>CM041782.1:62538038-62553277 GCA_023374045.1 Limonium bicolor | reverse complement strand
TTCCTTTATTTACAAAATCACCCCATTATTTATACTATGTTTTATATACCATATAATATAACATCTTTAATTTATAAAAGGGTATAACCTATAGTTATATTTTTGTAAAATTTCCGAACAGACCCATATATGTTCTATAATTGCCATTTGGCCCAATTTATAACATATAGTTTAATAATTCATTAGACTATATATTATACACATATCTTAATAAATACTCTTATAATTCTAAAAATCACCAAATTTCACCAAAGGGTTATAATTACCCTTACTACCCATATAGTTTTGGTGTTTTTCATTTCCACCACATATATTTCTCCAAAGTGTCATAATGACATAATAACTATATATTATACATATATAGTTTATCTTAATCCCAAAATCAACCCAATAAATTCCTAAAATTCCTAATAGCCCATGGGTGTTTATAATACCATTATACACCCTTTATTTTCGGTAATAACATATATACCACATATGTTATAAAATTGTTACAATTAAATACTTATCTTATTATAAAACCTTAAATAAGTTATTAACTTATCTAATTTGGTCAAAACCTACCATATGGTCAAGGTTGACCACCTTAATATTTCCTTGACCATTAGTAACCATATATTACGGTTTATACCCATATCTTTTCAGAAATTACCATTTAACCCCAAAACTTATATAATCTTATAATTTTATATAAACTTATTTAAACCTTTAATTTTCAGCTTTATTATTATATAGCCCCCAAATTTAATTTATTTACACTATAACCCCAATTCCTTGCGGTAATTCATTTTTAGCACCTAAACTTAATTAAAAGCTTATAAATGCATAAATAAAATGGCCTAAAGTACATGGCCTTATTACAAACATTAGCTTATAAAATAAATTACACATAAATGCCCAAAAATGCATTAAACTCTCGGCCCTTACCACATCTTTTCAATATTTACCAATTTTCCACATAATGTCTTAAATTTGACAATTATGTTAATTAATTAGTTATAAAATTTACTAAACCATTCCTTAATCACCTAAGGTCAAAATAAGACCTTAAATACCATATTCACTCACGGCACAATATATATACATATGTATAAACACATATTAATGTACCAAGTGAAGGTTTAAGTGATTTATACCTTGTTTTTGTCTAGTTAAGGCCTTGTTTGGCCACGGCCTGCTTAGGATAAAATTTCCACAGCATCATTTATCTCCAAGCAAGATCTAACCATAAGAAGTGTTTAATGTCAATTTTCAAGGTAAATTTTACCTTAAAATACCAAGGTAACCAAGGTTGAATTCGTCCTGTATTTACAGTAGGTAAATATCATTAAAAGAGCTACTAAAACCAAGCTTTAAACTGGTATAACTCAGATCAGAAGATGGCTGATTTTTACCTTGTTTAAAATGCCTAAAATGGTGTTTTAGGCTTGGATCTGGCTATACCTTGAAGCTCTTGATGTACCAACTGAATAATTATGTTAAGATGAAGATAATAAGGCTAGGAACAAAGTTTCACAGCCGAATTTGAAGGGAATTAAAAGATATGTGCTTAAAGCACATTTTTATACCTTAAGAACAAGATTGGCTTTCTCCACCTTCTTCCCTTGTTAAGGACGAGATACACCCTCCATTTAACCTCCAAAACAACCTAAGAACATTGATGGAAGTGGTTGATGCTTTGCTCCATGGAAAGAGGAAAGAATTGTGAAGAAAATGAGCATAAAATGGCTTAATAAGTTTACCTAGGTAGCAAGGTGTTCTTCTCTGTTCTTGGTGTGTTATCCGCGGTTTTGGAGATGCAAATAGAGAGGATGGAGCTGCTGTGTCGGCTGGGAATGAAGAGAATGAGGTAATTAAGCTAACTTTGCCTTTTAAGTTAATATATGTTATTTTATGTAATAGTAATGATGATTCATCAAATTAGCTGGATATTTGTATCAAAGTTGAATGAGCTGTCTTCCATGCTCCTTGGCTGCTGACCTTACAAGGGCTAGAGTGGTCATTAATTGACCATTGACCATACTAAGTCAATTTTGCTTAAAAATGCATTATTTGGGTTACTATTCATACTAAATTGCCCATTTTGATTTTATTTTTTAAAACTTTGATTTAGACTTAATAATATAGTCTATCATGTCAAATTAATGATATAAATGATATACTCCAGTCTTTAAAATGACAAAAAGTCATTATTTTAGAGCTCATACACAAAAACGTGCTTTAAGGTGTTTTAGTGCACATTTTGTGTCACAGGGTGTTTCTGAGCTTTGTTTTCTTTGATAACAGTTTTTTTTGTGTTCCTTACATGATATTTGATCTTGGAATCCAATTTTATATCATTTAGAGGTCATTAGACATTTAAGGTTTTCTTAGAGCACATTTTTGCCCTACTTGACCTTGAAGCATGAAAATGCTTGTTCTTTGTGTTGGAGTGTTGTCCAACAATTGTAATATGTTTAGTAATGTGTTAATAAGCTTAGGACAATGTTTTAGGTCCTAAGAAGTTCATTTGGGTATTTATTTACCCTAAACAGTCAAAGGGTGCAAAGTCTTGCTTTGTGTTGACCACTGTTGTTCTCAGTTGACTTTTAAGGCATGTTTAGGCATTAATCAATGTGATTAGATATTCAATCCATGTTTTATTAGTTTGGGGTATTTCATGATTAGTTTATGTTTGATAACGGTTTAGCTACCTAGTAGTGTTGAACTTCTATAAGCTATGTAACTTGGATATTGTATTGTCTCGCTTGAAATTTGATATTTATCAGAAAAGCAGCCTTTTTGTTAACCATTTGTCTTCAATATAGTTATCTTTTTGAGGTTCTGGTTCCCCTGATGAATAGTTTGAGTTGGGTTTACTTTTTCATTTTCGCTTGTATATTGCTTCTTTGAAGATTTTTAGTTTTATCAACAAGAAGTTCAATGTTCTCACCACGGTCCAAAACCTATAATTTTCGAGACAACAAAGAGTTAAAACATACATGATAGCATCAAGTCAATAGGGAAAGGTGG
Source organism: Limonium bicolor (assembly GCA_023374045.1). NCBI lineage: Eukaryota > Viridiplantae > Streptophyta > Magnoliopsida > Caryophyllales > Plumbaginaceae > Limonium > Limonium bicolor. The sequence continues at coordinate 62,550,265 of CM041782.1, read as the reverse complement.
AAGCCCTTAAGGTTGATCGTTGAATGAACCGAAGATTTAAAAAGAGAGAGAAGTGACGCTAATCAACTGTTAGATGAGTTGAAAAATGAGCTTAAAGATTCCACAAAGTGCAGCATGGAGTCCGAGGTAGGAGCCAACGAGATTCTCTGGAGGAGAATAGCAGACCTGGAGAGAGGGAAACAAGAATTGGAGCACAATATTTCAGAGTTTGAAGGAGAGAACATGCAATTATCTGAACTCGATTCAGAAATCAAATGCAAAACTCGAATTGCTTGCCTACTAGAACAAGGAGCACAAACAAAAACTAACTGCTCAAGAGAGTTTCTTGAATCAGATGTACTCAGATAAGGCCCTTGAAGCTGAAAAGCTTCAGATAGAACTGGTCCACCTTATTGATCAAATCTCTTCACTCTATGGTCCACCTTAAAGATTCTCCAATTCGAATATGTAAGCAAAATGGAAGAACTTAACACTACAACAACTTCTTCCAGACAGAAGTATGAAGCACATTCAGTGGACCATGAAAATTGTTGAAACTTTCAGTAGCTTCCCAAAACAGTGAAGAAAATTGCAAACCAAAACCATTCTATATATCTAATGCTTCAAAGTTATCAATTCAAACATCCTATAAGAGTTTGAACTCAGCATAGTAGCGACATGTTCCTAATCTGAACTTAGCATAGCAGCATAATAGCTCATAATCCATGCTTCAAAACACAATTTTAAAGAGGTCCAGTCATGTTTAAAAAGCAAACTTCTGTACAGCAACAAAAATCTGAAGCAAGCAGATTTCAGAAGTAATTGCAGTTTGCGATACTGCACTGTTATTTCACAGATTTAAAACCACTATAACTCTGCATTATCTGGGTAGCAAACATAAGCAACCGACTTGTAATGTACTGTTATGCTGTTATTTTATGCAAATTTTACTGTTGACCCCTTGTCTTTATTACCATTTCTTGATTTTATATTTGATTGAAGTCCATTCCTATATATAAAAAAACTGTCAGAAAATAAGTTATTTTAAAGTTTAAATGCCGTAAGATGGATTTATCGGGAATTTGGTATTTTGCGGAGGTAGATAAATAAATTAAACTCCTGACAACAAATTCCTATTTATGTGTAGGTTACTCCAAAGTTTTCCAAGAGTTTTAGATGTGAAAGGGCTTCATTTACTTTGTGAACTCAAGGATTTTAAAAAAATGTCATCAATGAACAAGTGAAGAGCCTTGAATTTAACTTATAAATAGGAAAACTTTTGTAGAGAAAGACATCCACTCATCTTACAATTCACATTCACATCTCTTCCTATCATATTTTTCATGCCGCACAGAAGACTCACACAGAGGAAACTTGGGCAGGAGAACTCCATCACCACTTTCATCTTCATCTTTCAACCTTCGGCCTCATATTTCTGGATCTGGATAGCAGGATTATATCGGGAGTCCTCCATTGATTTTAGCATGAATTCTCTTTGTTCTTCCTTTATTTATTTTCTGACTATGTCCGGCTAAAGGATCTAACTCTAGGGAATAGCTGTTGTAATCTGGATATGATTTAGTTTTATATTTTGCAGTTTAAATTCGAGAATTATATGGATTGTTTTGGATTAAAAGTTATTTTCTGCACTACTTGATTAATCTCATGAATTAGTTGAATGCTTTGCGAATCCTTCTACAAACTGTTCGGTGAGTATTAGGAAGGTCACTTTATTCTAAAAATCGGTGGAGAATTAGATCGGATAGATTAGGTTTTCCTTCAGATGCTAAAAATTCTTTGCGCGTTATCTACCTATTCGTGTTTTGCTTGATTCTAGATTAGAACTCGCAAGTTCTGTTAGATGAGCTTTTCAGTGGCTACAGTCTTGAAAAGAAAAATTAAAGAATTCGCCAATCCATATCTCGAAATGAACTGTAGAATTTACTAAATCTATCCAGGGAGAAACAACTTGAATCTAGGGTTCCACCTTAATTGTTTAATATAATCACTTTTATTTGCTTGTCATCTACTTGCTTTCACATTATTTTAATTTACAAAACAACAAGAACAACCCCACCTAATTTTCTGTTTACTCGGATTAGACTTTTCTTTACCAAGTCCCTTGGTTTGACACCTGGTCACTTAATTACATTTACTACTACGACCGAGATTTTTGCAACCCGTAGGCTTTTGATTTACCAGTTTCCTAGGTTTATTTCTTACTTTTTAGTAGGTCAAAATACATGTTTGTGAAATAGCGCTGTTGTCGGGGACTTGACTTTGTCTAGTCCTTAGCTTGGGTTGTCAATTATTTTGTTTTATTTCCTTTTCTTGTTTTTATTTTATCTTAATTTATTTTATTTATTTTTAGTTTATTTTGTTTTTAGCAATTTTTCTATTTTTTAAATTTATTTATTTCTTGTTTTAATTTAGTTAGAACTGTAATTTTGTGTTTTGTTTATATTTAATTTATTTATCTTTTTGTTTTAGTTGTTTTCATAACTTTATTTTATTATGTTGTGTTCCTAGTTTATTTTGATTTAAGTTATTTTTTTATTATTTTCTTTGATAGTTTTTCTTCTTATTTAATCTTAGTTATAATTTTCATTTTTTTCATTTATTTTGCTTTATTAATTTTTCACTTAGTTTGACATTAATTTTAGTTATTTCCTTATTTTCCATATACTATTTCTCTGATTTATTATAGTTATAATTCTCTATAATTTGTGGTTGTTGCTTTTTCTCACCATTTGTAGTTAGTTGATGGTACACACACGCTCTAAAGCAGAATTCACTCAGTTTGGATAAGATTTTGGATCCGGAGATGTGTACCTTTCACCTAGCACGGCGTCAGTGAAGATTTCAAAGAAGATTAGAGGTGGCGGCTCCAGCAAATGGTGCACAAGCGATGAGGTAGTTCAACCGACCTGAGGCTGTACCAAGAAGAAGTCCGGTAGTCCTTCTTGTGCTCACACCTGCACTTACTGAGGAGTAGAAGGGTCTGAAGCCTTTTCACCAGTCCAAGGTTGTTCGGGAGCTACCTAGTGGCACCTTCGATGACACCAATCCTAATGACGCCCTAGATCATGTAAACCGATTCCTCATTTATATCGATCAGATTGGGTGTACTGAAGGTCTTTTGGAGTACGTTCGGTTGAGTCTTTTCCCTAATACCTTATCTGGTGAGGCTGTTAATTGGTTTTATTGTCTTCCTTTTGGCATTATCACAACATGGGAGCAAATGACTACCAGTGTCTATGACAAATATTATCCTATTTTTAGAACTATTGACTTGGTAACTGCTTTGCTTGCTTTTAAACAGACAGGAGTAGAGACGATATGTGAGGCCTGGGACATATTTAAGGAGATACTCTACTACTGCCCACACCATGGTCAAGACATGATCTACATTGCCATGTCGTTCTTCCACACGCTCCACCACATTCATAAAGCGGAGGTGAGATCTACTTTGGGTGGAGACATCCTCAACAGATCTGACACCAACTTCATGGCAGCTATGAAGACTTATATTGAGGAGGTTTGTCAGTGGGGATCGAAAGGTAGTATGACTACGACTGTTGGGGCTAAGGGTGTGCAGAATCTGGATCCTTGGATGGCACAGATGGAGGAGTCTCAGGCACAACAAACTACTTTGGTAAGCTCTCTGGTTAAAAATTTTGTTGATTTTATGATTAACCAGCAACCAATGCAGGCTACCAGCTCTCCAGACCCTCTTTGCTATCAATGTGGGGGGCACTCATGCTTTTGAAATGTGCCAAAAATTGGAGGATATGAGGCAAGATGAAGAAACATATTTTGTAGGGCGGGGGAGTTACCAACCTTGGAACATAAATCAACATCCAAATCTCAGGTATGGTAATCCCAATAATGCATTGAATTCTAACCTTTTACAGGGCAATCAGCAGGGACCACCTGGGTTCCCTCGACCTTCTTACAATCAAGCTCGCCCACAAGGTCAGTTTAAGCAGGGCCAGAGTTCATATCAGCCAGCTGCACCTCAACAACCGGCTAAGTCCTCATCTGATGCGAAGATGGACCAACTTCAAGAACTGATTGTTTCCATGGCCAGTACATAGAAGACTCACACTATGACTCAAAATACTATCAATCAATCCTTGATAGTCAGAAAAGTTTGAAGAACTCGGTTAAGAGTATGCTGCAGCAGATCAATCAAATGAACCAGATACTCCTCAAATCAACAACAACGACGACAACCTGACACATTCCCTTCCCAATCTCATCCAAACCCAAAGGAATCAGCTAAGCAATTGACTGTGTGTAATGAAGTTGTATCTCATGTGGTTGCATTTGAAGATGAGCCCAGATCCGCTACAGTAACATTGAGAAACTGGAGACAGTTGGAAGATAATCGAAAAGAACAAGTGGTTGAGGACCAAACTGGTGAAGAGATCAACCATTCTTCTATTGATGCACCATCAGGGTCTTCAGTTCATCCTGTGGTAAATTCTGAGGAGATCCAAGCTCCCGTTCTTCCTACCCCCTCTCATTCTTCTCGTATTACTATTGATGCTCCTTCCTCTCTTAAGCATGATGAACTCCCATTTCCTAATAGGATGAAGAAGAAACATTTAGATGAGCAATTTGCTAAATTTTTTAGCATTTTTAAGAGGTTAACTCTTGATATCCCTTAGATTGATGCTTTGCAGGAGATGCCTATATAAGTATTTCTCGCACGAGGTCTCATATGATATTTAAAGCTGGCATGATATATCACGTGATACGTAATAAATAAATAAATAAACTGAAACTAGCTAATGCTTCGGATACGTCCTTGACCTGTCGTGGACGTGTCGCTGAGTCAAGCAACTTGGTAGTTTAAATAGAGATGTGATAACCACAAACTCGAAACTCTTATTCGATTGAGAATTTACACACTAGAAATTCACGCAATCTCCCTCCGCCTAACATATGGACTCCGGGACAGTTCAGAACTTATCACCAAAGTCCTCTACCCTTCGTGACAGCAGGCCTATGGTTTCCCAACCGTTCCCCGAGTACTCAGTCTACCAAATACCTAAAGTATTAAGTTAATTACACAGTTTGACTTCCCTCATTAACTCCCTAGCAATCGCACACACTCAGATGCACATTGTATGACTCATGCTTACACTTGTTGTTCTTCTTTTTCACGTGTGTATCACCTACATGTCCAATGCGACATACATTGAATATATACATAAGCATGTTAACTTATAGCGACCAATATATGATGAGCTATACACTAGGAGTCAGTTGCCTCTTGTTCCTAACAGAATAGCTCTGCACAAGGTAGACTGATCTACAACTTGATTGTAGGCGCAACCATGACACGTGTCACTCACTGGTTGGACACGTTTGAGGCAAAATCTCAGGTGATCGGTTGCTCTTTGTGATGTTCACTTGTCTAGTCCGATGGCTTCTGAAATACCCCTAAGGCTATGGAACTAATTAAGGGAGTAAACATAACCTTTAAATATGTTTATATAACAAAAAATATATAACTTGTTGGTAGAAAATGAGTGCCATGGTGTGTACTAAGTGTTAATACCACCAAATCCGTGAAAAGATGGCTGAAATGGAGGATTCCGACCTCTAGAATGGTTATATATTACCCCCAGACAGCCAGTTCTGGACGCCCAAAACCATAGGTCGGACGTCAGGAACAGCTAGAGCAATTTGGACAGTTCTGTTCGGCCCCTGGAACAGACCGTTCCAGAACCACCCCCGGAACCACCCCCGGAACTGCATGAATAGCTTGTATCAAAATACTGTTGTTGCTCTAAAATCTTTGTTACAACTCCGTTTTCACTTCCGTTTGTTCCTACGCACTCCTTTTTTCATCATCTATCATATGAAGAAGGAAAATATAGGAATGCAGAGGTTTTTAATTAGACTAAAGTGAGAATAATTATAAGGAGAGAAGAACTCTTAAGATTAATGCAACACGTAACACATTAATACATGAATTAAAATCACCACCAATGTGATGAGACTATATACAACATTTTATATAGTCAAAATAATTTATAAGTGCAACAGTCACTTAGAAATTCACCTTAGAAAAAAGTAATAACATGTGTCAAAACCTAACATGAAATAAGTCACAAATGTACAACATTAATATCATAACATTATAAATAAAAAAAGATGAAAAAAATCATCCACCCACAAATATATAGGCTGACGATTTTAAGGGAGAAAAGAGAGTTCAAAAGTGTTTTTACCTTTTGGAAAGGAAGCTTCCTAAGTCAACTACCTAGGGAACCCAACACTCGCCACCTTACTTACACTCTCGCACTCTCATCCCTCTCCTTTGCCCCATGCTGCTACTACCCACGTTTTTCCCTCTCCCCCCAGCTAAACATCAGCCCTCTTTTCACCATCTTCTTCCTCCTCAAGCTTCAAGGTTGACACTCATGGTGAACTAGCTTATTTTCCTTCATTTTACCTCTTAATCATCTTCTTTCTTCATCAAAACATCACCAACTACTCCCCTTCATCTTTCAGTCAAAAATATGTAGCATGGAGGCCTAAAAACCATGAATAACACCAAGGGAAGAAGGCTAACCAAGTCATCCAACACAAAGGTAAAGAAATGTGCTTTAAGCCTTAAGTCCTCTCTTTTCTTTACCTAACAACACCACTCACTCATTACTCCTTTCCATGTATGAAAATTGGAAGCTTTGGATGCAAAAATCTTTGGATCCAAAAATCTGTAGGAAAGCAATGGAGAAAGAGTAGCAAAGTTCTAACAAGCTTAAGGTACAAAAAGGTGATTTAAAGTCATCTTTACATTCTTCTAAAATTAGGCCGATTTACATAAGTTCTTAAACTGATATTTTCTCCATCTTTTTATGCTTGAAATGAAGGATTATCTAGCTCCTTTTGTTGAGCACAAATTCACCAAGAAATCATGATTCAAGAGATTTCAAGAGTAAGTCTTCTTTAAGATTTCTAAGTACCTAAACTTGTCTCCCTTCTTTAGATCTATGGTAGATCCGATCCTTAGTCATTTTTTTCAAGGGGGCCGAGATTTTGAAGTAAAATCTGCCTTTGAACTGAAAGGTAATGTATTGAGCTCTCGAGCCCATTATAATGCCTTAAATTTCCTTATGTTGTTAAGGCATTCAAAGACCTAATTTGATCTTTCCTTTCCATGTACAAATCTAAACCGAAATGGTCTTCCAAACACTATTTTTGAGCTTGAACAAGGAAGTGGAACACAAGCTCAAAAAGTTCATCTTTGGAGGGTAAGTAATTTACTAAGTCTTAATGACTAAATCATCAAGTTAAGGTTAAGTTTATTGTTGAAGAACTAACCTAGGCTCTTATATAAATTAAGGCCATGAGTGACTAAGTGTGGTTGTTGATTTTGGAAGCTTAAACAAGTAAGTTAAACTTAAGTTATGTTTTTAAGCTTTAAGTTAATTAATCTTGCAAAATAAAATAGGGCCGAATGGGTACATGGATTAAATGAGATTATTTGACTTATTAATGCACTAAAGTGTTAAGTAACACATTTGACTAAGTTACCTAAGTGTAACATGAATTATAATGTCATAAATATAAGATAAGGGGTAAAAGTGCAAAAAACAAAAGTTATGGGTTGTTTGGGTAAAAAGCCGAGAATGGAATTGTTCTTATGAACATTTATATGTAATTTTATGTTATAGTTGAAGTTTGTAACAAGGCCATGTATTTAGGACATTTTATTATGTTATTTAAAGCTTTACTTACATTTTAAGCTAAGGATTTATCTATTAAAAGGTCTAGTGGGAAAATAAATTTCTAGCCTCTTAAGTGGTGAGTTTTAATCACCTAGGAATTTTAAGAAATTAATACCTACAAATTTATAATATTTAAGTTGGAATTTCATGACATAAATGAATTTTAAAAGCAAAAATAAGCTTAGATAATATTCTGGTGTATAAGTGATGGGTTAAGTGTAATTAAATAAAAATTAGAGGGTTATAAGATATTATAGCTGAAAGTTAGAGTTAAAAAGGAGTTTAAATGAATTTTGTAAGTTTTTACAAAGTTAAGGGATAAATTGTAAATTCTAAGAAGTTTGAGGGCAAAACTGTAAATACTGGAAAATATTGGTCAAGGCAGTATTGTGGAGGTTAACCTTGACCATAGTGTAAGTTTTGACCAATTTTGATGAGTTAAATAAATAAAATATGACTTTAAATTAAGTTTAGGAGTTAAATGTAAAAGTTATAAAATAATTGGGGTGGAAATGTAATTTTCAAAAGTTTTGGGGTAAAATAGAGTTAGTAACAGACTAGGGTCTGTTTGGGAATTTTTGAGAATTTTTGAAGATTTATTTGAAGTTAAATCAACTAAGGTGTATAATATATAGTTTAAGATTGACATTATAAAGTTTAGGAAATAAATGAGGCCACTTTGTAATCAACAAAAAGTGTGGGAGTTAAGGAAATAAACCTGGACCGATGGGGGGTCTGTTCGGTACTTATTGGAAATGGTGGGAACCATAGATTAATTATAATATAAGGGTGAGAATGTCATGTTATATGATAAATGAATATAATAGTAACATTATATAACTTAAAGTGGTAAGAAGGTAATTAATGAAAATGATGGGGCTGTTGCGAGAAGTAGTATAGTGAGAAGTGAAATTTAACTATGGTTAGTAATGTTATAACAAATGTAAGGTATTAATATTCATTAAGGAAGAGATTAATATATTATAAGGAATACCTTTTTATAAATGAGTTTTATAATACATATATATATGTGGAGTGAGGTGGAATTATATAATATGGTTGGGAATCATATAAGACTAAGAATGGGATGTTATACGTTGGAAGAATACAATAAAACATTGGAGATAAGGATCTAGTGTTTAATTGTAAAGTATTAAATAAAGGGTGAATCATATAATTCAAGTGTAATAATATGAAATATATAAACTTGTGAACTTGGATAAACTAACCAAGTCAACTCAATTGATCAAAGTGGGTCAAGTTGACCCACTCACACATTTAATGATAGTTTAAAAGATAATAACATTATAACGTCAATTATAACATATAAACATAAACTATATTATTATATACATAGATATATATTTATATATATATATACAAATAATATACTAGTAAGTATGTAAATATATGATCAAGAATAAAAACCTATGAATGAATAATATGGGTTACAAGGATTTAATCCTAAATGGTAATACAATATTACAAGTTACGAATAACGCAACACACTAATGAATTAAACTAATCCCGAACATGATTCAAAAGCCCGAAAAATCTTAACTAACTAATTAAGGGGGTTAACTATTGGGATTTAGCGTCTATTTGGAAATTCCAGATTAAGTTGAGATCTAGGAGTTAACACGTTACATTCCTAATTAGCCTAAGTAAAACACTTAGGAACGAGACTCGGGAATACCGATCTCTAGAACATTGTTCTCGAACATGAATATGACCTAGATTACTTATAGGTGTTGTGTAAGACCTATAAGGCATCTGTATTAAATGAATTCTCCATAACCTAAGAACAAATCTTAGATAGCTGATTAAACTACTTAATCACATAATAGGGAAATGTATATGATGAAATGGAAATCCAGTTTATTTTTTGACTACTGGTTGCGCATAGTGATCACTAGAGTATAACACCCGGATCGGGTCTACTCTTGTTATGTTCCAATGAGCCAGATTGATCGTTGGTCAGAGTGTACTGTTGTTGGTACATGGCTACGGCCTTTTAATGACGCCTTTATTAGGCAAGAGGAAGTCCCGAGATCCACGGATCTCTGGCCGGAGGGCACTGCTGTTGGTGCACACAGGATAACTGTCCATTGAAAGATAAATAGGAGTTGTCCTAACATGACAACCAATTGAGTAGAAGAGTATACACAGTAAAAATTAATAAGCCTTGAAGGCCAAGTGACAAGTACCTTCGCTGGAAGTAACCTTCGTGTTTTACCACACTTACTCGTTGTCTTTCGTTATGCAATATTTGCTTGTGAAATGTATTGTGGTATTGAATGAACTGTTGGGTGTTTACTCACGCTATTTACTGCTTCCATTATAAACTGTAAAATGAATCAGCATGTAATTAACCTTATGTCAAGATAGCTAAAATGACCTAAGTGACCTAAAGGGTCTAGGATTACACTTTAGTATATTCAGCGTTTTGCTGAGCCTATACGGCAACACATTACAGGGGCTTGATTGAGTTATGAAGCCGGAGTGCAGGACCTCGGTAAAAGACTTTTGTTTTTGTTATCGCACTTCTCGGACTTATGTTGTACTATTACATTACGGTTGTAAACTTGGGATTTGGTTTAAATGCTCACTAGTCGTTTATATTCGGATTATGAACTTAGTATTGTGTATTGTAGTAGTGGAATATCTCGGATCATTATAGCGGTTATCGGTTCAATTATTATGTTAGATGTTTGCTTCTTTACTCACATGGGTGAGTAATGGCATGTGACACCCGAGTGAGGACGATTATACTTTACTTTCCGCTGCGATGCATTTTTAATTATTCTACGTGTGTGACTAGTACGATATTAACGAGAAGGGTGTTATAGTTTCATTAATGCTGCATAATTAATGCCTCTTTATAGCTCAGATTATGTCTTGTTATCTTAATCATAATTGTTCTATCTTCAACAAGACTTTGTCGTGAACTTTACCAACTTCTATGTGAACGTATGTGTTGTTGATTCACTTGTTCTAGATTGATATATCTTGGTCTTTTGAACATTTCTGATGCTGAGAGTCATTGTTGTGCTGTGCTGGTGTCCCGTGTGTACTAGGAGCTCTGTAGACAGGTGCCCAACTGGTTGAGCACTAGTCATGATCAAAGTGTGCTTGCAACCTTGCGTGCTAAGCCACTCTTTAACCTGTTTACCTGAACTTCATACTTAGACAAACATGTCAGATAAACAACACAAGTTTGCTATCATCAAAACCTAAGGAACTTGACTTAACAATTTCCCCATTTTTGATGATGGTAACCAATACAAATATGAATGTTTTAGGTATGAGTGTTGTAAATGTTTTGTTTTCTCCAAAAGAGATAATTCCCCCTAAGAAGGATTCCCCCTGAGTTTGTTAAGAGTAGTGAAGAGATAACAACCTTTTTACCAGACCATATGAAACCGAATTTTCATTAAGATTCATCCAAAACATGGTAGACGTTCATTACAAGTAGGACACATCTTTTCTGCCTTTGCCATACATCAAAATAAGAAAGCAAATAAATGAATGACCAAATTGAAAAGTCTAAGCACTTCATAGATTATAAACAACAAGTTGATAGAGACATCTAGATTGTGTGGCATTTGGAAGTGGTGGAGGTGGACACATCTAAACCGTGGACTTCTTCATTAGAATCACTATCAAGGATGAGATTCTTGTGGGAGGATTCGGCCTTGGTGGAAGCATCTGAAGAAGTTGAGTTCATGAAACAACTTGTGCCAGATTGGCTCGGGCTTGCGTTTGTGGACCAGGCTATAAAAGACCTGGAATTAGGATGGATGTAAGCATGGACAACATATATCCTTGGGTGCTTGGTGTACATTAATTTTCGTATAGTGGAGTAGAGTGTTTGTGTTGGGACATCGGAGTGTTGCAGAGATAGCCTTTCACCGCGACAGAGTCAATCATCACTTGACAAACACAAAGAGTGAGCCTCTTCAATAGAGTCCGCGCAACAAAGAAGACTTCATAGACTCTCCCGTGCTGTTGCGGAAAATCATGAGTCAACTCGGAACACCTTAAGTGCCACAACGGTCATGAAGTTCTCCCTCAACATCTGAAGATCGCGGCCCAAGTAAGAAGACCACTTAAAGAGCCGTTGGAAGTTGCCCACTAAGTTAGTTCCGGTATTTTCGGAACTAACTCCTTCGACCTGCTGTTGTACTTAGAGTATAAATAAGATGTGTAATAGTCAGTTTTTAGCGTGCTTTCATTGAGGATTATTTCAGAGCTTAGAGAGAGAAAGAGAATCGCTTTGCAAGCCAGAAAGAGAGAGAGAATATGTACCAAGTTGTTAGTGATAGTAGAAATATGTGACTACTTCCACCTAGGCAGTGTACCGATCGTTTTTGCGGATATATTGAATGAGTGGGTTGTCGATCGCAGGGACCTCGTTCAGTTAACTGACAATTATTTACTAACTGAGAAACTAAACTAAGAAAAACAGGAATGTCACTTTTTCGGGTTTTAATTAATTTA
>CM041782.1:62417721-62537538 GCA_023374045.1 Limonium bicolor | reverse complement strand
AATACCGTGACCGGTATGAGTTAACCAAAAACCACCTGTACCGCGCACTTGCCACGGCAAGTGCAGTAACAGCGGGATTATTAAGAGGAACCTTTGCAATAAGAAGTACTTAGCAAGTACCAAAATGGCGAGAGAAGCCAATATGGCAAGACAACCTTAAGAATGGTGAAACAAACCTTGGAAAGGCCTAACGGCCTGACCACTGAATAAAGAACATACCAGTCAGCGAGTAGCTAGACCTGGTAAGAAGAAACGGCATTGAAATGCCATGAAGAATTTATTTTCAACTCGAATTTTTCTTTCAAACATGGAATTTTTCAAAAACCCCCAAATTTTTAAAACCCAAACCAGAGAATCACGGTAAGTTATCATAGGACGATATAAGAGGAGTTGGCAACAGAATACTTCACTTAAGCGTGTGACCGACACTACGGTGTACTAAACGAGACATGGAACGACCGCACTCCGAAGGAGCTTGCGGGCCTGACAGACCAATTACGAGTTAGTCGGGTAAGTGGTAACGTATCAATAAGATACTCCATGTATGTATACAAGTAGAGTACGGAACACGGGAAGTAGCCCACTCCATACTACGGACGAAAGAGCCAATTCAAACCAAGATAGTTAGACACCTCGAATGATCGAAGAACACAAAGAAGATTACGAAGCTAAAGGAGTCTAAAAACTAGTAAGGTAACGGACCTAAGGACATAGCGTGGAGAAGTGCGAGAAGCACAGAGTATTAGGTATAGACATTGGATATGTCTTCGGAAATACATAATGACTGGAATGAATACCAGTGTAAGCAATACGGCGAATGCCTAAATGAACTTATTGATGTTACGAAAAACGGGATAGAATTCCCACATTATACCTCACTAAAGAGAGTAACGACCTGACCAAGAAGGTAAGGAAGAGTACCAATGATCTACCCAATAACGGGAGATGTTACAACCCTAAACGGGATAGTTAAGTATATAACCGCAAGGCGGAGTAAGAAACTGAATATACCCATGAATTCAGGCCAGATGAGATGGCAAAGCTCAGTAACACCCAGGAGCAATCCGTGAAGGGCGCAGGAGTCAACAGTAGTTGAACGAAACATCGTGTTGAAATCACAAGTGTTAAATCAAACGCTCGCGTAGAACCCGAAGGGATCCCACGTAACACGGGATACCCGAGATTGCCAGCGGGCATGAACAAATCAAGTTATTTAAAAGGACCTTCCATGTACGGAAGTGTGATGAGACAACCATATCAAAGAGCCCAGTAGTACCTCCAAACCATTTAATGGTGTACGGAGAAGAAGAAACTGGTACAAACAGCCGCACAGAGCATGGCTCGAGGCTAAGTGACTTATAAGCCGGTAAACTAACTACAATTCATAGATACAAACGTTGCAAACATATGCATAAAGGCATAAGAGTTATTGTGGAGCACAAACCACTACCTTAGAGTGGGGACACCACTTGTTATTGTGGAGCTATGGAGCGGTAATTGCGTGAATCTTCCAGAGAAAGGCTACCACCTGAGTAGTAATGTGAAACCGCTAGAGCGGTGTAATGATACTTGAGCAGGTGATTATTGCCAAGGAATAATTTGAACAGAGATAGTATGTAGAAAGGCTTGATAGCAGTGGAAAGAAACCGAGAGAGTAATCGGTTGAGTAGTAAACACAGTATGTGTGCAATATGAATTGCAGAATAAACGATGTGCCATAAACGTAGAGAGTTAAAGAAGTATAGTTTATTGAGCCAAGTGAATGGCAAGCCATAGTATAAATGGCGAGAGTATATGAGCGGAAGCTAAAGTAGTAGTGGATGCCATATAAGCGAATGTTGTAATGAGTAGAGCATGATACACAGTAACAGATAATGATATGAAGCCGATGAGAAAATGTGGTAAAGGAGACATAATCATTCCTATCTCATGAGAGATTTACCGTCAAGGGTTTACGCTTCTGCACTCTGTATGACTGAGTGTTTTGGTATTGCACTTAGCGGTAATGATCGAGTGGGAGAGTCAGGAATTGAGAGATGTCAACGAAGCCTGTTGAGCGAGAATCTAAAGAAATAATCGTGCGGCCTTTGGCCAAAGATGCACGAAGAATGTGGGCTGTAACCCACAGGTCCCAGGACCGATGAATGGTTAATGCAGAGTAGTATGAGGAGGATTCTTGTACAGAAACAAGTAAACAAACGTAATTCAGAAGCAACTGTTAATCGAGGAAGCACTACATATTAAGTAGTAGCTTGACCTCAACCAACAACAAGTCAGGAAAAATAAGTGAATAATCACAAGGTATACAGTGTTATACGAAATAGATTTCCAGAGAGCTGGAGAGAAAATCTATAACTCATCGAATTTGCATACGGTAAGAGATACCTAGCGACGATTGAAAACCTTTATTTCCAAGACACAAAGGGATAAAAGGGAGTGGATTAAATACATTGAGAATACCAACGGGCGAATTAAGCTCTAGTTATATGGTCACACAACAGAAGCTCATGGACCGTAATTCAAAGGTTAAGTATACCTAGCGATTGTGAGTAATTGGCTAATCCTAAACGCCTGAAGCCTTAGAGGCTAGAACCGAACCTGGTTATGAGTTAATTAACCGCATTGAAGTTAAAACACTTCATGATACTTGAATTAATGAACCAATGTTTAGTAATAACATATGGTTAGTTACGCGGGCGTAACCCCTTTTAAGGGGGGTAGGGCGAGAAACCGCTTAGAGTATATTTTACGTTTAGTGCGTAAACTACTATGTGCATAGCACAAAAGAAATTGTTTTGATGACTGGAACTTATGTTACATAAACATATGTACCCATTCATTGTGCGATTATGATTAATGTGCATGAGAGATGCAAGTAACGAGTATATAATATTTATGAAAAGAGGAGTAGAGAGACTCCTGGGGAATGAGAATCCCAATAGTATATGTCTAGTGAGATTAGACATGAGTTATGATGAGTATGAATCGGTATGAAACCGATGTGTAACCTTGTAGGGAGTGAGTTCCCTAGGTGATTTTATTTGAGAATGATTGATGGAGCGAGTTCCATCCTTTGGAGTTGTATGTTGTGTGTTATAAATTGAGTAACAATTTGAGGAAAAGAGGCCATAAGTATGGAATACCTAGGTAAAGTAGTGAAGCAATGAGAATAACAAATGACCTAAGTACTAGGAACTAGAGATTAATTGAAACGAATTGATTGTTTCGTGAATATGATTAGAAAGAGTAAAAGATAGAAAACAAAAGTGTTTGACTATCTGATTGTTTGAAACTGACGTGGGAGGTGGAACTTGATCTGCTAGCGATCAAGGGAAACCGAACACAAATTGGAGTGGAAGGATAGTTCAACACTGATGCTGATCACATTAGGGTTGGATGATTCTCGAAGCTCCCTATAAGTGGTCACAAGTAATCACACTAAGAAAAGATGCAGCTACCATAAATTTGATTTGGAGTTGTGTGATGTTTTAAAAACAATTTCCAAACAGAATTTGAAAAGGAATTTCTTCAAGTATGAAGATGGAAATGAAAACTGGTTTTTAAACTGCTATCACCCGCCGATGGCTACGGCCTTAAGTCTTGATGACCGGTAGAACGGTGGGCGTGTATTAGTTTTGAAACCATTGCACCGTACGTGCGGCGGTCCTAAGTGACCGGTTGGGGCGGTGACAGTGTGTGATTTTTCCAAAGGCAGTGGGATGGGGAGAGTACCCTGAGACGATCCTGTGTTGAGTGAGTCAACCAGAGTGCCTGAGGATATGTATATGTGTAATGTTTTGATCAGAACCGAAGGGACCGTGGGCCAGAGAGAGTAAGTGCCCATTTGTCATGAAACGGCCGTGAACCAGAAAGAGTAAGTGTTCAACGTGACTGGTTCCTGAGGGATCAGTAGTGTATTACTCGATATGGATTCGAGGACTGTAGTGCCTTCTTGTCTTCGGACCGATTCCATGGAGAGAGTAAAATAGTATTTTTGATTGCTATACATGCTGTGATTTGTGTGTGGTATGTGTAGTATGTAATGTGACTGACTTGTGGAGTCTGTAAGGTTATACATGTATTATAACCTTGGCATAGCGTGCCCATGAGAGTAACCATCTAGATTCACCAACTTTGAGGACAAAGTTCCTAAGGGGGGTAGATTTTTACCCCGGATCTAAAAATGGCGATTAAATTACTCTAATATGATTATTAAAGGCCTAATGGTGCCTAAAGAGTATTGGTAAAGAAAATAAAACCAAAGAAAGAGAAAATGCGTAAAACGCGAAAAACGCTAAAACGCGCATTAAATGAGTAAAGGAGATATTTGATCTCGTTAGGGTCCAAGAGGGATTCCTAAGGCTTAATTATGCCTAATTAATATGTGGGAATGATTCCCGAAGAAAACGGATCCAAATAATGGATTAAAACGCTAACGGAGTTTTAAAGCACGTTTTTCGAGAAAACCCGAAAACATGACTTTAAGTGGTCAAACGGGCCCGTAAAAATTATAGTTGCTTAAATAACTATAATTAAGTATTAATGGAAGCTTAATAACCATTAAAAATAAAGAAACGAGAAAAATCTGAAAAACGGGCCCGGTGAGTGAATAGTGCCGAACCGGGTAAAATGATAAGCGTTTTCTGTCAAAAACCGAAAAACGCTCCAGCATGTAAGTATACAGTGGGGGCCGATTTTTATTGGCTTAATTAGCCTTCCCCCTCTCTAATAATAGCAAGTAAATAAAAGAAGAAAGAAAAGAAAAGTAAAAGGGGAATAGTAAAAAGTAACTACTTACTCTCTCACCTTCCCTTCTTTTCCTCATTTCACGATTTCCTTCCCAGCTCTCTGTTAACATCTTCTTCTTCCTCTGTAAGCTGGCGATTCCAAACAGCACACAGCCCCTATCTTCTTCCTCCATTAACTTACTCATTTCTTCACCAAATCACACAAAAATTGTACCATTAGATTCGTATCGGCGAAGGCTACGTTTTCCACCCCTCAAAGTCTTGATTCCTCCACCTTCACTTCCATGGGTGTTTTGCCTTTTGAAGCTTAAGGAGTTGATTTTGACTCTCCTTCACTACCTTGATGCCTTAAGATAATTATAAGCAAGAGTTTTGCTCATTTCTAGCTTATTCTTGTAATTTGGGAAAATTTCCCCACGTTGAAAATTTCCCTCATTTCAGCCGGTTGCACTTTGCTCCTGTGGATTGTTGGAAATTCCATCATTTGATTGCCAAGCCCTCCTTTTGAACATTCAAAGGTAATACCTAAGTTAAAGCCTAAAAACTAACTCTTAAAATGTTAGTTTTATGAGGAAAGTTGAATTGATTTTTATTGTTGTGTGTGGTGTGGGGAAAATGATTGTAGATAGCAATCGAGACCCCCTTGTATGTTGTGAAAACAAGTAAAGAAAGATGGAGCAAAAGAAAGAGGAAGGAGAGGAAGAAAACCGAGAACAAACAAGGTAATGAGCTTACCTTGGGGTAGTTTCATTTGACTTGTGAAACAGATTTTAGAGTTGGCTTAATGCTCTTGAATTGGTGTAGTCATGGTACAATATTATTGAGTGGGAATGAGAATGTTTAATGTTGTTTAAGTGTGAGAAAGAAGCTTGGAAACTAAGCTAGACATATGTGTGAACCATGGGAATTTGGTGTGTTTATTGATGCCTAAACCAAACAGGTGTGAGAAGTGTTGTGAGCTGTTTTAGTGTGGTGAAATGCTTAGGAAAGTAAGGAGGTGCTGTCAAAATTCACCTAGGAATTTATGGTCTTGAGTGTTCTGTTTTAGAGGAAAGAACTAGGTTGTTTATGGGGTTTGAGGTGAGTGGTTAATGGTTTGAAAACCAAACAAAGAAGAAGAGTGTGCTAACAGTGGAAATAATGTCATTTGGGTGTTGTGAATGGCATTAGTGAATGAAGTTTGAATGGTATAATAAGGAAACCAAAATCTGTTACAAGAGTATTAGAAAACAAGAAAACCAAGTTATGAAATATAAGTGAATTGGAGTGAATTAAGCATGGCTTAGTGAGTGGACTTGGTGACTAGTTTAAGGTGGTTCAGATGAGTAATTAGGTGCTAAAACATGAGGATTTTAGTTGGTGAAGATTGGAAGATCAATGATGAAAGAATGGAGCTGTAACAGATTTAGAAACTGTCAAATTTGTAAAATCTGTAGCAGGGTCCGGGATCTAGTCCATGGACAAAGTCCCGGACCACCCCCTGTTTTCATACCGAGAATTCATCCCAGCACTTGGTCCGGGACTTGAGAGATGGGTAAGGTCCCGGACCACCCCATTTAAATACGCCGAGACTGAACATCCATGCTGGTCCGGGACTTGGGATAGGGACAAGGTCCCGGACCATGGTAGAAAACAACCCGAGAGTCACGACCAGCATTGGTCCGGGACTTAGGGTTAGTACCAAGTCCCGGACCACCCCCAAATCATGCCGTGAGTGTTTTAAAGGTTGTAAATGATGGGGGTTTGAATGTTAATGATGTTATAAGATGTTAAGGCCTTGTTTGGTGACATGTAAGGGCCCTAGGAAGTGTAAGAAAGTGTTAGAAGTGATTGAGAAGTGAGAACTCAAATTAACAAGAGTAAAACCGAGTAACGGGATAACGGGGTAAGTACGGGAGTAGCATTTTATTATGTACCGTATGAGCCTAGTATTAATAATAATGTTTGAAACATTATTAGAGAATCGTGCGTGACCCGAGCATGGTGAGATGACACGGTAAAAGTAAAAACCCCGGTGAAAGGTATGATTTTCTCATACTTCGCGTGCTAACCGAGTTACGTTGATTTGTGTGTTTGTGTGCCGGCTTAATCAAGATTAAAGCATGAAAATAATCCCTTGTTTGATTATGTATGCCTTGTTGTATGTTGAATGAGCTAACATACTTGTATGCCGGTGTGGTCTAACATAGTGAATGGACCGACTCGTAGTGAGTAACGTTTGGCTAGAGACCCATAGATCGGGTCGACGCTTATGATAACGAAATCGTGCAAACACACAAACTATCCGTTAAAGTATAACGATAACGCAAACATATGAACTCCCTAGAATGTGAGGAGAAGTACGGGTTGAGTAAATACCCGATAATGGTTAGAAAACCACATTGAAACAATCCACGAAACAAATGAGAGTGGAAAGATAAGTGAACCTCCTTCAAGAGGATTTAAGATAGTTCGAAGATGTGAACTAGTGAAGAAGGTAAAAGAGACCTGAGGGATTAGTAACTCCCTCGAGACGTGGTCGACCTCCTATATGAGGATTTTACCTGATATATATAAATAACCGAAAGTATGAATAAAGTATATGTATGGGTAACTCTTACATCCTAAGGTTAACCAAACTTAAGTAATGTTCCCAAGGTCATTAGAAACATCGAGAGTGATGCTTCTAGACTAATATACATGATATTATTATAACTCCGAGAGAGGAGTGTGTGGGAATGTAAGTAGTCCGAGAGTAGTCGGACCTAAGTAAAAGAGATAGGAACTAAGAGAGAGTTCCGTGAGCTAGTTGAACCTTCCCACCATGCTAGACCCAGAGTAGGGTCGAAACCGGGGAAGTAAGACTATGCTAGAGAGCCATGAGTTTTGGCCTAAGTATGTATTAAGAGTAACAAGCGTGACGTAGGAGACTTGTAGCGTCTCGAGAATCTACATGAGCTTGAGTAAAATAACCCAAGAGTATGGGTGAGATAATGAAAATAAGTAACCCAAGAGTGTGGGTGAGTATAGTACGGGTAGCCCAAGAGAATGGGTGTGTATATGAATAAGTAACCCGAGAGAGCGGGTGAGGTATTGAATAAGTAAATAAGGCATAGTGAGGTATAACCCTCCCGGCCTAAGAGTAACCAGATACAACTAACAACCTTGTTATGTTAGTTAGGAACTGTGTTCCATGATTGGATGTAGATTCCTTGAGCATTACATGTACTTATTGTATTGCTATGATGCATGTTGTTTGACTAAAATGAACTCCATGTATATCCGACTAAGAGGTCGGCGTACCCCAGTTAGCGCTCGGGGTATGCGAATTTCATATGCAGCGTTAAGCTGAGCCCCTAGGGGCGATGTTTTTATTTTACAGGTACACCGAAGATGTTACCGTTCGAGAGTAGGACGAGGTCGGTGGGTTGCATGGGTAGTTAGTTTTAATTACTTATGTATTGAAGGAAGTGTAAGACCGAATATGTTGTCGGCATCCATTCATTATAGACTCGGTACAGTAAAGAAAAGATTTGAGTATTGTATTTGTAATGTGTACTCGGTTGTTCCAGTTCATCAGACCATTACGGTATGTAAGGGAGGCCTGGTTAGCCATAGGGGTGGCTATCGGCGTTGTTTCACCCCTCGTTGTAATAAGATTTCCGCTGCGTGAGTAAGAGTAATTGGTGACAATTTAAGAGGTAATGACGAGCTTAACGGTTGGGGTGTTACACTTGTTCACCCTTAAGATGACTGTTGAAAAAGAAATTCTCGAGCACATTCGAGATGCAAAGACTCCCAAAGACGCTTGGGATACATTCGTGGAGTTATTCTCGAAAAAGAATGACACAAAGCTGCAGCTCTTGGAAAGTGAGCTATTATCAATTGCACAACATGACATGACGGTTGCGCAATACTTTCATAAAGTAAAGTCGTTGTGTCGAGAAATTTCTGAGTTGGATTCGAAAGCTTGAATCGGCGATACCAGGATGAAACGAATAATTATCCATGGGTTGAAACCGGAATTCAGGAGCTTTATTGCTGCCATACAAGGATGGCAAAATCAACCATCGCTTGTGGAATTTGAGAATTTGCTAGTCGGCCAAGAAGCTTTGGCCAAGCAGATGGGAGGAGTCTCAGTGAAGAAAGAAGAAGAGGCACTCTATGCCAAGAAAGGAAAGTGGAATTCCAAGCAGCATGACGATGGTGGATCCAAGAGGAACGGTGACAAAGGGAAGAGTCATCCAGGCTCAGGGAGCAGTCGTTGGAAGAAGCGTGGCAATAATCAAAAGTTTGAAGGGAAGTGTTATAATTGTGACAAGGTAGGTCACATGGCGAAAGATTGCTGGGCCAAGAAGAAGGGTGTGGAGAGCAACACTGCTACTTCGAAAAGTGAAGATGAATGGGATGTGGAGGCCCACTTTGCAGTTAATGAAGCAGAACTAGCGCTCTCGGCAACAACTTCAAATCAAATCGACTATGACAATGACTGGATTGTTGACTCAGTTTGCTCGAATCATATGACGGGTAACAAAGAGAAGTTAGAGAGCTTAACAAACTACAAGGGAAGTCGAGTTGTGGTGACAACCAACAACTCAAAATTGCCGATAACTCATATCGGTAAGACTGTAGTGTCCCCTCAATCTGGGGATGATGAGATGGTATTTCAAAACATCTACCATGTTCCGGGTATGAAGAAAAATCTCCTTTCAGTATCACAGTTAACATCTGCAGGTCACTTTGTCTTGTTCGGACCAGATGATGTGAAGGTATATCAAAACCTTGAGGTCATTGAAAAGCCCATCATGAAGGGGCAAAAGGTAGATTTGATCTATGTGATGTCAGCGGAGGCTGCATACATAGACAAGACAAGAAGAAATGAGACAGCAGATTTGTGGCATATGTGACTAGGCCATGTCAGCTACTCCAAGTTAGACGTGATGATGAAGAGGTTGATGTTGAAAGGGCTTCCTCGGCTCGAGGTAAAGACCGATATGGTATGTGCAGGTTGTCAGTATGGAAAAGCACACCAACTACCGTACAAAGAATCCAGCTACAAAGCAAAGGAGCCACTGGAGTTGGTTCACTCTGACGTGTTCGGTCCGGTTAAGCAAACTTCAATCGGTGGGATGAAGTATATGGTGACCTTCATTGATGATTTCTCGAGGTATGTGTGGATCTACTTCATGAAAGAAAAGTCTGAAGTCTTTGAAATGTTCAAAGAGTTCAAGAAGACAGTGGAGTAAGAAGTTAGTAAACGAATTCGTTGTCTACGAATTGATAACAGAGGAGAGTACACTTCACAGGAGTACTTAAGCTTTCTGAAGGACTACAAAATACGACACCATTTTACTTGTCCAAACACTCCACAACAGAACGGTGTAGCAGAAAGAAAGAACAGGCACCTGGCGGAGATATGTGGAAGTATGATCCATGCGAAGAATGTTCCAGGAAGGTTTTGGGCAGAGGCGATGAATACTGCAGCCTTTGTGATCAACAGGCTTCCTCAACAAAGGTTAGACTTTTATCATTATTTGAAAAGTTATGGAAGATAAAACCCGTAGTCGGTCATCTTCGAGTGTTCGGATGTATATGCTATGTATTTGTACCTGATCACTTACGTAGCAAGATGGAAAAGAAGGTCATCCGGTGTATCTTTGTAGGATACGACAGCCAGCGGAAAGGATGGAGGTGCTGTGATCCATCAACCGGGAAGTGCTACACATCTCGAAATGTGGTGTTTGATGAGTCTTCTTCGTGGTGGTCCTAGATAGTGAAGTGGTACCTAGATATGAGTTTCAAGATCCACCAAAGACAGATGAACTTGAAGACGGTGGTACTGAAGAAGGCATAGATCAAAACCCTTGGAGAACTGGCATTCACCAACCGCCAAATGAAGAAGGTGATTCTGAAGGAGACATATCACCCAGAAGATCAAGTAGGATCAAGAAGCCAAATCCTAAGTATGCAAACACGACCATTGCTGAAGACGTAGATGTGAAAGAACCAGAGACGTTTGAGGAAGCATCCAAAGATCCAGAGTGGATTAAAGCAATGAAAGAGGAATTGGTTGCACTAGAGTGCAATCAGACATGGGAGCTAGTACCCAAACCAAGAGAGGTGAAGCCGATCTCTTGTAAGTGGGTGTACAAGCTAAAGCGTAACACAGATGGGTTAATCGAAAGGCACAAGGCTCGTCTAGTAGCTCGTGGATTTTCTCAACAATATGGATTAGACTATGATGAGACATTTAGTCCAGTTGCAAAACTTACTACAGTGAGAGTTCTACTAGCACTAGCAGCCAGTAAAAATTGGAACCTATGGCAAATGGATGTGAAGAATGCCTTCTTGCATGGAGAGTTAGATCGAGCAATCTATATGAACCAACCAACAGGATTTCAGAGCCAAGATCATCCTGAGTATGTGTGCAAACTAAGGAAGGCGCTTTACGGCCTAAAGCAAGCACCAAGGGCGTGGTATGGTAAGATTGCTGAATTTCTTACTCACAATGGCTATTCGATGACGTCTGCAGATTCTAGCTTGTTTGTCAAAGCAAAAGAAGGGAAACTAGCTATTGTGCTAGTTTATGTGGATGATTTGATCATCACTGGTGACGATGAAAAAGAAGTTTCTCAGACTAGAGAAAATCTGTCAGTTCGGTTTCAGATGAAAGAACTTTGACAGCTGAAGCACTTTCTTGGTCTTGAGATTGATCGCACCAAAAGAGGAATCTGTCTTCATCAACTCAAGTATTCCAAAGATTTGTTAAAAAAGTTTGGAATGCTCAATTGAAAACCAATCTCAACACTGATAAAACCAAATACTAGAATGTGTGCTCATGAAGGAACATATTACATGTCTATTGCTTTAGTTCGGAACATATATGACGCACTTGTATTATGAAAGTATATAGAAATCTTTATTCACATAACATAAGATGAATCTCTGTTGTATTTTTGGAATGATATATAAATGGGAATTGAGAACTGTACACTCTGTCACTACTTGTGTTGGTGATACTGAGGTAATTTATCCTTTTCATTACTAGCATTTCTATATTTTCTGAGTTGAGTCTGAACTCTCTTTTCATATCAACCTCCGGTTAACTTTTTTTTTTTTTTAATTTGGCGCGTCTTCCCCAGGGTGAGCAAACAGAGATCAAACATTTGAATTCTATTTGGAGAACCGTTGATGTTGACTGTTGTAGCTGTGCTAAATTCCCGGTGAGTATAAGTAAGTCTTGTATTATTTCACTATCAGATTTTTTTCCTTCAGACAATTTTTTCTTTGTTATCTTTGTGGATGTAGTCGCTTTTTAATTCAGACAAATATTTTCCATTTACATTGAAAAGAACAAGTAAAACCCTTATATTCCATTAGTACAAGGTTGTGGCCACAATTATAAAAAAAGAAGCATATAATGAACAAACCGCCAAATTCTGATAGTTCTGTGATAACAATTAACAAATGATTAGATTGTTTCAGCAGATTTTTAATGCTGATATTATACTACTCCTGTCTTACCCCATCTATTTCGGCTGGTGTCTCATGTTTCATTCCAACATTGCTATCCTGCAGTTTAAGAAATTATTATATGTTAATCTTTTTTCTTCCATTTTTCAGCTAATAATTGTGCTTAAATTCAAGTATATAAGGACAGAATGACCTGCTCAAAATTAAACTCTCGATTGTAGGACTATTTGTACTATTACATAGCCTAAAACAGTAAACCATTTCAGCAATTCATAATTTCCAAAATTATGTTCACGTTCATTTCTGGCTTGCTGCTTAAGATTCAGAATTTTGTTACCTCTGTCTGCTTTTAATCGCTTCCGCCCTTCTAAATTGCTTCAGTGAAACATTATTCAAGTCCAAATCTGAAAGGGTGATATAATGAAATCTATTAGAAGTCGCGTATAGATCCACTCAATTATTTTAATAAAATGGCTTTAAGCCCCAATTATCAAAAAAAAAAAAAAAAGAAGTCACGTATAGATAACTTGCTCAATCTTTTTTCTATATTTCTATTGAAATATGCTTCTGATTCAACTATTGCAGCAATCTGAAATTACAGCTGTTGCATGAAAATGACTAGCCCATCAGTTTCTCCCAGTTGTATTTTTGATATGTTTGAATTTGCTGCTATATAGAAAAATCTGCCTACTTAAGAAGATTAAGTATTTCCGTTGTTCTGCCTTGAACAAAGCAATATCAGCAGAATTAGTCTCTAATTAACAGTATTTTTCATCCTCCTATGATTGCTGCTGCTCCCTTGCTTGTGCTGCTATGCTATAGAATAGAATCACAACTTATTTAATAATCCTCTTCCTAAATATGTACGCCACTATGTTTCTTATTGCTTGCTTCTGTCATAAAGATGAAAAATGTGCTACAGAGCAAAACCTTAGGATAATGCGGCCCTCGGCCTTAAAAAAAAACCCAAAGCAACGTTCTATTCCTCACTCGTTCATACTGCAGCATTATCCTTCATTTTAAGCCAAAGACTGTTGTTAAGTTTTCCTGAGCATTATTCTGGCTTCTTTTGATAAGTGGTGATTAAGTTCAGGAAAGTCAATGTAAATTGAACTCTTGGCTGTAATTAAGTTTTCTGAAACTTGCATCATTTCTGCACCATTATATTGGTCATTGAACAAGCTATTCTATGAACGTTTTGCTCCTGAATTTGCTGTATCTTTTGAGAAAAGCTTATTAATAAAATTTGCAATTCCCTATTCATGTCGCAACTCGATGAAGTCACTAAGTTTGGTTGCTTTAAGTTGTCAATGACGTAAATTGTTCTTTGCTGTTTTTGTATCTCTTATCAGAGGTATTTCCTTGCTAGGATATACTGATATGAAAAAAAAAGATAGCAGAGGTAACATGTTTCTACATTCCGAAGTTAAAATTACTGTGTGTTAAGATTTCGACAATTTGAAGACACAGCTCCTGAATTTTGATAAATATGTTACGTTGTTGCATAGATGTTCATCGGATTGCTTGGGATCTGAAAACAAAGATCAAGTGTGAATTTTATTGCTCGATTACGGATTGAAGTCATGTTCTGATTTTGTCCCTAATTTATGTTGCTCCTAGTGAGAGGATAAAAGTAGTTTAAATCTGCTATAAATAGTATGTGTCTTGGTAATTCACCAGCTGCCAGAATGCTGAACTTTGCTTCAAATTCTCACCTCTTTTTATATCACTATATGAACATGGTTGAACGTATTAGTCTTGTAGCTTTTAAAAACCTCTAATAATGAACTGTGTTGAGATAAACAACATGGAGAGATCGCGCATTATTTGTTTCAGATCTCTGGTGTTGCTGCTTTTTAAAAGATTCATATTAAAACATCATACTTCTGCATTTTTGGATGTTATGCAGCATCTTGCAGCTTCACTTTCTCACTATTTACACCGCTGCTATGATCAGAACAAACCTTTCGATACTTTTGTTATGATTTCCAGCAGTTCAAGACATTGAAAGACTGCTCTATTCTTTATTTGTTTGTGCTGCTGCTCCTCCATATCTAAGTGTCGCTGCTGCTATATTATTGAACTATTTCAGCAAGTTTTCAGCTTGAAAACTATGTCATTTTGCCTCCGCTAACCAGCCTGAGTTAAAGCTCTCACTTATGGTCAGATTTTTGGCTGCAACATGCATTATTTACACTGTTGCGTAAACTATTAGTTGCTGCATTATATGGAAATTCTTTTGAATGAATTATAGCTTATGTTTTGCTCTCTTGGTTTACAATTCTCTGCAAACTATCACGGTTTAGGCAAAAATGCCTTCAGTGTGTGGGTTTTAGTTTCTTATTCTAGCGCTAACCCGTGATTTTGCATTCTGATTTCATATTATGAAATAGCAATGTTCTGATAAGTTTAAGTGCTATTTCAGCAATTTGTTATGATATTGTTTTATCTAACTCCTAAATAATTAAATATGGGGCTATTGATCTTGCTTTGGCTGTTTTTGCTTCATCTCTTGTGAATGATATACACAATTTTCTACTCTTGTTATACAATGATTAGGCTGATAGATCTGTTAGGTTTAAGGACTCTTTGCTGCAAAATGTTTTAACACAGATACACAATCTTTTGCTCCAAAGATAACCATTATACCTACTGGCAATTTGCTATGCAGCCAGCTTATATAGTTAAAAATTTGGATGAAGTACAGTATGAAGGAATACATGCTCATATTTGCTCGGCTGAATTGGAGTTTATGTTTTTTAGTTTAATGAGTGTCACTATTCGACAACTATTAAAATGGCAAACTACTGCTTAAACATCATCTGATTTTTGCTGTTGTATAATACTTTGTACTTGAGCAGCATGACCCCTGCATTTCTCAGCTGTTGTGCAAACAGTCTTATAAACACATGAATGCTAATAAGTTTTAAAGAAAGTGCATATATCCCCAGTGGCGGATCTAGGAATTTTATTTAGGGGGTTAAAATTTTTTTTGACATTTTTAAAAAATTTATAAAAATATTTTACAAATTTTCAAAAATTTCAGGGGCTCTAGCCCCCTAGCCCCCCCTCCGTTCGCCCCTGGATATCCCTGATCACCCCCTGAAGTATTCAAAGAAAGTATGAAAAAAGGCCATCGAGCCAAGAAAGTAAGAAAAACTCATAAGACTTTCTGCATAAGAGTTGCATATCCATGGTAAAGTAAGCAAAGGGTTATCACGTCTGACCATCATGTCAAATTGGGCTATCACGTCCAGCCATCGTGCCAACTTGGGCTATCACACCTGACCATCGTGTCAACCAAAAACCCATCTTTGGATCCATGAGAAGCTCTGGTCGTTTGTAATGGTGAATTAGGTGTGGGAAGTCACATCGTGATTCGATCAAAAGCCTTCCAAAAGAGATAATTGTTCCAAAGTATTTTGGAAATGTATGATCATAAGTACCATTCTTTGGCTAGTATACGCAAAGATGGGAAATATATAGAATCTATTCATCAAAGCATCTTATCTCTGGGATTTATGTTCCAGAAATTTCAACGCACTAGATTCAGAAGAAAGACACTTGTGGGACTTTGACTGTACTGATTTGTAACACCCCTCTCATTAATCTTGTCGTAGTAACACTCGTAAAAACACGTCGCAGTGGATAAGTATAAACTTCTCACTCGGGTGTCACATACCGTTACTCACCCATGTGAGTAAAGAAGCAAACACTTAGCATAATAAATAAACCGATAACTGCTGTGATGATCCGAGATATTCTACTACTACATATACATAACTAAATTCATAATCCGAATACAATAGGCCAGTGAGCTACTAAACCAAATCTCATGTTTATTGCATAATGTTGTAATACAACCCAAGTCTGAAAGGTGCGGTATAAAAAACAAAAGTCGTCTACTCGAGGTCCTGCACTTCGGCTTCATAACTCGATCAAGTCCCTATAATGTGGTGCCGTATAGTCTCAGCGAAACGCTGAATATGTTAAAGTATATTCCTAGACTCTTGAGGTCACTTAGGTTATTTAGTCATCTTGATATTAGATTAATTTCATGATGTTCCAATTTACAGTTTACAATGGAAGCTGTAAATAATGTAAGTAAACACCCAACAATCCATTCAACACAGCAATACATTTTACAAGCATACATTTGCATAACGCAAGATAACGAGTAAATGCAATATGACGCGAAGGTTGAGCGAACGGTACTCGTTACTCAGCCTTCAAGGCCCGTTATTCATTACCGTGTCTACTCTTAACATCAATTGGGTGTCATGTTAGGACAACCCGTGTATTAACTTTTAATGGACAGTCGTCTGTGTACACCAACAACAGTGCCCTTTGGCCAAAGATCCGCGGATCTCGGGACTTTTTCTTGCCTAATAACGACGTCATTAAAAAGACCGTAGCCATGTACCAACAGTAGTACACTCTGATCAATGATCAAATCAGGCTCGTTGGAATTTAACAAGAGCAGACCCGATGCGGGTTTCATACTCTAGTGATCACTATGTGCAACCAGTAGCCAAAACTAAACTGGATTTCCATCTCATCATATACATTTCTCTAGCATGTGATTAAGTAGTTTAATCAGTTATCTAAGATCTATTCTTAGGTTATGAAGAATTCATTTGATACAGATGCCTTATAGGTCATATTCGTGTTCGAGAACACTGCTCTAGAGATCGGTATTCCCGAGTCTCGTTCCTAAGTGTTTTACTTAGGCTAATTAGGAATGTAACATCTGTTATACTTTAGTAAGTAACGAAATATCCTAATATGTTTGTATCTAAGTCGAGTGATAATCGGTATCACTTTAGTCCGACAGACGTCGCGTACAGTTATAAATGCTTTTCAATCGAGCAAATAATTCATACAACTCATGCATATCACACATTTCACTCTTAAGCAATTTAAACAATAATGTTTGAACCCAAGGAAACGCTCAGGATGTTCAGACCATACAATTAACATACCATGCACCGAAATATACGCTAGTGTGAGGATTCACGCGCACCCGATACTCCTCGTAGCTTTAGGATAATGCTACGTGTTAATTCCTAAGATCTCAACTTAATTCGGTATATGTGCTAGTGGTTATACGACTTATATTATGTTAAGACTTCTCAGTTGTTTTGATAAGTTTCACCTTTCTACTTTGTTCTGATATGTTCTGTTAAAGGCTTCTGCTCTGTTTTACAAAGCTTCTGTTTTGGGACCTAGTTACTATGCTTCTGAGCCTTGGATAGTCGGGTCAGGCTGTCCCGTAGCGTGCTGCGCAGGAATTCCTTCAGTTTGTTTTGGGTTCCATTATGTTCTCTCTCAGGGTCCTTTGGATGTTTAGTGACCAACGGGTCCATAGCTGTCTCTAAGACTTCTGGGTGGGATCTTCGAATCCATAGGGTCATAACGCTGCCCTTCTGATGTGTCAGTTAGTGTCTAGGGTCCCACCTCTATTTTGTTAAGCACTTTGTTCTGAGCCTCTTGGTATATGATTTGCTCTGCTATGTATTATGACTTTTGTTTAGTTTGCTTAGCTTTAGTCTTCCTTCTCTGATTTGACAAGCTTCTGCTTCTATTCTTGTAACACCTTGGATTTTGGCTTAAATGAAAGAGCGCGTCGATACGGATCTAACGCCACAAACGGATTTGAAAACGGACTTCAAGAGAGTCCTAAAACTCAAGAAGAAGTTTTGTCCGAACTTGTGTCCGGACGTTGATGTTCGGACACAAGCCGAGAAGAAAACAGACTGAGAAAACTTGAGTGTCCGAACTTGTGTTCGGACATTGATGTTCAGACACAAGTCGAGCGTTTGAAAGCAGAAGGCAAAAGCGTCCGAACTTGTGTCCGGACATTAATGTTCGGACAAAAGTCGAGTTTAAACATACAGACGTCCGAACATGTAAATTCGGATACAAGTTCTGATAAAAATTCAATACGTGGTCCGAACATGTAAGTTCGGACCAATGCTGAAACTTACAGTTTAGACCCGTCCTCGCATGCTGTCCGAACATGTAAGTTCAGACAGATGTTCGGATACACTCAAACATTTAAAAACATAACACTCTCGGGGCCTGTCCGAACATGGATGTCCGGACAGATGCTCGGACAGGTCCAAAGTTGTGAAATTCAGAATGTAAATAGAGTTAGAAAGAGTATAAAATGACTACGAAATTTAAGATCAATGGATCATGAATATCTCATAAGCAAAAGTAGTAAATATTACTATAAAAGACATCGGAAAATATGAGAATCCAGAGTGCTACCGCCACACTCAATCCTTTGAGTGCTCAGGCTATAATTAAACAATCTTAAACAAAACCAAACGTTTATACATTGTGTCTCAAAAATATAGTAACTCAATTGTTGCAACACGAATAATGATCAATACTCCTAACACTACGTGATAGCGCATTTCCCATCCCCAACCTCAGCAATTTGTACCTGCGATTAGAAAACAATATACAAAAACACGAAAGGATCACGCAAATCAGTAAAATTGAGTAAATCCTACCTCATTGTGTAAAATACATTTTGAAATGCTTTTGATCAGTTTATCAATCGAACGAGAGAGACATAAGCAATTAAACCATTTTTCCAGTAATAAAAGTTATCAACAAAACAATAAGGAGCTTTCACCAGGAAACAATCACAACTCAAACACGGCGGTCACCTATGGGACCCCCAACAACAATACCACGGACAGTCACCTATGGGACCGTCAAACACCAGCTCACCCTAAGTCCTTAAGTGTTCACATCCCCTATGAATCATCAGTCCATAGAGTAGATCATAGAGCTTAAATGTAGTCATTGTCTGCAGCGCAAAAGAAATATATATAAGATACCTAGTATCAACAAATGATATGGAGCACCTATGGACTCCATCGACAAAGCAATTATTCCTGTGAAAGGCTCCCAAAATCCTTAATCAAATCACAATCGATAAATTCCGATCAACGATTCATAATACGTGGGGAAGAACCCCAATTCCCAAATCCCTAACCAGGGCTTAAATCATCTTCCAACAATTATACAATCGGAGTTCCAAAACATTTTTCCAGCAATTCACAAACCACGAAATCAGACAATCATGAGCATAGGGGTTTACCTGATTAATCACACAACCTCAGGAGGACAATCCAACAGAATCACTAGTAGTGCCCGTCGTCGTATTCGGGGTCTAAATTCATAACGACCAGCAATCAGAAACTACTAATCACAACTAATGTAAATTAAAATGCCAGCTAAGTAGTAGACTTTACCCATCGTAACTCTAAATTGGCACCATGGAAGAACTTTAATGAAAGCAAAGGAGAGTGAGAGATTTTGTATTTTGAAGAGTAGGAGCGTAAGAATGTCGTAATGCCGATGGTGAAAATGGAAGTGGAGTTCGTGAATTATAAATAAAGTTTTAAAAGTAAAGGAGGAAAAGAGGAATTAGTATCTAATGTTGTAAATAGTTTTGATGGGGAAAATAAATTACTACCAAATAATTGATTAAAAGGATGCAAGAGTATAACATTGTCGATTGAAATAAAATAAGGAGGAATATGATTTATTTGTTTTGGGAGGATAAAGATGAACGTGGTCATCTTTTTAGGAAGGTTAATTATTTAAGGAGGAGTAAATAATATTGGATAATTATGTTGATGTTATTTTGATCGGCAAACTCAGTTTCATACTGACAAGGACAAAAAGACCAATACCAGAAGACACGAGTCAGTCCTAAACCGAGAGAGCAAAGAAAGAAGATATTAAGTAAGATTTTATCTATCTGTTAAAGATAAATAAAATCTTTGACTATGACTTGTAATTCGAAACTCGATATCTATATAACAAGTCGTAATACTAGGGTTAAAGGTTAAGCTTTTAGAATCATGAAAACCTAGTGAGAAACACGGGAAACAAAAGAGAGAGAGTCGAATGTGAAGCGAATTACAGTATTGTTATATCAAACTGGGTTTCGTTATCTGAAGTTATCCACGGGGTAGAACTTCAGGTGTTAGGAGTTAAGGAATAGATTTTTCTTAACGTGAGCTGAGTAATTGTACTCGTGAGGATATAGAGAAGTGCAGGTTGTACGAGCTATACTTGTATCAAGTGTGATACGTGATTTATATTAAAGTCAATTGGGTTCTTCTGTTATTCCCGTTCTTTGTTCTTCGTTAGTCTTATACTAAAGCGAATTATATACAAGAGGTAGGATTCTTCAATTGGTATCAGAGCAAGGTTACCCTCAATTTCGAAGAAACTTCTTCAGGGTAGATCGAGATGAATTCCTACAGCGTTAAACCTCCAAAGTTGACGAAGTTCAACTACACCAGCTGGTATGAACAGATGGAAGATCAGCTGATATCCATCAATCTCCAATTATGGGATGTAGTCACTGATGGCGACCTAAAACCTAAGTTTGAGGAGAACGGAGTTACCAAGGAGAAACCTAAGGCTAGCTGGAGTGAAAAAGACAATAAGATGAACAGTAAGAACAGACAAGCACGAAGGATCATTATGTCATCATTGTCAGACTCAGACCAACAAAAGGTGTTGGGATTGCGCACGGCTAAAGAGGTATGGGAATTTCTTAAAACCGCTTATGCTGGAATTGATTCGGTTAAAAAGGCTAAAGGAAAGCAGCTCAAAAGACAGCTGGACAACTTCAAGATGTCGGACGGTGAGACCATATCTGAGACACTAGAGAGGTTTGACAAGATTTTATGCGAGCTCAAGGCTGTCGGGGTAGTTCTTAACAATGATGTGGTGAATGAGAGATTTCTAGATAGTCTCGATAAAGACTGGCTGAACTTCGCCACATTGTTGGAGACCACAAAGGATTTGTCAAAATTGTCCTTTGAGGAGATGGGTTCAGAACTGACCGTTTACGAGGGAAAGATGAGAGGGGAACTGGCAATTCCAGGTGTGAACAAGGACCTGGCACTGAAAGCCAAGAAAGTTTCAAATGAAAAAGAGAAGGAAAGTGAGAATACGGATGGGGATGAGGAGATTACCATGATCGCCAACGGAATTAGGAGAATTTTCGGAGGAAAGCGAGGGTCGGGATCTAGGTTTGATAAAACCAAATTCAAGAAAGACCAGATTATATGCTTTAGGTGTAATAAACCAGGACATGAGGTCAAGGATTGCACACTAAAACCGAAGGAAAATTTCCATGACAAAGTCAAGAAATTTACCGAAGCAGCAGCTGCAGCATGGGGGCAAGACGTCTCAGATATAGACTCAGAAACAGAAGAAACAACCGAGGTGTGTATGACGGCCGTGGTCGAAGAAGATGAAGACGTAAGCGCAACATCAGACAAAGACTTTTGCATGATGGCTAGTGAAGACTGGAAGAAGGTTCTTGAGGTAGATGAAGTAACTCCTGAACTCATCGAAAGTGCTTTCAATTATTTGTCTAAGAAAGAGATCTTTAACTTGCTAACTACTGCTGTTGTTAAAATTAAACTGCTTGAATCTAAGTTTTCGAAATTAGAGGTGCCTATGGAACCAATCATGGAAAACCAAGTTAAAAAAATTCCTCAAATAAAGTTCGTAAAACCCTTGGTAGAAAGAATTGAGTGTTTACCTGAATGGGCACAAACTGAGTTTAGGTCTCTTCAGGAAGGTTGTGAAAATTCGAAAAGAGAAAATGAGACTTTGACAAACAAGTTGTCAAGAATCTTGAGAGAAAAAGAAATATATTCCCATCGGAATCCAGTCTGGTACACAGGAAAAGCCGATCTAACACAAATGTTGATTGGAAAGAAGAGGATAGGAACATCAGATTCATCAAACATATGCAAAACTCCTAGTCCTCAAAACACTAGGACTAAGTACTTCTGTCAGTTTTGTCATAAGCATGGTCATAGTATAGGTTTATGTAGAGCTTTAAATTCTAGACGTATCACTCGTACTTCCAGAATCTATTCTCAGTCTAGAACTGACCAAATCAGAGACAATTCCTCGTATCGAAAAAAACCATAATCAGACAAGTCTTGCTTTGGTCCCTAAGATACACAGTAAATGCTTGCTCGTAGGCACTAGCAGCACAATAGACAATTGGTGGCTGATGGATAGCGGCTGCTCAAGACATATGAGTGGTGATAGAGGGAAGTTCAACACTCTTGTTGACCAACGAGGAGGAAAAGTAACTTTCGGCAACAACGGGAAAGGTAGAATAATCGGAATTGGCACGATTGGAAACGAACATTGCATTGATAAAGTTAGTCTTGTGGAAGGCCTCAGTCATGATCTACTTAGTGTTTCACAAGTTTGTGATAAGGGTCCATCCGAGGTTGTGTTTGATTCTAAAGGTTTTCAGATACGTAACAAGGCAACACAGGAAGTTTTGCTCCAAGGTTGTAGAGTAGGTAATCTCTACATGGTAGATGTTAGTGATCAGAGTGATCTATCATGTCTCACGGTCAACGAAGAGGATGCGTTGCTGTGGCATCGGAGGCTGGGGCATGCACATCATCGGTTAATCAATAAACTCAGGGTGAGAAGTTTAGTAAATGGACTACCAGAGAAGAGACTTGATCACAGCACGATTTGTCAAGATTGCGCTTTGAACAAGCTTACACACGTTTCACACAAATCTAAGGGTGTGGTCAGTAGCACTAAAATTCTAGACCTACTACACATGGATTTAATGGGGCCTATGAGAGTACGAAGCAAGTCTGGAAAGAGATACGTTTTGGTGGTTGCCGATGATTACTCGAGGTATACTTGGACTATTCTGCTTCATCATAAGGATCAGGCTTTTAATGAAATCAAAAACCTGATCTTACAACTTCAGACTCAAACTGAGAGTAAGGTAAAGTGCATACGCACTGACCAAGGAACGGAATTCCTTAATCAGAGAATGTCTCAGTTCTGTACTGATACTGGAATCACCCACACTCACTCTGCAGCCAGAACACCCCAGCAAAATGGTGTTGTAGAACGTAAGAATAAGACTCTTCAGGAGATGGCACGTACTATGCTGAACAACAGTGGGCTTTCATCTAGCTTTTGGGGAGAAGCTATCAATACCGCTTGCTATATACTCAACAGAGCTCTTATTCGACCCATATTGCTCAAGACTCCTTACGAATTGTTCAAAGGTCGTAAACCTTCTATTACACACCTTAGAGTGTTTGGCTGCACATGTTATATTCATAATAATGGGAAAAATCAATTGGGAAAGTTTGACAAGAGGAGTGACATTGGAGTTTTCCTTGGTTACGCTATTAAGAGCAAGGCATATCGGGTTTTCAACAAACGAACTCTTATGGTAGAAGAATCCACAAATGTTAAGTTTGATGAGAACAATTTTGGAGGAAGGTCAAGTCAAGGTGTAATAGAGGATCCGTTTCAGGCAAAGGATGGAGTTGTATCCCTTGATGATAGTTCGGGAGCGGACTCAAAGGAAGAATTGACTCAAACCGAGACACCACCTCCATCAGTTCAGAACTTAGAACAGCTCCCGACGGTACCAACCGACACTAATGCTTCTCAAAGACGGACAACAGAGGCACCTCATCGCTTGACGGTTAGGAATGCTCCGGGTATAGAAATTACCAATATTCTGTCAAACTTGAACACAGGAGTGAGAACTCGATCTACCACGCAAAACTTCTACGCCTTCTTTGGTTTTGTTTCCACAACAGAACCTAAAACTGTGAAAGAAGCATTGGAGGATGAGAGCTGGATTAATGCCATGCATGAGGAGCTGAATGAGTTTGTACGAAATGATGTGTGGGAACTTGTCGTTAAACCAAAAGATCAAAACATTATTGGAACCAAGTGGGTCTATAGGAATAAGCTTGATTCAGAAGGACATTTCCAGGAACAAAGCACGACTGGTAGCAAAAGGTTACAATCAACAAGAAGGTTTGGATTTTGATGAGACCTATGCTCCAGTTGTCGTCTTGAGGCTATCCGACTTCTCATTTCCTTTGCTACATTACATAAATTCACTCTTTATCAAATAGATGTGAAGTGTACGTTCTTAAATGGAAATCTCAAAGAAGAAGTATACGTTTCTCAGCCTCCCGGTTTTGTTGATCCAGAGAAACCTGATTATGTGTTTCGATTGAAGAAAGCCCTGTATGGTCTTAAGCAAGCACCAAGGGCCTGGTATGAGCGGCTAACATCCTTTCTTCTACAACAAAATTTTGTACGGGGAAAGGTGGATCGCACGTTGTTCATCAAAGAAAACGGGGCAGACAAGCTGTTAGTACAGATCTATGTAGATGATATTGTGTTTGGCTCTACCAGTTCCAGTCTGACACAAGGTTTTGCTTCTATGATGACCAAAGAATTTCAAATGAGTAACATGGGTGAGCTCACCTTCTTTCTAGGACTCCAAATTAGGCAGACAACAGATGGAACGTTCATTAGTCAGACAAAATACATACTTGAGCTTTTAACCAAATATAAATTCCATGAGAGCAAGCTGATGCTTACGCCAATGTCTACCACTCTTATACTAGGTCTGGAGCCTGATGCAGAGTCCACGGATCCCACGGTTTATAGAGGAATGATTGGTTCACTGCTCTATCTTACAGCTAGTAGACCAGATATAATGCAAAGTGTCTTTTCTGTGCAAGGTTTCAGGCTCATCCAAAAGTACCACATGTCAAGGCCGTGAAACGCATCTTTCGTTATCTTCAAGGGACATCATCACTTGGCTTATTATACACTGCAGAATCACTGCCTACTCTTGCTGCATACACTGATGCTGACTTTGGAGGCTCTCTTACTGATAGAAAGAGCACCACGGGTACTGCGCAGTTCTTTGGATCAAATCTGATAGCATGGTCGTCAAGGAAACAAGCGTCTGTTGCTCTGTCCACAACTGAGGCTGAATATGTAGCTGCTGCTGCATGTTGCGCACAAATCTTGTGGCTATATAGACAACTTGAAGACTACGGCTTATCCTTTATACCCGTCCCAATCTATTGTGACAACACGAGTACCATTGAGCTTACAAAGAATCCTGTTCATCACTCACGGTCTAAACATATAGATATTCGTCATCATTTTATTCGAGATCATGTTGAACACGGTACCGTCATTCTACTTCACTGTTCAACAGAAAAGCAGTTAGCTGACATTTTTACCAAGCCTTTACCAAGAGAAAACTTCGAGAAACTTAGGTTTGAGATTGGCATGGTTGACACTAAGTGAGAGTTTTGTTTTTTTTCTTAGAGTTTCAACAGTTTGACAATTTCAGTTTTAAAATGGTTTCATCTCTTTGTTTTAGTGTTGGGAATGGTTACATCTGTTACATAAATTGTTATCACAGTTCTCAATGAGCCTTTACATAATCAATTACCATATTCTATGTTAATTAGTTTTGTTTGTCCAAGTAGCTATTCATTTATGAGATCACAACTGAAATACACCTGAATACTTTGGGAATTCAATTTACGCTCCGATGTTTAACATGGATCATAAGTATACATACATTGTCACGCTTGTATTCAAGAAATGCACTTGTTTGAAGGATAGATTGGTGGTATGAACAAGGCAAGAGATTCCGCTACTCACAGTTTGATACTCAACGCTTTAATCAAAACAAAATAAAAAAAGGGGAAACAGAATTGGCCTCTCTTATCTGGCCATTAAGTCTTTGAGGGTGCCTTATCACCTAACTTCCTAAGGGCAACTGCTCTGGGCAAGTTGACCCAACGCTGTTACAAAGATAAGGAGTAAAAGTCAAGTCCCTGTTTGCAACATGTAATAATCCAAAGGGGAAAGCTTTAAGAACCAGATTGTGAGTATGAATCTGTGGCGATGAAAGGTTCAGTGGAATAAGATTGTACTTCTCGCCCCTTGTCGATTCAATGGGAAGTGAAAGAAAGGAGGAAATCTTTCTGTCATACAAGCGTGCCACGGTATATGTGCATATATCCATGAATCACGGAGAGTAAACTATCTCGATTTAGTCAGATGTACTATTTGATCTCCTTAGATACCACACTCAACTTCTTAACTTATAGTGGTACGTTGTATTGTGTGAAACTCAGTCTGGAACTGAGGTAGTATGTTTAGTAACGGTCTCCTACATTCACCTCGCTCCATTTTTTTTAAAAAAAAGAGAGGAAGAAAATGATATCATCTCTCACTGTTGCTAAAAACGCTTGATATACCTTCTTCATTTTCTCTCACTTACTACTCTCTCTGATTTTCAAACGCAATTCTCACTACTGTCAACTCCCACTGTCTCGAACCAAACTCGGATTCTCGTATCTTCTGGCCATGGATTCTTTCGAACATCTGATTGTTGATGAAAATGTTCGCCCACTCGCTATGGAGAAGCCAACCGATCAAGAAGTTTCGCAGCCTATTCCAGATTCTACCTCAAAACCCTCTCCCGATAAAGACTCCCCAAACCCTAATGCTGAAGCAACGATACTGAGTGACAGTGCATCCTCGGAAACCCCTACAGAAGAGGACCTACAATCTCCACCTACGACTACTACCAGACGAGGCCTACGAGATCGTTCCAAGAAAGCGCCGTCTGCAACTGAGCATACCAATGCGCCTTCTTCAAAGCGCAAGGTCGCTGATTCTCCTGCTCACCAGTCTCGTTCTTCGAAGCGCAAGAAGAGCGTGGGCAAATCTCTATCTAGAGCTAAGGCACAAGATTACAAACTTGAACGATCACAAAATCCAAGTCGCGCTTACCCTCAGAAGCCTATCTTCGGACGTGCCCTACTCGAATCGAACATTGTTCTTGGTAAGCTGATAGACTGTGACTGGCTGGGGAATAACTCTTTAGGGTCTTTAGGAGATGTCTTGCGCTTTCAAGGTTGGGATAAATTGTTTAATTCTGAGACTGTG
Source organism: Limonium bicolor (assembly GCA_023374045.1). Lineage (NCBI taxonomy): Eukaryota > Viridiplantae > Streptophyta > Magnoliopsida > Caryophyllales > Plumbaginaceae > Limonium > Limonium bicolor. Next base: position 62,510,503 of record CM041782.1, on the reverse strand, counting down.
TATTACCCCGAATTTCTGTTTCCGTTCATTCAAAACATGGAATTTGTATCTCTGAAATACCCCGTAATTAAAAATAGTGATTAATTAGGCTAATAAATAATTTAGAAGCTTAATTAAGTATAAATAATCATGAGGGAACAAATCCCGAAGAAAACGGATCCTTAAAATGGATTAAAATCACTAACGAACACTAAAGCGCGTTTTCGAGGTAACCGGGAAAACGTGTCTTTAAGCGGGTCAAATAGACTCGTGACAATTTTGGTCAACTAAATAATCATTAATAAATATTAGTGAGGCTTTAGAACCAATAAAATCAAGAAAACGAGAGATTAGTAAAAACTGTCAAAAACGGGAAGTTGTGGGGTAGAAACATAAATAACCAAGAGTTATGTGTCCACTTTAGAATAAAAGAAAATTTTGTGTGTGTATGGGTGCTAGTCAGCCGGCCCCCTCTTCTCTCTCTCACACACACTCTTTATTCCTTCCTTATTTACAAACAAACAAAAACAATAAAACTACCCCACTCTCACTTTACACTCTCTCTCCTCCCTATTCTCCTCTCTCTCACGTAATACCCTTCCCCCTCACTCTCTTCTTCTTCTTCTTCTTCTCCTACCTCTCCATCGACTTCCATGGTGAAAGAAGAGAACTACTAAAAACCTCTACTTCTCTCCTTTGTAACTCCCTCCAAACTTCTCCAAAAATTATAAAAACACCACCATTGTAATACTCTCATCAAGAGCTACATTTCCATCTTTCCAAAATCCAAAAACAAGCACTTTCGATTTTATGGGTATACCCCATTTGGAGTTTCAACACCACCATTAGAAGGCCCTCCTTCTCCTTGTTCTTCTAAGCTGATTTTGGCTTGTTGAAGGAGTTGGAAATCTTGTTCTTGAACCACTCCAAGCTTCATTTGCACTCTTGGGAGGTAATATAAATTCTAAACCCTAGAAACCTACATTGAAAGCTTAAATAATATTAAGAGTAGTTTTTGTATTGAATGTGTGTGTATATATGGGTGATAATGTTAGATTTGTTGAATACCAAAACCGGTATAGAGAGGGGAAAGGAGAAAGAAGAAGAAAGAAAATCTAGAAGTGAAGCAAGGTAAGAATGCTCATGGTGTAACCTTATGTATATGTATAATGTAACAGATTTTTAGAAATGAAAATTGGTATTGTAAAATGATAATGCATTGGTAGTATAAGGTGTAAGAGAATATAAGGATTTTGAAGCTTTAAAAGACATGTTAGAACTTGTTAAAACAGATTGGGAATTTGATGTCGAGTGCAGGAATTTTAGGAGTGTTTTAGTGTTGTTGGTTGTGTATGGGAGAGTGGATATTGATGCCTAAGGAAACAGGTGAAATGAGTGTTGAAATGTGAACTAGAATATGTGGGGAGAGTGTAAAAATATAGAGGAGACTATGGCAAAATTTATCTAGAATTAGAACACTTAGTAAATTTTTAACTAGGTGAATGATGTAAGTTGTAACAGATTTCGAGATAGATTGATAGAGGAAGATGGGGAGAGATAGTTAATGTAGTTGTAGTGTATTAGGGGTGTTAGCAATGACATTAGAAGAGGGAGTTGTAGGTGGAGAGAGTTGGAATAAAATCTGTAGCAAAACACAACTAGGAAACAACTAGTGAGAGTGTGAGATGAAACTTAGGAAATTAGGTGAGTGAATGAGTATAGAATTGTGTAATGAGTTAGGAAATGAATTAGCATGATTTAGGGTGTTTAAATTGTACAAAAACATGTTAGGATGTATGTAGGAAGATTGGGGAAACAATGGGTGAAATTGGGAAAGAAAAATAAAAGCTGTAACAAGGTTCTGGAACCGTCCGACCCAGAGCCTGGATCGGACGTGGGTCGGACGGGACTTAAGAAACGAACCAACCTTTCTGGAATGGTCCGACCCAGAGCCGTGAGTCGGACGTGGGTCGGACATGGCCTAAATAACGAAACGTAAACCTTCTGTAATGGTCCGACCCAGGGCCGTGGATCAGACGTGGGTCGGACAGGCAAAAAATATAGTGGTCGAAGTTTCTGACTTCGTCCGACCCAGACGGTGAGTCCGACGTGGGTCGGACGGAGCTTAAGACTCGAGACCAAAACCTTCTGGAATGGTCCGACCCAGAGGGTATGGGTCGGACGGAATAGTGCTGGGTCGGACAGGGTAATTTTCTGGGAACGAATCTTACTGGAATGGTCCGACCCAGGGCTTGGGTCGGACGGTGGGTCGGACGGCCCTATCCTGACAAAAAAAAATTATTTTAATTTAAATAATAATTGTATATATATATGTATACCCATACATATATGTATATGTACATGAATGTAAGCATGCAAACCCTAGGTAAGAAAATAAAAACTTAAGTAATGAAACATGAGTAAGTAATGTGTAAGTGTAAGAAGTATAAGGACATAGTAAGTATGAGTTAAGTAATGATAGTTAGATTAATCATTTAATTGTATGTGTATAATAGGATTTGATTTGTGACACCGAAGGACGTTTGGAATCACGTACAACGGTATGGATTCCTCATGCCCCGTATGCTATCTTGGTTACTCTGATTTGTGTGTTGTGTGCTAATTGATCACCAAATAAGATAAATGCACGAATCGGAGTTAATATGCATACTTGTGAATATGTAGTGTTGTATGATGTTGTGTATCTTCTTTAATTCTTAGTTTGTATAATTCATGAAATGTTTGGATGAATATGAATGTGTGTATGTATGATGTATTGGACTGTGACCGATTGTGATGTGTTTGGACTTCTAACTTATTCCTAACAAGCTAACCATCCTAACTTAAAATGGTAATTAAATTGGAATGAGTAGAAGTCCGATATAGTTTCGGCCACGCGTGAGGATGCGGAGTCACGAGAGATTGGCTCCAATTCCTGACTCTTAAACTGGTCCGCGGCCCAAATCCCTTAAGTGGGTAGCATCCCGGATTGGTGAGTCAAGTAAATCCCGGAGGTGGGACGGTGTAGTCCCCAGGGCCGGAGGTCCCGACGACTTAACTTGAGTATAAGTAAGTAAGTAAGAATGAGAAAGTAAAGTAATTGAAAGTAAGTAATTGTAAGTTAGAAAAAAGGTAAGTAATGAGTAAAAGAGTAAAGCATTCCGATTAACCCGGATGCATAATTTGGCTAACCTTGTGAAGGTAAGTGAGATGTATGCTATGATATTGTTGCCTTGAATTGTGTAATGAATTGTATAGCATGTATGATGTATGAAAAGCATGTATGTATGAAATAAATGAAATGCATGTTTAGTGGACGTCAAATAGTCGGCGTGCCCTAGCTAGCACACGGTATATGCGGAGTCCATATGCAGCGTTTGCTGAGCCCCTTGGGGCACCATTTTTACTACACGCAGGTACTCGAGAGTGATGAAGATGTGAAGGCTCAACTCTATTTCTTTATCTTCTTTTTGGGATGTAAACACTGAATTTATGATTGGTGTACTGAGTAGTACATGGCTGTAACTTTTGATTAGCCGGTGTACCATGGGGTACACCTTTTTGGATATTGATGGAAGGGAATTGGTATAGATGAGTAGTAGGTAGAAACTCATTCTTTTGGGAAATGTGGTAAAGGATGTAATGTAATACTTTAATACTCGGTGATCCATTGATGTAAGTATTCAGTATATGGTATTTTGGTAAGTAATTAGTAGCTCGGTACATTATGTTCATCAGACCGTTACTGTAAGTATTAGTAGCGTAGTTAGCCGTATGGGCGGTTAGCGACATTGTTTCACCCGCCGTAGTAAGTATGTAATAATTCCGCTGCGAACTCGTAGGATTAGTAGGACGATTAGACGGTAAGCATAGGATTAGCGGTTGGGGTGTTACAATCTCCCTTTGAATTCAAGACTGAAGTTGCTGGCAAGAAAAAGATTATCTCACCTGCATGGCTTGCTATGATATTAGAAGTTCCCCTAGATGGACTGGCTGAATTCAATCCACAAAAAATTGATGTAGCGCCCCATACTGAGGTAGTCGATCATTTTGCCCTGTCTCGTGTGAGTTCTAGACTCAAGCACTATCCACAGAGGGATTTAGCAATCTTGCCCCGTCTGTTACATATGATTACCTATCAATGTCTTCTTCCACGGTCTGACATGAGGGACAAAGTTACACCAGTAGATCTTGCAGTTATGTGGTGCCTTGATAGGAAGATACAACTGTCTCTGCCTAGGATAATCATTTCCCATCTAAGAACTGTCATTAACAGCTCCAAGCCATCAATTCCTTACCCGTTTTGGCTGACGAAGGTGCTCAAGCATCATGAGATTTCTCTAGAGGATGCTTACTCTATCCCAGCTCAACTAGCGAGCTATCTCGCTTTGGCTACTCTTTCCAAGATGGGGATGGAACTCTCCGAGTCTGGATGGCAACTCAAACAGATGGGTCCACACACCGCCAAGACTGAGAAGCAGGTTGTTCAAGATCCAATGCTGCAACTTCTAATTCAGTCAGTTCTAGACTCAGTCCAGGCTTTGGAGAAGCGGGTAATGGCACACTTGGAAAGACTGGAAGATAAGCTAGATACTCTTATTCCGCTGCCAGATTCTGAATCTTCTGAGAAACTGTAATGGTTGTTTGTGACTATAATTGATATTTCATTTCCCATTTGAGACTGTGAAAACAATTGTTTCTTGAATTCTGTTTTTCTTGGTATTGCTCTTTTTGATGAGGCAAAAGGGGGAAGTGTCTGTGCATGGAAGTCTTTGAACTGCTCTTGGTCCTTGATTATTTTGTGTTGGTACATGAATAGTGGTGGATGGCCGAACTTCAAACTCTATGGTGATTAGCACGTACTATAATTGTGATACTAGCTACATTTTGGATTTGCTAATGCTACAGTCTTATTTTCCGTTCAACCATATTCTTGAATACTACTTCTGCGAAGTCTCTCCACTAATGCTTACTAATTTCTCTTCTGTTATTACTACAATTATTGTCATGAACTACTTTATGCTTGAAAGGTTATGAGTGTTATACTGAGTACAGGATTAACTGAAAGTCACACGAAATTGAGGGGGAACGGTTTCATGCGAAGCTATCAGAGTACAAGACTCAGGGGGAATCAATTCAAGTTGTTCAAGACTTCAATGGTTTGCCGCATCAAAAAGGGGGAAACTGTTGATGTTATTTTGATCGGCAAACTCAGTTTCATACTGACAAGGACAAAAAGACCAATACCAGAAGACGCGAGTCAGTCCTAAACCGAGAGAGCAAAGAAAGAAGATATTAAGTAAGATTTTATCTATCTGTTAAAGATAAATAAAATCTTCGACTATGACTTGTAATTCAAAACTCGATATCTATATAACAAGTCGTAATACTAGGGTTAAAGGTTAAGCTTTTAGAATCATGAAAACCTAGTGAGAAACACGGGAAACAAAGAGAGAGAGTCGAATGTGAAGCGAATTACAGTATTGTTATATCAAACTGGGTTTCGTTATCTGAAGTTATCCACTGGGTAGAACTTCAGGTGTTAGGAGTTAAGGAATAGATTTTTCTTAACGTGAGCTGAGTAATTGTACTTGTGAGGATATAGAGAAGTGCAAGTTGTACGAGCTATACTTGTATCAAGTGTGATACGTGATTTATATTAAAGTCAATTGGGTTCTTTTGTTATTCCCGTTCTTTGTTCTTCGTCAGTCTTATACTAAAGCGTATTATATACAAGAGGTAGGATTCTTCAAATTACTTGGAAGGAAAATAAGGAAGCGGTTGTAATGGTAATAGGAGATGGATTTATCATGTATGGAAATAAATGATAAATCAAATATTTAATTGAAATAGATAGAAATTAATACGATTTTCTGTTATGAAGAGATAAGGATGGGCATGAATATCTCTAAGGAGGGATTTAAAATATTTATTTTTAAATGAGAGGAATAAAAGTATAATAGGATTATTAACTCAAATAAGGAGGAATACCATTACATTTGTAGTAGGCTAGAACAATAATATTAAATAAGTCGTTAGAAGAGAAAGGATTTTATCAACATATAATTAGTTTGGGAGAAATAAAAATAGAATTGAATTCTTAAAATCAGGAGGACGTTGTAACGTCAGTAGAATATGGAGATATTAGTTTTAAATAATCTAGGAGAGAATAAGGAAAGTATATCAAATTATAATTGATTTAGGATAAGGAAGGAAACATAACATAATCGTTTTTAACTTCCCTGGGCTCGTTAATACACTAACCTCGGACTAGCCATCCACTATCTTCATTCTTATATAACGATCAACTAACTCTCATCGACTGTATATTATACTTATTATAACTCAAAATTCGTGGGTATTTCAGTTATGATCTGTCTCCCTTGTGGTTTGGAAAAGCTTCAACCTCTGTCTGATTTCAACTTCGGCCTCTGGTTTGTCCTGCTAGGCTTATGTATATGTATATGTTTTGAGCATGCTCAACTGATGAAGTTTATCGTCTGCTGAGTTATAGTTTGGCTCACCCTTATTTCCGTCTGATTTGCAAGTTTAAGTTTCCTTTGAAGACTTCGCTCTGCTTTCTGCTTCGTCTTTCGTTTTGTATTTGTAATTGTGGCCAGAGGCCCCTTCTATAATTTGCTTCCATTATGTAAACTGATTTCACTTCCGCTCAGTATGTGAATGTACGCTTGAGTTGTAATTATAATTCAGTTAATAAACTGTATTTTGCATCTGCTTTGGGTTTCATCAGTGTAGCCTTGCGTGTCTTAGGTAGTGAGCGCGCGGCGTGTAGCGTCCCTAACTCCTAGGGTTGTTTTGGGGTTGTTACATTTAGTGGTAGGATGACTTATTGTAACACCCCTACCGCTAATCCCGTTATTACCGTCCAATCAACTCGTACTTCTATACTTACGCAGCGGATACTTCCCTACACAACGGCGGGTGATACAATGCCGTTAGCCACCCACGTGACTAACCAGGCCTACTTCCACTGCAACATCAGTCTGATGGACCGGAATACCCGAGTACAAACAATTACAATCCAAACTCTAATTCCAAACTGAGTATACATCATTCTCCATTCAATATAATGCTCAATGTTTACAATCCAATATACCGAGTTTACTAATGTACAATCCAAAATACAATAACTCTCACAATTCTACACATACTTATCAAGAGTCTAACATCTCCATCCATGTCTCACAATTCTACATGTTCTCAAAGTACTTAAGGATGCACCTCTTGGTACACCGACAATTCAACTAGGCTACAAGCCTTATACAATCAATACATCATTCAATTAATCCATAGTTAATACTAGACATAACAGCCCGGTCTCACTTTTGACCTCTTAGCTTTGTCGGGTACCTGAAATATAACAACAGTGCCCCAAGGGGCTCAGCAAAAGCTGCATATGAAATTCGCATACCCCGCATGCTAACGGGGGTACGCCGACTACTTGGTCGAATACATGCGGTTCATTATGTATACATGCTATACAGAGCAAACATACATTCTTACCATAGTATAACATACATACAACACAATACATTCAAGGGAAGACATTCATAAGTCCACCGTTCATACTTACCGAGGGATGGAGATATAATTCTCCAATTCATACGCAATACTGGTTAGTTACTTACTCACCCGGGTTAATCGGGTGTACTTTACTCTTTTACTCGTGGTCAATGACTTACACTAGCCATGACCGTTACAATACAAATACTTTTCTTACTTACATACTCAAGTCAAGTCAGTGTGACCTCCGGGCAGGGACTACGATATCCCACCACCGGGCTTTAGGGTGGCTCACTAATCCAGGATGCTACCCACTTAAGGGATTTGGTCCATGGAAAAGATTAAGGCCATGATTCGGATCCAATTTCTTGTGTCTCCTCAACCTCACGCGTGGCCGAAACTATATCGGTTTCTACTTATTCCAATTTACCAATTTCTCAAGTTAGGATGTTAGGTAGTTAGGAATTAGTTAGAAGTCATTCCTTCCATACAATGGGTTAATACACTACACATCAAGGCCACACATACACTTCATTCACATTCAAACATTACATGAATTATACAAACTATAGGTTCAAGACAATACAACAAGAACAATATAATACAAGCACAAGTAAGTGCATTAAAAATCCAATCCGTGCATTTATCTTATTTAGGTGATCACATAAACACACAAATCAGGTAGCCAAGGTAGCATACGGGGGATGAGAAAATCATACCGTTCACTGTCGTACTCGAATTCCGATTTCCCTTCGTCGTTCAACTATTCGAGTCCTATAACATACATGGAGTTGTATGGTCAATGATCTATTATTAACCTAACTCATTCCTTCATTAATACTCCCAATGTACACTTACTAGTCCTTACAATTCATACTTGATTATGAAAATTATTCTCTTCTCATTAATTTCTTAAACTTAATTTCTTACTCATGTACATGTTTTCTTACCCTTCTTACTCCATCAATGGTGTACTACTATATATATATACACACATATACATATGAATTCTATTTTATTTTTGTATGACTCGACCGACCTTACCCAGGGTCGGCCCCAAGGTCGGTCGAAGTCAGTGTGTTATGATTCTGGAAAATTCAGACCCGACCAACCTTGCAGGGTAAGTCCCAAGGTCGGTCCAAGTTAGTAAGTTTATGGTTATGAAAATTCATGACTCGGCCGATCTTGCAAGGGAGGTCCCAAGGTCGGTCGAAGTTAGTGACTTCTAGGTTTACATTTTTACGACTCGACCGACCTTGCCAAGTTCGGTTGAAGTCAGTAGACTTCCGTCTTTGCAAATTTGGGCTCGACCGACCTTTCCAAGGGCGGTCCCAAGGTAGGTCCAGCCCAGTATTCTCTTTTTACTTTGTTTTTCTGCTTCATTCTTCACCCATTACTTTCCTAATCTTTCCCAAAGCATTACAAAACATTTTTAACCTCAATCTTGGTGCTCTAAACTTCTCTAAACCACCTACTAACCTCATTACTCATTTCCATTTCAACTCACCCAATTTTCTCACTTTCTCTTTAACACTCGCACTAGTTTTCTCTAGTTCCTTATTTGCTATAGATTTTGACTCCCACTTCTACCATCCAATACTTCCTCAACTAATGCCATTACTATAGTTCAACTTGCATTATCTTACATCCTAGTTCCTCCCACTACTTAATTCTTTCTCAATCTGTTTTCAATCATGAAAAACTACTCACATTAATCTCCTAAGTCACTTAGTTCCTATCTAAATTTCGACATAGTCTCCCCTATAATTTTCACTTTCTCACCACATTGTTTTGTTCACACATTACCACTTACAAACCTGTTTATTCAAGGGCATTAATACACAACTTCCAACTTCTCCACAACATTCCACACACTGCAATACATTAAATTTTCCTGCACATACATATTTATTCCCCAAGGTTTTCCCAAGCTTTTAATCATCTTTCAAAAGTTCCAAAGCAGTTTAATTCTCTTCATCATCATACTTTAACACCAATACTACTCAAAACCGTATACATTACTCATTTTTAGCACACAAAATCTGTTACAATACAACATATAAAACTAGCTCAAGGTAAGAGCATTTACCTTGTCTTTCTAGTTTTTCTTTCTTTCTTTTCCTTCTTCTTCTTTCTTTCTTTCTTGTTCTCAGTTCCCAAACTGGTTATGGAGGAGTTCACACTCCAATGCTACAGCCCATACCAAAGAATGCTAATGAGCATTAATGAAATTCCTAAACCTCTAAAATCAGCCCTAAACTACAAGGAGAGTTTAAAGCTTAAAAAGTGTTACCTTTGGAACTTCTAGGTAGAGTTTTGAGCCTTGCAAACAGCAAGCTACAGCACCCTCTTGGAGGAACAAAATCGGCTGAGCAAGAAGGGAAACAAGGGCTCCACTTGTAAATTCCGTTTTTGCAAAAAGGGCTGGAAAAAGATGGAGTTTCAAGACTATTTTTACCTCAAAATAACAAGGAGATGAAGAAGCTTCCAATGGTGGTCTCAAATCTTCAAATGGCATCCAGTCATGGAAATGAAAATGGAGCTTTTCAGATTTTGAGAAGATGGAATTGTTGCCCAAGAAGAGAGGATTCCAAAGGTGCAGTTTCTATGGGATTTGGAGGAGATTTGAGCCTTCAACAATGGAGAGAGAAGAGAGAGCTGGAGGGGGAGTTCTTCATCGCCATTACAAGGCTTGGGGAAGAAGAGAATTCATAAGAGAAGGAGGGAGTACGGTGAGAGAGTGGGGTATAGGAGGAGAGAGAGTTATTTTTTTTGCTTTTCCTTTATTTGTTTGTCCTTTTGTGAATAAGGAAGAAATAAATAAGGGGGGGGGGGGGAATCAGTCAACAGGCCCCATACACACACATACATATTTTTGATTTTTATTTTCAAAAGTGGACATGTTAGTTTAGCTTATTTACACTTATCACCCCACAACTTCTCGTTTTTAAATTACTCACTAACCGGAACCCGTTATCCGGAATTTTCTCGTTTAATTAATTTTATTGGTTCTAGACCTTCATTAATGTCTAAATATAGACATTTGATTGACTAAAATTATTACGGGTCTATTTAACCCGCTTAAAGTCGCGTTTTCTCGGTTTCTTCGAAAAATGCGCTTTAAGGTCCGTTTATGTTTTTAATCCGTTTTATGGATCCATTTTCTTCAGGAATTATTCCCACATATTTATTTAGGCATAATTAAGCCTTAGGAATCAATTTAAGATCCTACCAAAGTCACATACCTCCTATGGTTATGTAACACTCATTTTTACATTTTTCGCTTTTTAAGCGTTTTCTCTTTTCTTTTGGTTTTATTTTCTTCACCAACATTCTTTAGGCACTGTTATACCCTTAAATACCATATTAGAATAATTTTAATCACTATAATTAAGTTCGGGGTATTTCACTTATAATGGCAAAGAAATACAGAAATGGGGTTAAAATGCAATTTAAAAAAGTATTGGAGTGGTTTTAAAAAAAGCCGAGACTTATAATGTTAATCTGGACATTTATATGTAATTTATGTTATAAGTTAAAGTTTGTAATATGGCCATGTATTTAGGCCACTTTAAAATTATGTTATTTAAGCTTTAAATTATATTTAAATTCATTTGTGCAAATATTGTAAAGTTTGGGGGCGGGGGGTGAGTGCATAAATAAATGATATTGGAGGGTTAAGGAAGTAATAGAGCCGAAACTTTGGGCTTAAAATGAATTAATATGAGAATTATAAGATTTTACAAAGTTTGGGGTAAAAATGTAATTTCTAAGAGAATTGGGGCGTTTCCTTAAATAAAGGAAGTTGGTGGTCAAAGCAGAATTTTGGAGGTCAAGGTTGACCATATTAGCGGCTTTGACCAAGTTAGATGTTAAAAATAATTAAATTATGACCTTATATTAAGTTTATAAGCTAAAGGAAAAATTTACGAAATATAAAGGGTAGAAACATTATTTCTAAAAATTGTGGGTTGAAATAGTGATTATAATAGCTTAGGGTCTGTTTGGGAATTTTTGGTGATTTTTAGATATTTATTTAAAATTAAATGAACTAAGGTGTATAATATATAGTTTAAAATGATATTGTAAAGTATAAAATATAAGTGGGGTCATTTAGTAAAGAAGTTAAGTGGGCTGAGGAATAAATCTGGACAGACCGTGGGTCTGTTCGGTAATTATAAAAATAAAATATAAACATAGGTTATACGTGCTAAATGAGTATAAATATCCAAATATATAATATATGTAACATGACATAAATAATGTGGTAAGATTGTAATAAAAGAAAATTAAAGGGTGCTGAAAGAATTATGATGGAACTTATGGTCTGCTCAACAATAATTAAAAGTGTATAAAAACTATAAGTTAATTATTGTATAAAGTAAAAATATCATATTACATGATATACGAGTATAATTATAATATTGTATAATGTTATGTGGCCAAATTGTAATTAATAAAAGTATTGGGCTGTTCCGAAAATTAAACAAGTTAGGAATTAAATTTTAGACTATAGTCTACAATGTTATAAGTGTTATAATAATTATATGGTATTAACGTGATTAAAGTGAAACTAGTATAAGTATAACAGTTCACATAAAATAATGTGACAAATAATGAATAAATGAAGTTATAAGATAATGTGGGTATTAAATTGTAACACCCCTACCGCTAATACCGTAATTACCGTCCAATCACCTCATACTTACATACCTTTGCAGCGGATACTTACTTACTCAACGGTGGGTGATACAATGCCGTTAGCCACCCACGTGACTAACAAGGCCTACTACTACTTACAGCATCGGTGTGATGGACCGGAATACCCGAGTACTACACAATTACAATCCATGCTCCATTACCAACCAAGTACTACAATGCTCCATTCAATACATTACTTCAATACAATACAATACAATGTACCGAGTTTACTAAGATCCAAATCCAAATACAATACAACAATTCCTCCAAGTTCATACATACTCATTAAGAGTCTAACATCTACCCATTCTTCACAACTACATACTTGCAATTACATAATGGTGTACCCCCTTGGTACACTTCTACATCTAAGGCTACAAGCCTTATACCATTCTCTACTATCTACAATTCATTCCTAGCTATCTAAACATAGCCGCCGGTATCTTACTGCGACCATAACCGCTTCGAGTACCCGTACAATAAAAACAATGCCCCAAGGGGCTCAGCTTACGCTGCATATGACTTCCGCATACCCCGCGTACTAGCGAGGGTACGCCGACCACTTGGTCGAATACATGTAGTTCATTTCATTAATACATACATACATGCTTACATTCATAATATTATAATACTCCACAAAGCACACATACATACATTTCAATACACACAAGGAAGACAATACAAGCCAACCAATCATACTTACCTTTACGGGATTACGCTTACAAAATACATACACAATACTTGTTAGCTCCTTTTACCCACCCGGATTAATCGGGTGGAGATTACTCTTTTACTCAGGGTCAATGACTTACACCAGCCAAGACCATTACTCATACAATACTTTACTTACTTACTTACTTACTCAAGTCAAGTCGTAGTGACCTCCAGGTAGGGACTACACCGTCCCACCACTGGGCTTTACTATGGCTCACCAATCTAGGATGCTACCCATTTAAGGGGTTTGGTCCATAGAAAGGATTCAGGCCAAGAATCGGATCCAACCTCTTGTGTCTCCTCATCCTCACGCGTGGCCGAAACTATATCGGACTTCTACTCATTCCAATTTACTCAATACTTACGTTAGGAGTTAGGTAGTTAGGAATTAGTAGAAGTCAACACATCCACATCACGGAATAATACAATACACACATACACATCCATTCAAGGTATAATACATTACACAAGTACACTACAAGGTACATATACACTTCATCTTCATGCATTAATTTCGTGAATTATACAAACTAAATGTTCAAGACAATATACAAGAACAAATATAATACAAGCACAAGTAAGTGCATTAAAGTTCGATTCATGCATTTATCTTATTTAGGTGATCGAATAAGCACACAAATCGGGGTAACCAGGTTAGGATACAGAGCATGAAGAAATCATACCTTCCACCGGGATTTACTTTACCTGGTGTCCTCACGTTCCTTTGGTTCACTCTTGTTCCTCGAGTCTTATTCTCGAACCCATGACTACATGCCAAATGATTCTATTAATACTAAGCATTACGGTACATACATAATTTCTACTCCCATACTTACCCCGTTATCCCGTTATTTCGGTTTAACTTAATGTTCTTATACTCACAACTTTCTTAATCATTTCTCAAACTTGTTTACACTTCTTAGGGCCTTTAAAAGTCACCTAACAAGGCCTTAACAACTTCTAAAACCATTACCAATCAATCCCCCATCATTTAAACCCTAAAAATCACTTTGGCAAGTTTTTGGGGGTGGTCCGGGACTTGGTCCGGACCCAAGGTCCCGGACCATTCATTGAATGTACTCTCAGCAGATTTTAACTATTGGTCCGGGACTTGGTCCTGGACCTAGGTCCCGGACCACCTGCTGGAATTACTCTCGAAGTGTTTTTCAGTGCGGTCCGGGACTTGGTACATATCCTAGGTCCCGGACCCTGCTAAAAACTGCTACTAGGATGATTTTTCAACCCCAAATCAACCCTTAATCCACCTCCAATCATTCCATAATCTTTCCACATGTTTTGTACATGTTTAAACACACTTAAACACTGACTAAAACTCCTTAAATCCATAGTCTAATACTTACTCAACTTCTTGCTCAAATTCTACAAATTTCCATTCTCATTTTCACACTTTACACCCTTGTGCATTCCTACACTTCTCTTTGCATTTAGCACTATGTTCTAATTCCATTTTACGATTCCAATTCATTCCCAAGCAACTACACTATCAACACACAAGTCCAACACTCATTTTCCTAAGTCTTTCACACTATTTCCTCCTAACTTCTCCAATGCATTTTAATACTCTTTGCTACAGATTTTACCCTCTTATATTCTCATACTACAGCTACCACTCCATGGTTACTAAACATCTCTACTAATCCCAATACACACCTTGGTTCTCCCATTCACCAAGTCATCCATAAATGCACATTTCCTACTAAAATTTTGCCATAGTTCACCTACAATTCTCACTTATCCACACACATACTTTCTCACCAAATTCATTCCTAATCTAGCCACACCCATACAAGGGTCCTACCAGCAATCAAGACAACATCAATTCATCAATACTCCATCAAACAACAATACCAATACTCATACACAATTTATTTGGCTCTAAGGCCTACAATTCAAATACTAGTTCACAAATACTCAAACTTCCATAACTACAATACTAATACAATATTTTGGGTTCTTTAATTTGTTTACCCATTCCCATTACTCTAATGCATTAAAAATTAGCATTAAGTAGGAGCTCTTACCTTAAGCTTATTATTCCTTCTTTTCTTTTCCAATTTTCCTCCTTTTCTCTTTCTTGCACAAAATCGGTCAAGTGGGCAATGGAGTTGCCAAACTCCATTCCCATCACCCAAAGAACACAACAATGAGTGTAATTAAAATACTAACCCTTAAATTAATACTAATTCATTGAAATGCTTAAAACATCAATTCTAGGGTTTAACTTTAGGAATTTCCAAGAGGAGTTTTAGCCCTTGGTTCAAGAAGTTCCCACCACCATTGGAAGGTTGGAATGATGCTCAAAAGAGAGAGAAAAATGGAGCATTACAAATGGTGAAAATCGGCTACAAAGAAGGATGGAGAAAACTTGAGTTTTTCATGTAGATTTTTACCTTAATGGAGAGAGGAGACTCCAAGCTACACATTGATGCCATTTTCTCTTCAAATGGGGAAACCCATGGAGATGAACTTCCTCATTTTTGGATTTTGAAAAGAGAGAATGGTAGAGAATGATGAGAGGAGCAAGAATATGTAGTTATTTTTGCATTTGGAGTTCAAATGAGACTAGAGTATGGAGAAGAAGAGGGGCTGCCATGGATGTTGGCGGAGCTCCAAAATCGCCAGCTACAAGGGGAGAAAGAGAGAAAAATCAGTGGGGGAGAAGGAAGGAAGGAGAGAGATGAGGGAAATGAGAGGTGAGAGAAAAGTAAGTCACTTTTTTCACTTTTGTACTATTTGCTTTTTGACTCTTTATTTAATTAGCTAGTGTGTGTGTGTGAGGGGGTTAATAAGCTCCTAAAAACCAGCCCCCACATTACTACTGTTTGGAGCGTTTTTCATCTTTTACAGAAAATGGTCGTTAATTTAACCGGTTTTCGTTTGACCACTCAAAGTCACGTTTTCGGGTTGTCTTGAAAAACGTGCGCTAAAGCTCTATTAGCGTTTTAATACATTATTTGGATCCGTTTTCTTTGGGAATCGTTCCCGTACACCAATTAGGCATAAATATGCCTTATGTATCCACATAATACTCTAACAGAGGTCTCATACCTCCTATGGTTATTTAACGCTTATTTAGCGCTTTTCACTTTTTAAGCGTTTGTTCATTTCTTTTGGATTTATTTTTCCTTACTAATATTACTTTGGCACTATTAGGCCCTTAAATTCATATTAGGATAATTTTAAATCCCTATATTTAAGTTTGGGGTATTTCAATCTACCCCCCTTAAGAAACTTTGTCCTCAAAGTTGTTCAAGGTTATGGGATTACTATACTTACTCATTCATACATGTCTAATGCCAAAGTTATACATTCCTCCTCCTTACAATTCCCAAATCCATTACTCAAGGTCTCTACATACCATACCATGCCAATATACTACGATTACTCCAATCCACATTACAGCCAACCATTTGGTTTTACAATACAAGGGTTATACATACATTTAGTGCAAAGCTATCCCCAAAGCAATGCAATACACACTACAATCCCGTAAGCACTCAGGTCATCCAGACACAGGGCTCCTTTATGTCCCGCTGCCCTTGGAATAATACAACATGATACACTACCATCGTTCTCCTGTATAAGCTTCCAACAAATCCTCATTCTCCAGTCTAAGGAAAAATCCTTTCACAACCACTAATTAGAAATCCTTCTAAATCACAACAACTCCAGATTCCAATTTATGTTCATTACATCTATCTTATGCGTGATTCTTGTGATCACTTAAGGGGGGCTTCAGGAATCATTCGACCCTGATGTGATCAGCATCAATGTTGAACTATCTTTCCACCCCAATTTGTGTTCGGTTTCCCTTGATCTGATCAGGATCAAGTTCGACTTCCCACATCAGTTTCAAACAATCAAATGATTCAATTATTTCCATTTTTTATCTTCTTACTCTTCCTAGTCATGATTATAAATTCATACATCTCCAAAGGATGGAATTCTATCCATCCATCATCCTCACTCTACTTCCAAATACTTTACTTCGAGATTCAATGCCTAAGTGCTCATTTCATCGACCTTCGCTACTTTCACCCATTACTCTCCATCATCTCCAATAACTTAACTAAGAGTTACAATACTTGTAGAATTCAGTAATCCTCAATTTACTTTCAGTAACATACCTATGAATGCACTACTCATGAACTTCATTCATCAACTACTCTCAATCATTTCGTACTACTTCTTTAAAGGATTCAATACTTGTGGAGCTCCATCCACTACTCATTCTCAATTGTCTCAAACATCCTCAAGGTTCTACATCGGTTTTATACCGACTCATGCATCGTAATGCCATGTCTAAGTTCAAATAGACATACACTATAGGGATTATCATTTCCCCAAGAGTTTCTCTACTCTTCTTTACCAATACTCTTACACTGGGGTTACAACGTAGGTATATTCATCCTATGGTATTCGCATCTCACGTGCCTAATTACCATAATTATAATATGAATGAATATGTATGTTTATTTAACATAAGTATCAATCATCAAATCAATTCTCATTTGTGCTATGCACATTATAGTTTACGTGTTGTATACGTGAAATTTACATTAAGCGGTTTTTGCTCTACCCCCCTTTAAAGGGATTACGCCCACATAATCTACCATATGTTATTATTGAACATTGGTTCACTCAATTTGGGCATTCCGAAGCATTTTAGGTTCCGTACGGTTTATTATATAATGTACTCTGGTCAAAGGTTCTTAACCATACTAATGGTTCAGTCCCTGCACCAAGAATTCCTATTACAGTTTATATAACTCATAATTAATTCGGTTCTAGCCTATCAGGCTTCAAGGCATTGATAGCCGTTCTCTCATACTTACTAGGTACATTAACCTTTTAGCTAGGGCCCACTAGCTTCTGTTGCGCGACCTTGATAACCTTAGTGTTTAATTCGCTCTTTGGTTATACTAGATGTGCTTCTCATCACCTTTTTATCCCTCTATTGTGGGAATAAGGTTTACTAACGAGTGTGGTATTCTTTTGCTGTGCTTGAACTCAATGAGTTTTAGATTTCTAACCAGCTCTCTGGCAATCTATTATACATACTATTCGCTGATTTCCTCTGACTTATTGTCGGGTGAGGTTAAGTCACTGCTTAGTTGTAGTGCTTCCTCTGTTGTCAATAGCCTCTGAGTTATACCAGTTCTTCTGGTTCAGTACAAGTGTTCTTTACTTGTGTGACCTTGCATTTTCTATACGTTGGTCCTAGTGACTTTCTTAAGTCTCCTTTCACCTTTTTATTCCCATGGAATTCACATCTTGTGATTGTTAGTGTGTTTTACACTCTTCGTGCTTCTTTGGCCTTAGGCCGCACGATTTGTTTCTAAGCTTTTGCTTAACTGGCTACTGCCCTGATCGTTGGTGAAACGAAGGATTTACCACGATTTACATTTTCCATATTCCTAGCTATCCCACTAGATCATTAGCTGCACAAGTGCAATACCAAAACACTCAGTCATACAGAGTGCAGAGGCGTAAACGCTTGGCAGTAAATCTCTTATATGATAGGAATGAATATTTCTGCCTGTCATTTCGTACTTACAACTCCGTGTCATTGTCTAACTACTTCCTCATGGCGGTCGCTTGTTGCGCACCATATTCTTACTCATTATACAACATCGTTTTTACGGTCTTTGTTACTGTGGTAGCTTCTCTTTACTCATTGCCATTGTCGTTGGTACCATTTCCTTATGGTGTGAATACACCGAGGGTTTTCTTATGTTCGTGTGTATGACGGTTATCGTAGTATACCGCTATGTTACTATCTTCCTAAGGTGGAGATGTTTTATTTCCATTTAAGTTTCATGTGTAGGTTAGCTTACCTCACATTATTCCATCATTTATGATACAATTTACCACGTATCTTGGTTGACAATGGATGAAGTAATTTATCGGGTTACAAGCTCTCTTAAGCAATGGTCATTCGAGGTACCCAATGTGCATTCACATTGATTGTTTTTGACAATTACTGTCTCCCAGTGCTGAGCATTGGTTACAGGCTTTAGCTGTGTAGTTTTACTTTTGTATGTACATCACCAGGACATCCCAAGAAACTTCAAGGGTTTTTTGGTCCCGTTCTCCCTTTTGAGAGTATTCTATCACTGATAAATGAAAGTTCTTGTTGAGGGGTTGTCTCCACTCATAGGTCTCATGCAAGGTTATTATGTTAGTATTCTTACAATGGTTCACCATATGCTTGGGCGCTTATGGAGTATACTTACTCATTCGAGTCTCTATGCTCTTTAAGCGATGTGCTTCTGTGTTTGCTTCTCAAAGCCTCTTTCTAGGCGTAGTGGTTTGGAAATCTCATTTCCTCATTCAATTGCCTCTTGGCAATATCTACATGTGTAAGCTTTGTTGTTGTGGTAGATGGAAGCCTCTTCCTAAGGGTTCACTTCATCACCGCATTGGTGGTTTTCTGTTAACGAGAGGCATCTTCCCTCAAGTTTTCTCATAGTGTCCAAGTGTGGACTAGGCCATTATTGGGGTTACCACAATTCCTATGCCTCTGTGCTACCGTTGCTACAGAAGGCATGAAGGGCAATTAAAAGCTTCGTCAACTATATACTAGGCTGATGTTCTAGTGCTAGTGACACTGAGGTAGCCATTACTCCAAGCCACTCATTATGCTGAGTCCAGATTGGGTGGTTCTGTTGTCGATCTATTTGTCGTATGAAAGAATATCTCTCGCGAGTCTTGTTATTAATTGGTGTGGGTTTGCAACCGTTTAAGTTTACATAACGTATTGGGTTTATGGCTTCTGAGCCTTATTGCTGCGAGCCATGCTCCTTGTGAGCTGCTTATACATGTTTCCACTCCTTGTATACCGTCATAGGTTGGAGGTATTTACTGGGCTCCATGGTAAGTCGTGACATCACGCTTCCATTCATAGGAGGCCCTTTAGGCAATCTGGGGTTAATCAGTGCCTTTTAGTGGTTGAGGGTATTTCCTGTTAAGTGAAATCCCATCGGTGTCTTAACCGAGTGTTCGTTCTAGCTCCCGTGCTCTTATCATGACGCTTCGGTCGACTGTTGTTAATTCAGACACCCTTCACGGATTGCTCCTGGGTGTTGTTGGGTTACGCCGTTACATCCGGCTAATGTTTATGATCTGTTGTGTCCACCATACCGCCTTGTGGTATCACATTTGAGCTATTCCCTTTAGGGTTATAACGTCTCCCGTTCGTGGGTAGACTGTTTATGCTTCCTCCTAGTGCTCTAGACTAGGTTCAAAATCCTCTCCAATGATGGATTATGCTCCCTGGTAGTTTTGTAATTGCTCTTGGGAACTCCGTCCCGTTTGTTGAACATTATTGTGTTCACGTTAGGCATTTTCCTTACTGTGTTTAGGTTGGGTATCCCTTCCAGCTGTCATGTATTTGCTTGAAGTGTTTGAGATATATTCAATGTCTATACTTACTAGTCTGCGCTCCTTGCGCTTTCTAATCCTCATTCCTTATCTTCAGATGGATTCTCTGAGTTCTTTGATGCTTATTACTTAGTTGAGTTCCTTCTCCTTGATCGTCTGAGGTGTCCAGCTGTTCTGCTTTGCATTTACTCATGGTCCATAGAACGGAGTTGACTACTTCCCGTGTTTCGTACACTACATGTATACATACGCGGGGTACCTTGTTGATACGTTACCACTTACCCGACTATCTGTCAGGCCCGCAAGCTCCTTCGGAGTGCGGTTGTCCCACATCCCGTATTTGGGTACACTCGTAGTGCTCGTCACACGCCTAGGTGAAGTATTCTATTGTCAACTCCTCTTGTATCATTCTATGATACTCATCGTAATTCTGTTGGTTTGGTTTAAAATCCAAGGTTTAAAAAATGGGTGGTGGTTTTGAAAGAAAAGTTTTGGGTTTTAAAATTATCGTTCGGTGTTAAAAGAAGTTCTTCATGGCGTGGCCTTGTTCTGAGGTTTTGACCAAGTCCAGCTTCTCGCTGACTGGTACGCTCTTAATACTATGGTCGGGTCATTAGACCTTTCCAAGGTTCCATTCTTCCAGTTTTCAGGATTTGTGATCCTGTAGTTGCTTCATCACGGTTACAGTACATTACTAAGTACTTGTGGTGTGTTAGGGTCTCTCTACATGTTCTTGTTCTTACTGCACTTGCCGTGGCAAGTGCGTGGTACTGGTGGTTTTTGGGTAAACCTATACTGGTCACGGTATGGTTTCCACTCGTATTTTGTAGTCTTATCGACTCTTCCTTTGATATATTGATTTATGTTTGGGTTACTCGATCTTTTAAGTAATTTCTCTGTGATCTTGACATGAATGTCGTTGATCGGAATACTTCTCCAATTCTTGGAGATCCTGATTTGTTTGCCTTGTATTTCTCTTTGTTGCTCGTTCCCACATGTTTATCGTGGTTGTTGAGCCTTGGCTTGTTTAGGCACTACTCCTGTAGTCCTGTCGGATTATATCTCGTGAATGTTCTTGTAGCTGTGTAAACATACTGGCCAAGCATTGTAACCTCTTTGGCGTTATAGTTTTGGAGTTAACCGCTCCTGACTATGTCCTTAGTCAGCTAGCATTCCGTTGGTGGTATTATTTAGATAATACTGTCCCATAGACTTGTGTCTCGGGTTTTGTTACTGTTCCTCTTTCCGCTCTGTTGCACGCTCAGTGCTTCTTTTCCTGCTGCTGGTTGACTAGCCAGGTCTCGCGACTGCTAAGCATGTCGCCCTCTGCTGTTGTAAGTTGTAGCCTCCTTATGGTTGGAGTGCTCATTCAACCGCTATTGAGTGCAGGTATTGTTGTCCAACCGGGAACCATCTCCGGGACTTCCAATTCTTGGAATCTACTATATGTCGGTTCTTGTTTACCGTATGGTGATTTCACAACTGACAGATCGGGTTTCCCCGAGTATGAGAGGACTTTCCTTCTCTCTGGCGTTCTTTCCCAAGTTATACAATGGGGAATGCGGTGGGCGGGTCTGATATTGGAGGTACCCGGTACACACCGGGAGTTCCTAACTAGCGTATCTCTAACGCTATCACTCAGCCCTTAGCCCTAAGCTTCTAATTCCTAACTCGGTATTTCCTGATCTCGATATTTCCAGTCATCAGAGCGATACTTCGCTCTGATACCACATTTTATAATACCCTTACCGCTAATACCGTCATTACCGTCCAATCACCTCATACTTACATACCTTCGCAGCGGTTACTTACTTACTCAACGGTGGGTGATACAATGCCGTTAGCCACCCATGTGACTAACAAGGACTACTACTACTTACAGCATCGGTCTGATGGACCGGAATACCCGAGTACTACACAATTACAATCCATGCTCCATTATCAACCAAGTACTACAATGCTCCATTCAATACATTACTCCAATACAATACAATACAATACAATACAATGTACCGAGTTTACTAAGATCCAAATCCAAATACAATACAACAATTCCTTCAAGTTCATACATACTCATTAAGAGTCTATCATCTACCCATTCCTCACAACTATATACTTGCAATTACATAATGGTGTACCCCCTTGGTACACTTCTACACCTAAGGCTACAAGCCTTATACCATTCTCTACTATCTACAATTCATTCCTAGCTATCTAAACATAGCCGCCAGTCTCTTACTGCGATCATAACCGCTTCGAGTACCTGTACAATAAAAACAATGCCCCAAGGGGCTCAGCTTACGCTGCATATGACTTCCGCATACCCCGCGTACTAGCGAGGGTACGCCGACCACTTGGTCTAATACATGCAGTTCATTTCATTAATACATACATACATGCTTACATTCATAATATTACAATACTCCACAATGCACACATACATACATTTCAATACACACAAGGAAGACAATACAAGCCGACCAATCATACTTACCTTTACGGGATTAAGCTTACACAATACATACACAATACTTGTTAGCTCCTTTTACCCACCCGGGTTAATCGGGTGGAGATTACTCTTTTACTCAGGGTCTGAAATACCCCGTAATTAAAAACAGTGATTAATTAGGCTAATAAGTAATTTAGAAGCTTAATTATGCATAAATAATCATGAGGGAACAAATCTCAAAGAAAACGGATCCTTAAAACGGATTAAAAACGCTAACGAACCTTAGAGCGCGTTTTTCGAGATAACCGGGAAAACATGACTTTAAGCGGGTCAAATAGACTCGTAACAATTTTGATTAACTAAACAGTCACTAATGAGCAGTAGTGAAGCTCTAGGACCAATAAAATTGATAAAACGAGAAAGTAGTAAAAACTGTCAAAAACGGGAAGTTGTGGGGTAGAAATATAAATAACTCAAACTAGTGTGTCCACTATTGAAATAAAAATGTAAACTGTGTGTGTGGGTGCTGTAGGGGACGATTTTATGCCTCTCTCACACTCCCTCACACCCTCTTATTTAATTGTGCTAATGCACTACAAGACAAAACAATAAAAAGCAAATAAACCTCACTTTACCCACTCTCTCTCTCCTACCCTCACATTTCTCACACTCTCGTACAGACCCCCCCTCTTCTTCCTCTCTATTTTCTTCTTCTCCAACCGGTAGCAATGGAGATTTGAGCATCCCACCAAAAACACCCACTTCTCTCCTCTTGCTAAGTGTCTAAACCTACTCCAAAAATTACAAAAATTACACCATTGTCTTCCTCTCATCAAGGAGAGTATTCCCCTCTGCTCAAAATCCGAAAACGAGCATCTTCATCTCCATGGGTGTGTAGCATTTGGAGCTTCAAGACCACCATTAGAATCACCTCCTTCTCCTTGTCATTTTGAGGTAAAAAAATTCTTGAAACCTCACCTTTTTCTAGCCCTTGTGGGCAAAACGAAATTTGGAAACTAAACCCTTGTTGTTCCTTGTACTCTAGCCGATTTTGGCTTCTTTGGAGAGTGGGAAATCTTGTTCTTGAGCTATTCCAAGCTTCACTTACACCCTTGCAAGGTAATGAAATCTTTAAACCCTAAAACTTACATTAAAACATAAAGATGGTTAGGGTTAGTTTTGTGTATTGAAATGTGTATATCAATGGGTTGTAGTGTTAGAGGATTTGAATTACCAAAACCGGTGGGAAGAGAAAAGAGAGAGAAAAGGAAGAAGAAAGAAGAAGAAAAGAAAAATTAGAAAAAGAACAAGGTAAATTATGCTCATCTTTATGTAGTTTTGTAATGGTTGTGTAACAGATTTTTAGTAGTGTAAATGGGTATTGTAAAATGGTAATGAGTAGTAGGGTAATGTGTAAGAGAATACAAATGTTTAAAACCTTTAAAAGACATGTAACAGCTTGTTGAAACCTGGATGGGAATTGATGTTGAGTGCAGGGATTCAATGGTGTTTAATGTGTAGTATTGTGTTGGAGAGTTGGTATATTAATGATGTTTACAAACAGGTGAAATGAGTGGTGAATTGTGAGATAGATCATGTGGTGAGAATGTAAAAATATAGGGGAGGTTATGTCAAAATTTACCTAGAACTAGAAGACTTAAGAACTAAAACTAGGTGAAAATATACCTTTGTAACAGATTTCGATTTGAGCTAGTTAGTGGGTAGGTTAGGAGAGGTGTGTAAGGCATTAGAAGTTTTAGAAATCACATTAGAAGATGGAGCTATAGATGGAGAGGGTTAGAGTAAAAAATCTGTAGCAAATGCAATTAAGAAAAACTAGTGTAAGTGCTGAAATGAATGTAAATTTGTATAGGAATGAGTGATGAATTAATGGAGGAACTAAGGTGTATTAGGAGGTTTAATTAGTGCTAAAACATGTTAGGAGGTACGTAGGAAGATTGGGGAAGAAATGGGTAAGAAAGGAAATGAAAAACAAGGTCTGTAGGCATCTTCTGCTACCGACCGACCCAGAGGCTGGATCGGTCGGTGGGTCGGTCGGGGCTTAAGCAGCGTAATAAAAACATTCTAGAACGGACCGACCCAGAAGCCGTGAGTCGGTCGTGGGTCGGTCGGGCTCAAATTCTCGGATGTCAAAGCTTCTGACTTCGACCGATCCAGAGGTTGGGTCGGTCGGTGGGTTGGTCAGAGCTTAGACAACGAGACTGAAACTTTCTGGAATGGACCGACCCAGAGGTGTATGGGTCGGTCGGAACAGTTCTGGGTCGGTCGGAAGGATTTCAGAGAACGAAAACTTACTGGAATGGACCGACCCAGGGGTTGGGTCGGTCGGTGGGTCGGTCGACCCAAAACTTATAAAAAAATGTATAACTCTAATAAGTATGTATATATATATGTATACCCACATATGCATATGTACATATATATGAGAACACCATGGTTAAGTAAGGAAACAAACTTAAAGTAAGGAAACAATGTGTAAGTGTAAGGATTGTAAAGACTTAGTAAGGACGAGTTAGGAAACGTAAGAGCAATCGAGTTAAGTTAAATGATAGTTAGATTAATCACTGGATTGTATGTATATCATAGGATTTGATTTGTGAACACCGGAGGAACGTTAGAAACAAGTACAACGGTGAATGGTATGAATTCCTCATGCCCCGTATGCTACCTTGGTTCCTCTGATTTGTGTGTTGTGTGCTAATTGATCACCAAATAAGATAAATGCACGAATCGGAGTTATTATGCATACTTGTGGAAATGTAGTGTTGTATCATGTTGAATATTGTCCTTAAATCATAGTTTGTATAATTCATGAAATGTATGGATGAATATGAGTGTGTGTATGAATGTTGTATTGTACTGTGACCGAATGTGATTGTGATTGGACTTCTAACTGATTCCAACAAGCAACCTTAAATAAATTGGTAATTAAATTGGAATGAGTAGAAGTCCGATATAGTTTCGGCCACGCGTGAGGATGCGGAGACACAAGAGGTTGGATCCAAGTCCTGACTCTTAAACTGGTCCGCGGCCCAAACCCCTTAAATGGGTAGCATCCCGGATTGGTGAGTCAAGTAAATCCCGGTGGTGGGACGGTGTAGTCTCCGGGCCGGAGGTCATACCGACTTAACATGAGTAAAAGTAGGTAAGTAAGAATGAGTAAGTAAGTATGGAAAAGTATGTAAGTGTAAGTAAGAGTAAGTAATGTGTACTGAGTAAAAGAGTAAAAGCATTCCAATTAACACGGATGCGTAATTTGGCTAACCCTTGTGAAGGTAAGTATTGTGTATGCTATTGTACTGTTGCCTTGGATTATGTAATGTATTGAGCATGATTGTATGATGTATGTGAAGCATGTATGTATGAAATAAATGAACCGCATGCTTATTCGACCTTAATTAGTCGGCGTGCCCTTGTTAGCACTCGGTATATGCGGAGTTCATGCGCAGCTTTTTGCTGAGCCCCTTGGGGCACCGTTTTTAATATTTTCAGGTGCTCGAGAAGGGTGAAGACTTGATTGAGACCATGATGTTTCTTTTTGATTGTAATTAATGAATTATGAATGGTGTACTAAGTAGTACACGGCTGTAGGTTTTGTTAGCCGGTGTACCATGGGGTACACCCTTTTGGATAATGAAAGCATTGAGATTGGTAGAGATGAGTAGCTTGTAGAAACTCATTATTTTTGGGAGATTGGAAAAGGGATGTAATTAACTATGCATTAAATACTCGGTAATCCAGGAATGCAAGTAGGTTATCTTTTGTAATCGGTATGTAATGTAGTAGCTCGGTATACATAGACATCAGACCGTCACTGTAAGTAGTAATAGCCTTGCTAGCCGTATGGGTGGTTAGCGGCGTTGTATCACCCGCCGTAGTAGTAGTAGTGTTTCCGCTGCGACGTAGTAGGATTATCAGGATGATTAGACGGTAAGCATAGGATTAACGGTAAGGGTGTTACAAAAAGTGGTATCAGAGCGTAGTTACGCTCTGATGTCCATTGTTACCGAGCATAGGGATTACCGAGTTAAGATTTCAACCGTCTTAAGATGGATACTTAGAAACCTAACTAGGACCTACCGTTGTTAACAACGGATACCCTTGACGTCCTTATGGACGATAACCTTGCTTGAATTCATGACCAATGGTGTCACAATGTCATATGTCACAACCTAATGCAAATGTTAAATATTCAGATGTCAGGAAGAGGTCCAGGTCGCCGAGGGGCCAATGACAGACCGGGTGCGCAGACGATAGCTGAAATCGTCGCCGACACGGTAGCACAGATGCTACCCCAAGTAATCACTGCTATGCAACAGAATCAGCAAAACCAGCAGACACAAACGGGACCAATCCCTCCCCCTCCACCCAGAGAAGCAAACTGGGTAAAAGCTGTAGCGGAACTCCGACCTCCCTGCTTTAGAGGCGAGAGTGATCCAGCTAAGCTAGAGGCCTACATCTCCGAGATGGAGACGACGTTTGAAACCCTCGAAGCTCCTGCTGGAGTTCGAGTTAGAGTAGCGGCTTACTACCTAAAGGATGCAGCCATGGATTGGTGGAAGCTAATCAAGCATGAGCATGTCGACGACCCCACCTTCGATTGGGAGTCCTTTGCCTCTCTCCTCCGATCCAAATACTATCTGGAGCATGTGAAAACCAAGAAAAGGCTAGAGCTGGATGCCTTGAAAATGACAGAGAAGATGTCTGTCGACGAGTATTACCGCACCTTCACCTCCATTCTCCGTCTTCTACCCGACCTTGGGTACACCGGCCAGGTGTTGGTCGATCGCTTCTATGGCGGTCTGAGCCATCGCCTGTGGTACGGTATGGGCTACACTAGATTTACCTCCTTTCAGGTAAACTTTGGTTAAACCCTTAGTACCATTACAATCCCTTAAATACTTTACCTTTATCTTTTTTTAAAACAAGAATCCCGGCTAATACTTGAAACTTCAGGAGTGTTATCACGCGGCATCTCACGTTGAGATCACTTGCCAGCTAAGGGATGAAGAAACCGCGCTTAAGCGCAAGGCCAACAATAAGAACACGAGTGTTGAGGAACAGAACCAAGGGAAAAGTTAGAAAAAGAAGAAGGGAAAGTTCTTCCAGCAAACCCAAAAGAACTTCCCAAGTGAGAGCAGTGCCCATGCTGAGAAGGGCAACCGGGTTGAGATTCTTCAGCTAGGTTCTTCTGCACCGGTGGCTGCGAAGCCACTGAGATCACACCCACCTAAGGGTAAACTTCTATTCCTAATTCGTATCTATATGAGCATCATACCTTGTAATCCCGCACAAATGTGCTAACTCTCTAAACCTTAGGTTCTAGCTCCGGTTTCACCAAAAACTTCTCCGACGGCCGCACTTATGTGTGCAGAAAGTGCAACCAAGATCATCCTGGCAAGGATTGCCAAGGGAGAGAAATCCGGTGCTACAACTGTCAGAAGCCCGGACACCGAGCCAACATGTGCCCCGAGAATGCTAAACCTAGACGAAACTTCCAAAGCTACAAGCAAAGGGAAGGCAAGGAGGTTGCATATGGCGATGCACCGACCCAGCAGGCACCACAGGACAGGGATCCCGGGGTCCTCAGAGGGGCGCACCCCAGAGGCAGCCTGTCTTGCACATGATTGACTGTGACAGGTCCGGTTCTAAGTCCGGCCCAGGTAATTAATCTAAACCTTGAATCCTGTGAATCATGTCTAAGTAATGAAGTAACTGTTTGAGTGAATGCATGAGTAAATGAATTGAAGTGTGTATTGAGCATGAAAAGAAGTAGTTGAAACTAGTACTCACCGTAGATGAAACTTATAACCATAGGAAGATTTAGTATCTGTTATCCGATACCTTCGAAACCGAATCAAGAAGAGACCGACATCACCAATCACTACTACACCAACGAACAGTGTCAGGTCATCCGACTAGGTATGATTCTATTAAGGGAATACTTGACACCCGAGGCCCAGATTTCAATCATTCGACAATGCAACAAGCTAGGAACGGGTCCAGCAGGATTTTATACACCCGAATTCCTCGGTGGAGCGAAGATGAAGCTGAAGATGATGTGCTTGGGAAAGGACTAGAACCCTTATACCAAGACATACCAAGAGACACGAACACAAGACGGAGCGACGCCACCGACTATACCTCCAGAATTTCAAACACTTGTCACACAAGCAGTAAAACTTGCACAACAATGCGAACATGATCCGATTCCCGCACTTGAAGCGGACCTCTGTATCGTCAACTTCTATGGGAAAGAAGGACGACTTGGGTTACACCAAGACAAGGACGAGACAACGGAATCTCTTGAACAAGGAGTGCCCGTAGTGTCTTGGTCAATTGGTGATGACGCCATATTTATGTATAGCGAGCAGAAGCGTGTGGACCTCGCACAAACTAGTATTGAGATCAGGAGATGTCCTAATCATGGGTGGAAACTCTAGGATGCTGTATCACGGGATCAACAAGATCAAGTTGAATACGGCACCACCGGCAATAATCAATGCCACACACATGTAACCAGGACGCCTGAACCTTACCTTTAGGAAGTATTAAATTCATAGTATCATGTAATGCATTAGTAACGTGTATTAGAGACACGGTATGTATGATGGTTGGTTTATCAATAAAGAGTAGTGTTGATTTAAATTCCACTTGTGTCCACCATCGATACTTATGAAATTGTGACTTCAATAGGTTGTGGACTCGGTACCGAAGGTAACCTGAGTATCCTCACCAAAGCACAAGCCGGCAAAAGCGGCACCATCTTAACGGGAACATTCCCAGTGAACGGCATTGAAGCCTCAGTGTTATTCGACTCCGGCGCCTCTCACACCTTTGTATCTCCATCTTTTGTGAAGAGGTTAGGCCTAGATGCGGATGAGCTACCGAACTTCTTGGTTACTCTCCCATCGAAGGAGCGAGTACAGTGCCCAAGTATTACAAATCAGCCACAATCCAAATCAAAGGCGAAGCGTTTCCCATCTCCTTCATCGAGTTTAATGGATTGGGATTCGACTTGATAATCGGAATGAATTGGTTGGAGCGGAACAAGGGTAGAATCCTCTGCGCCGAGCACCGATTGCTGCTCAAGAGTCCTTCTGGGGTTACTGTATCTTACCGCCAAAGACCGAGAGAGCCTTCGACCACAGTCATCTCCGCTATGGCCATGTACCGGGAGCTCAGAAAGGGCAAAGAAGTGTATTTGTGTTATGTACAAGACCTGGAGAGAGATCCAGAGTTCAGTGATGATGTACCGATTGTATCCGAATTTCCTGATGTATTCCCTAAGGAGCTACCCGACATGCCACCTCAGAGAGCGGTAGAATTTAAGATTGATCTCTTGCCAGGTACCGGTCCCATTGCTAGGGCACCGTACCGCATGGCACCTGCAGAAATGACAGAGTTGAAAGAGTAGTTACGTGACCTTCTCGACAAAGGGTTCATACGCCCGAGTGTATCACCCTGGGGAGCACCGGTCTCTTTGTGAAGAAGAAGGATGGTAGTCTCCGACTTTGTATTGAATACCACGAGCTGAATGCGGTCACAGTCAAGAATAAATACCCATTGCCATGCATCGACGACTTATTCGACCAGCGGAAAGGAGCCTCAGTCTTCTCGAAGATCGACCTCCGTTCTGGGTATCATTAGATTGCTATCAAAGAGCAAGACATCGAGAAAACGGCATTCCGTACCAGATATGGCCACTACGAATTCACCGTCATGCCATTCGGTTTGTCGAACACACCAGCAAAATTCATGGATCTCATGAATCGACTATTCAGTGAGCAGTTGGACACTTCGGTTGCTGTCTTCATCGACGACATCCTTGTATACTCAAAATCAGCAGAGGAACACGAAATTCATTTGAGGAAAGTACTGGAAACACTGTGCGAGAACCAGCTGTATGCAAAGTTCTCCAAATGCGAGTTCTGGCTAGATCAGGTGTCATTCCTCGGTCATGTCATCTCGAGCGTAGGTATCTCAGTTGACCCTTCTAAGATTGAAGCTGTGCGATCATGGCCTAGACCTAAGACTGTTACCGACATTAGGAGCTTTCTTGGTCTAGCCGGTTACTACCGGAGATTTGTAAAGGACTTCTCGAAAGTCGCTAAGCCCATGACTACACTGATGAAGAAAGATGCACCATTTGTATGGATAGACGAGTGCGAATTATCATTTCAGAGCCTTAAGGACTCATTGACCTCAGCGCCCATCCTTACTCTTCCAGAGGGCACAGAGGGATTTGAGGTATATTGTGATGCATCAGGCAAGGGAATGGGATGCGTACTCATGCAGCATGGAAAGGTTGTAGCTTATGCCTCATGCCAGCTGAAAAAGCATGAGGAGAATTACCTGACACACGACTTAGAGCTAGGAGCCATTGTCTTCGCCTTGAAGATATGGCGACACTATCTCTATGGGGTAAGCATCACCATCTACTCCGACCATAAGAGCTTACAGTATGTATTCACACAGAAAGAATTGAACTTGCGACAGAGAAGGTGGATGGAGTTTCTTTCAGACTACGACATCGACCTACAGTATAAGGAAGGGAAGGCAAATGTTGTAGCCGACGCCCTGAGCCGTCGAGCACACTCGCTCCATTCGCTACTCACTTCTTCTAGCTTGGTTGACAAGGTGCGAGACGCTCAGTTGAGCGACCCTTACCTAACCGAAATCAGACAAAAGATCGAAAACGGTACATTTGAGAAGAAGAAATACGATTTTAAGTTACATGAAGATGGTCTGATTCGGCTGAATGGCAGGCTATGCGTCCCCCGAAGCAATGCTGAGCTAAGGGATCGCATCTTGCGAGAGTCACACAATTCCACATTGTCAGTCCATCCAGGAGCCTCCAAGATGTACAAAGACATGAAGAGGTACTTCTGGTGGTCTGGAATGAAGTCGGATGTGACATAGTATGTATTGAGATGCTTAACATGCTAGAAGGTAAAATTTGAACATCGTAGACCGGGCGTAATGGTACAATTGATGCCAATTCCGGAGTGGAAGTTTCACGATATCTCCATGGATTTTGTTGTAGGACTCCCACCTGCCAGGGGAGGACTCAACATGATCTAGGTTGTAGTCGATCGCCTCACCAAGGTTGCCAGATTCATACCAATGAAGGAGACTTGGAAGGTAGTGAAGCTCGTAGAGCTGTTCGACAAGGAGATTATCAAACATCACGAAGTCCCGAAAACAATTGTATCTGACCGCGACACCAGATTTCTTTCGAGATACTGGAGAGCTACACGGGAAGCGTTGGGTACAAAATTGAAGTTGAGTACCGCCTTCCATCCTCAATCCGACGGTCAGACAGAAAGAACCATCCAGACACTGGAGGACATGCTTCGGGCAAGTGCCTTAGACTTTCAGGGGAGTTGGTTAGACAAGCTTCATCTTATCGAGTTTTCATATAATAATAGCTATCATGCTTCGATTAAGATGTCGCCTTTCCAAGCTTTATACGGTAGACCTTGCCGTACACCTTTGTGTTGGGATGAGTCGAGTGAAGCGATCATCATAAGACCAGAGTACCTTGAGCAAGTACAAGCTGAAGTTCAGCAGATTCGAGCCAATATGAAGGCAGCCCAAGATAGACAGAAATCCTATGTGGATGTGAGACGATGTGACCTTGAGTTCGCCGTGGGCGACCAAGTGTTCTTGCGCGTTTCACCTATGAAGGGCGTATTCCGATTTGGCCAGAAGGGCAAGCTGAGCTCGAAATTTGTAGGGCCGTATGCTATCACCAAAAGAGTTGGAGCTGTAGCCTACAGGTTAGCATTACCTGAGGACTTGGGACGTGTCCATGATGTATTTCATGTGTCACAACTCAAGAAGTACATTTCTAATCCTTCTCATGTCCTAGAGCCCGAGAGACTATCCATTGAGCCGACCATGAGATATGTCAAAACCCTAGTGAGAATCCTTGATAGGAAGACCAGAGGCACTCGCCATAAGTCTATACGAATGGTGAAGGTCCTATGGTCAAACCATGATGTCGAAGAAGTGACATGGGAGTTGGAAGATTCCATGAAGGAGAAGTACCCACAGTTATTCATAGACTAGATAGTCTAGTGTTTTGTAGATACGGGTACGGGGCGTACTCCTTTTAAGGGGGTAGAGCCTTTTTGCTTTTGCATTGCTTCGGGTTAGCATAGCATAGTGTGTAGGTACTGTAGTGGGTTTTGATAGCACATGTAGTGCGGAGTGTATGTGGTATGTATGTGTAATGTGTATTGGTGTAATGTGTATTGTGAATTGCAGTGGAATATGGCATAATGTGGATATGATGTGTATGGAAATGTGCATTGTGTATGTGAATTCGTATGATACTTGAATTGTGTATGCTTGCAATGTGGAAGGAAGGAAACACCTCATCGGTGGTAGAAAGACACATTAGGGCAATTGGTGTGCCTAATGAGTAGAATTATTAAACTATTAACCTTGAGCAACTTTGAGGGCAAAGTTTCTTAAGGGGGGTAGATTGAAATACCCCGTAATTAAAAACAATGATTAATTAGGCTAATAAGTAATTTAGAAGCTTAATTATGCATAAATAATCATGAGGGAACAAATCCCGAAGAAAACGGATCCTTAAAACGGATTAAAAACGCTAACGAACCTTAAAGCGCGTTTTACGAGATAACCGGGAAAACGTGACTTTAAGCGGGTCAAATAGACTCATAACAATTTTGATTAACTAAACAGTCATTAATGAGCAGTAGTGAAGGTCTAGGACCAATAAAATCGATAAAACGAGAAAGTAGTAAAAACTGTCAAAAACGGGAAGTTGTGGGGTAGAAACATAAATAATTCAAACTAGTGTGTCCATTATTGAAATAAAATGTAAACTGTGTGTAGGGGTGCTGTAGGGGCCGATTTTATGCCTCTCACACACTCCCTCACACCCTCTTATTTAATTGTGCTAATGCACTACAAGACAAAACAATAAAAAGCAAATAAACCTCACTTTACCCTCTCTCTCTCCTACCCTCACATTTCTCACACTCTCGTACAGACCCCCCCTCTTCTTCCTCTCTATTTTCTTCTTCTCCAACCAGTAGCAATGGAGATTTGAGCATCCCACCAAAAACACCCACTTCTCTCCTCTTGCTAAGTGTCTAAACCTACTCCAAAAATTACAAAAATTACACCATTGTCTTCCTCTCATCAAGGAGAGTATTCCCCTCTGTTCAAAATCCGAAAACGAGCATCTTCATCTCCATGGGTGTGTAGCATTTGGAGCTTCAAGACCACCATTAGAACCACCTCCTTCTCTTTGTCATTTTGAGGTAAAAATATTCTTGAAACCTCACCTTTTTCTAGCCCTTGTGGGCAAAACGAAATTTGGAAACTAAACCCTTGTTGTTCCTTGTACTCTAGCCGAATTTGGCTTCTTTGGAGAGTGGGAAATCTTGTTCTTGAGCTATTCCAAGCTTCACTTACACCCTTGCAAGGTAATGGAATCTCTAAACCCTAAAACTTACATTAAAACTTAAAGATGGTTAGGGTTAGTTTTGTGTATTGAAATGTGTATATCAATGGGTAGTAGTGTTAGAGGATTTGAATTACCAAAACCGGTGGGAAGAGAAAAGAGAGAGAAAAG
Source organism: Limonium bicolor (assembly GCA_023374045.1). NCBI lineage: Eukaryota > Viridiplantae > Streptophyta > Magnoliopsida > Caryophyllales > Plumbaginaceae > Limonium > Limonium bicolor. The sequence goes on along the minus strand of CM041782.1, from coordinate 62,476,097 downwards.
GAAGAAGAAAGAAGAAAGAAGAAGAAAAGAAAAACTAGAAGAAGAACAAGGTAAATTATGCTCATCTTTTTGTAGTTTCGTAATGGTTGTGTAACAGATTTTTATTAGTGTAAATGGGTATTGTAAAATGGTAATGAGTAGTAGGGTAATGTGTAAGAGAATACAAATGTTTAAAACCTTTAAAAGACATGTAAAAGCTTGTTGAAACCTGGATGGGAATTGATGTTGAGTGCAGGGATTCAATGGTGTTTAATGTGTAGTATTGTGTTGGAGAGTTGGTATATTAATGCTGTTTACAAACAGGTGAAATGAGTGGTGAATTGTGAGATATATCATGTGGTGAGAATGTAAAAATATAGGGGAGGTTATGTCAAAATTTACCTAGAACTAGAAGACTTAAGAACTAAAACTAGGTGAAAATATACCTTTGTAAGAGATTTCGATTTGAGCTAGTTAGTGGGTAGGTTAGGAGAGGTGTGTAAGGCATTAGAAGTTTTAGAAATGACATTAGAAGAGGGAGCTATAGATGGAGAGGGTTAGAGTAAAAAATCTGTAGCAAATGCAATTAAGAAAAACTAGTGTAAGTGCTGAAATGAAACTTGGAAAACTATGTGTGTAAATTAGTATAGGAATGAGTGATGAATTAATGGAGGAACTAAGGTGTATTAGGAGGTTTAATAGTGCTAAAACATGTTAGGAGGTACGTAGGAAGATTGGGGAAGAAATGGGTAAGAAAGGAAATGAAAACAAGGTCTGTAGGCATGTTCTGCTACCGACCGACCCAGAGGCTGGATCGGTCGGTGGGTCGGTCGGGGCTTAAGCAGCGTAATAAAAACATTCTGGAACGGACCGACCCAGGAGCCATGAGTCGGTCGTGGGTCGGTCGGGCTCAAATTCTCGGACGTCGAAGCTTCTAACTTCAACTGACCCAGAGGTTGGGTCTGTCGGTGGGTCGGTCGGAGCTTAGACAACGAGACTGAAACTTTACGGAATGGACCGACCCAGAGGTGTATGGGTCGGTCGGAACAGTTCTGGGTCGGTCGGAAGGATTTCAGAGAACGAAATATTACTGGAATGAACCGACCCAGGGGGTGGGTCGGTCGACCCAAAACTTACAAAAAAAAATGTATAACTCTAATAAGTATGTATATATATATATGTATACCCACATATGCATATGTACATATATATGAGAACACCATGGTTAAGTAAGGAACCAAACTTAAAGTAAGTAAACAATGTGTAAGTGTAAGGATTGTAAAGACTTAGTAAGGACGAGTTAGGAAACGTAAGAGCAATCGAGTTAAGTTAAATGATAGTTAGATTAATCACTCAATTGTATGTATATCATAGGATTTGATTTGTGAACACCGGAGGAATGTCGGAAACAAGTACAACGGTGAACAGTATGAATTCCTCATGCCCCGTATGCTAATTGATCACCAAATAAGATAAATGCACGAATCGGAGTTATTATGCATACTTATGGAAATGTAGTGTTGTATCATGTTGAATATTGTCCTTAAATCATAGTTTGTATAATTCATGAAATGTATGGATGAATATGAGTGTGTGTATGAATGTTGTATTGTACTGTGACCGAATGTGATTGTGATTGGACTTCTAACTGATTCCTAACAAGCTAACCAATCTAACTTAATAAATTGGTAATTAAATTGGAATGAGTAGAAGTCCGATATAGTTTTGGCCACGCGTGAGGATGCGGAGACACAAGAGGTTGGATCCAAGTCCTGACTCTTAAACTGGTCCGCGGCCCAAACCCCTTAAATGTGTTGCATCCCGGATTGGTGAGTCAAGTAAATCCCGGTGGTGGGACGGTGTAGTCTCCGGGCCGGAGGTCATACCGACTTAACATGAGTAAAAGTAGGTAAGTAAGAATGAGTAAGTAAGTATGGAAAAGTATGTAAGTGTAAGTAAGAGTAAGTAATGTGTACTGAGTAAAAGAGTAAAAGCATTCCGATTAACCCGGATGCGTAATTTGGCTAACCCTTGTGAAGGTAAGTATTGTGTATGCTATTGTACTGTTGCCTTGGATTATGTAATGTATTGAGCATGATTGTATGATGTATGTGAAGCATGTATGAATGAAATAAATGAACCGCATGCTTATTCGACCTTAATTAGTCGGCGTGCCCTTGTTAGCACTCGGTATATGTGGAGTTCATACGCAGCTTTTTGCTGAGCCCCTTGTGAAATACCCCTACTTAATTAAACATGATTTAAATATAAAAGTAACGGCATTAAGAACTGCATTAAGGTATAAACAAACAGTTTAATATTAATACGGTCACGCGCTTATATACATACGTATATATATATGTACACATACACAACATTACAATATTATAACGTTGTGCATATAACTAATAACGCGACAGGATGATGTAGTCGCATTAGTACATATGACCGAAAGCATATAGCTAAAACACGACAAAAAAATAGTCGTATCCGTATATAAGTATAATCAACAATGTGACATAACAAAATAACCGCATATATATATATATGTACACATAACAAATAACGCGACAAGTTAATACAAGTCACTTATATACAATAAATAGGTATAATAAGGCTGAAACAAAAAAAAGAGCAAATACGCTCTAGTCGGGATTCGAACCCGAGACCTTTCGTACCATTCCCAAAGCCTTAACCGGTTGAGCTGTGCTCGAATTCGGTAATAGATACCAACGAATTATTACTAGTAGTCTCGCTACTAAAGTTACAGAAAAGTAAAGGGTGGAGACAAACACGCCTCAACACTAAACGCTCCTCTCATCTAATAATACCGTAAGACCAGATCTTGTCCCAGACTCTTACGCGACAGGAATGTTTGTTTTTCTTTTCCAAACGCTTATGACCTTCCCTAGTAACTTGCAATCTCCTCCTGCACCATCTTGACTTCAACAAAAGCTGTGCATTAGGGTCACTCTCTTGGAAACTGCACGCATGCATATGGGAAGCAGAAGAAAGTAGTATTGGACTGAATAAAACCCACTGAGCGCTTACTCTCAAGTCAGTGTCTTACCAAACCCAACTCAGTTAGCTCCGCCCCATGCAAACACCCACCTCGGCTGTGCAAGTTCTGGAGCAGACAACTCAATCTCTGCTTCTGGCGAGGTGAACAGCAGTGGTTAGAATTCTTCTCAGTTTCTTCTTTTGTTCCATGCCGAGAACTCACTTACTGTCTAACTTACTACCTGTTCAGTCTTTGCATCAATCTGTCTGGGAATCTAGCCCCTGAAGAGTGCATCAACTCCATGAGCAATAAGCCACTAGTACTTCAAAAAAAAACAATAACAAAACATAACAAGGTAAACTCTAACCAGTTCTCCATCATCTGTTGATCAGTTTTGTGCCCGAGCATGTTGATCTTAATCACTCTATTCTCCTTCCTCGTGTTGTATGAGTACCCCATGACATCCCACCACTGAAGGGTGTGAAGACCTCTGAGCGGAAACCTGTAAAAGACTTCTCCCTAGAAGTTAACTGAAGGTGAAGTCTCTGAAACAAATTGATTCCCTTGTCCTTAGCATTATCTCCTCTGATTTTGCCAGGCCTAACTCCTGGGTAAATGTCCTCAGCTGTGGTCGGGTAACCGAGGGTTGCAAGCCCCATATTACACCCAAGAATCAGCCAAGATACACAACGGGTGAGCTACTCCAAAAACCATGCCCTGATCAGGGAAAATAAAATGAAACTTACCTGTCGACTTCAGTTATTAAGTATTTCAATTCTGTAACATAACTCTCAGTATTCTTGCCGTCCTGGAATGGCATTGAGATAATAATGCACCTACACAATTGTAAACACACCTGCCTGAGTTGTCCAAGTGTAGGAGTGGGTCAAAAGAAAATAAAAACCAACCTGTTGCATCCGTAGGAAGGAAATCATAGGAAAGGAAAGTAACAGTTCACACTTTCTGGTTCTTGTTTTTTTGTTTTCAGTTCTACGAATTTTGATTAAAGAAACCTTAGAAGTGCAGACCGTGTAGTTATAGGTCTGTTCTTGTGGTAACATCATGGGGAGCCACTCAACTGAATGAGATAGTAACTTGAAAACTTGAAACTAAAAGAAAAGAACAGAAGAAAACAGTGCTAGTTCATGTAACAGTTTTAGTTTCTTAAACTCTGGTGTTTTCTGTATACTCACTTCTCAGGGTATATCCTTTGTTGTTGTGGGTTGGTTTTGAACTTAAACTACTGAGAACACTCTTAGTAAGTAAGGAAAACAAGAGGGCCATTCGTGAACAAACAAAAAAAGATATAAGGGAAGCTATCAGTATTCAAGTTTCAATCTTTCCTGGTTTCAGGCGTAGTGTAAAGTAATTCCCAGGGGTGTGTGTGTTTGTTACTCCTTGGATTGAGAATGAACTTAGAGTCTCCTAAATTGACTTAACTATGAGTGTAAACGATTGGAGGGAGTTATAAATCAATTCAGAAGAAACAGACAGAGAACCAACCAAAAAAAAAATCAGTTTCAGATTCTGTTTCTCTGAAATAACACAGTCTGAACAGTGAGTCTCAGTGGCATTAACCATAATGTCGTGGTCTTATTTTAGGGATAAAGATCACATTAAGACCCTTATCAAAGAAGCTAAATGGTTTGGGAGGTGTGAGATCAAAATAAAGGGGTAGAAAGGAAATAATCGAGGAGGATATATCAGTTTCTAATCTCAGTTTCTGCAGACTTCTATGTTTCAGTACAAGAATTTCATCAGTGGGGTTAATAGGAAGGTCTGGGTAGTTTTGGGTTTAAAACATAGCAAGAACACTTAATTAGATGAGTGAGTACTGGGGATGAATTAAAAGACAGGTTAACAATAAACAGAAGAGAGATCCAAAGAGCAGAAGGGAACAATAGCAGAAAAAAAAAGAATAAAAACTCCACATTAGTTCTGTTACAGTTTTCATTCCTTTTCTGTTCGGTACAAAGAATGCATCAGTGGAGTTGACAGAGCTATTTAGGTTGGCTTTTCAGTTCAAGATATAGATACAACACTTAACTAAGTAGGTAAGTGCTTGGGGATAAATGGAGGGACAGTTATGTGAATGACAGGAAAGAATATAAGCAAGGATATCAGGATTCGATATCTCAGTTTTATAATTTCACTGAAGAATTGAGTTTCTGTGTAACCTGTTCGGGGATGTCTTGGATCTGTTTTGGGAGTTAAAAACTGCGTTGAGGTTCTAACTAAATGCTCAAACCCGTTGTGGAGTCTTTTGGCATATTGAAACAGCAGAAAGTAAAGAGATATATCTATATACTGGTTTCAAGGTTTCGAGTTCACAGTTCCAGTTTCCTTCCTAGTTTTCATTTGAAAGTGTTTATGTGTAACTCGTACAGAGGCAGTATGAGTGTTGCAGTGGGTTGAAGAAGAGCTAAAAACCTGGTCAACTCATGTAAACAAGGTGGGGGAAAGATAAGAACTAGATAAGTAAACAGAAAGGGAACAGAAGATAGGACTGCATCAGTTGCATAGCTTCAGTTTTTCCAATTTTATGTTTCTGTAGAGTGAGTTTTAGAGCAGCAACGGTGGTGTACTGAGTCACCAAAGAACCTAGAGTATATCTAACAAACTTAAGTAAATTTAGAAACACTGTGGGGAAGGTGAAAATCGAAGTAATCAGAAAAGAAGAAAGGATAAGAGGAGGTATACAGATTTCAGGTTACAGACTTTCAGTACTGGGGTACTTCTGTATAACCCCATTTTTAGAGGAGTTAAAGAAGTTGAAGTGACATTAAATGGGATCTAGAACGTCGCTGAAATACTTTAGTAGGTGTACATGTTCTTGGGAGTATTAGGAATACCTAGTAGTTTAACAGCAGGAATAGAAAAAAGATACACCAGTTGAGTTTCAGATTTTCCAACGGCAGGTTGTTTTCGGTGAAATTGTGTACAGGTGCTGCATTGATGTGTTAATGGATTGAGAGTGAACCTATAACCTTGTAAGTAACTTAGCTAAGAGTGTGAACACGAGGGAGAAACAGGAAGTCAGTTTGGTGAGCAAACAGAAAGGGCTAGAAGAGTAAATAACAGAAAGGAATTTCTGGTTTCAATTTTCCTTCCCGAAACTTGTGCTCTCTATGTAACCGCATTACAGAGGGCTTATAAGGAATGTATTGAATGGTAATTGATCCTAGAACTTAACTAATACACTCAAGAAAGATACAAGCACTTTAGGGAAAGATTAGAGGCTAGAATAATTCACCATCAGAAAGAACCAAACAGAAACACCATTTCTGTTTTAGTTTTGTCTTGCTTTCTGTAACCGTGCCTCTGTACAGCTGAAGCACTAATGTCATAAGAGCCTTGTATTAGTTATTATTAAACACAAAGCCCAGCCATGTCACTTAAGTGAATCTGTGGGAATTTTGGATGGGATTAGAAATTTATAACCAAACTGCAAGGGAAGAATGGAGAGGCTTATCATTGAATGTAGTTTCGGTTCAGGTAGTTGATGTTTCTGTATGAAGGAGTACGGTTGAAGAGTGAGTAATTAAGTGGGGATTAAGATACAATATAGTTGTAAAGTTTATAATGTATGATGAATGCAGTACGACATAAAATAAGTGGTAAAATGGGAATGTTGAGAGTATGAGATTTGATGAGAAATGGAGTCAAGATATACATTAGTGGTAATTATAACAAGGATTATAAAACCTTGGGTTATATTCTAATACAAGTTTTGATGTTATAAAAATTAAGTATCTACGACATGTGATTATATTGTGACCAATGAGAATTATATAATAAGGAGCACAAGTGTATCATATGTGTACATTATTTCTGGTACATACATATAATCACCAAAACTATATGTTATAAAGTTAAATGACACATAAAATGTCATGCTATATGACATTATGGGATAAGTGTATCACTAAACAATATTATGTGATCCAAACCATAGTTATTTAAAACTGTCATACTGAGCGCATGTGTATATATAAATACACGTCAAGAAATAAGGTATAAACTATAGTATACAATGACGTAAAAACACTATAGGTAATATACGATTTTGAAAGGATAAACAAACCTTGAATGAAAAATAACAAGTTCATAATGTGAGACTCCATACTCCATTGTAAACCGAGTACTAACTCACACTACGAGTAAGGAGCTTAAAGATAACGAAACCGGAACTCATAACAGTTACATTACCGGGGTTACTGATGTTATTCGGAAATACCGAATCATAATGTCATGTGGATTGACATACAGCGTTCTTCGTATTGTTAGATCACTTGTCGGACATGCGCGCTCGAGAAAGCTTAGTGGTCTACACTGCGTGATCGTGACACGGTGTACGGTATGTAAAGGGATTTGATCCGGGTTGTCCTGAGGAATTCCTCGGGCTTAGATTTGTTTGATAATTAACTTGTGTGAATGTATGTGTGTGATTTATGTGTTTGGTGGATAACTATGATTACTGCATTCTTTATTTATGCACGAACGTCCTACGGGACTAATACTACGTCGACTATAGATCGACTTATACAAAACTACATATGCGAAATGTGTGATTGTGGCCACTGTTGCTTGACCTAATACACTAAGTATTACCAGTATGTAGTTAAAACCTAAGTAAAACACTTAGGAACCGGACACGACATTGTCGGTCTCTAGAGCTTTGACTCGTACATGAATATTACCTAGAATAATTCTAGGTATGCGTAAGACCCATAGGGCAGCCAACAAATTAAGTGATGTACTCCATGACTAAAACTGTAACTGACTATCTAACTAACAAAGCTAACAGTGGAGTGTGAATGAATGTGATGATGTACCTTAATCCATACTGTCACTGGTTGCTGGTCGCGCGTAGAGATCTCTTGGGTTATCCCGTATCGGGTCTACCCTAGTTAATCCTGAACGAGCCTACATAGATCTTCATGCAGAGTGTGCTACCGTTGGCACCAGGCCCTTGGCCACCTAAATGGACGCCTTTACAAAGGCAAAATGAATAAGTCCCAGAGTCATCGGATGATCAGGGCAGTGAGCACCTTTGTGTGTACGTGAGACTACTGTCCAAGTGAGTATATTTCAGGTTGTCCTAACTGACGCCCGATTGTGCTAACCAAAACAAACGATATGTGAAGGCCCGGAGGGCCGAGTGAAGTACAATGTGATGATGTTAACATACGATGAATGAGTCCTCAATGCTATTATATTGTATGATGTATGACAGTAATGTGTATATTCATATATGACTGTTTGGATTGGATGAATGATTATATAATCATGCATGTTGTTACAGTATCTATTATATCTGTAAAATGGTAAAGCATGAAATCAATCTAATATCAATACGGTTAAAAATGACAAGTGACCAATAGGGTCCAGATCCGGCATACTCAGCGTCTATCGCTGAGACTACACTTATTGTGCAGGTTGCTGAACAACGTTGAAGCCGAAGTGCGGGTACCGGGTAGTCAGGGTTAATTTAATTACCGTACATAAAATTTATTTGTATATCACTGTCAGTTATGAATGTAGAACGGTATGGTTGCATTTATTTGGGACTTGGGTAGATGCTCACTTGTCGTTAAAGTTACCCTTTGTTAGAATGATGTATAGGATGCGGACTTAGTATGATGTATAGTATATCTCGTTGTCACAGCGGTTTAGTAGTGTTGTTGTTAGTGTTGGATTTAGTGTCTGCTTCGTTACTCGCATGGGCGAGTAATGGCAGGTGACACCCGAGTGAGCTCTAATGATGTTGTTATTCTTCCGCTGTAAGACGCCTTATTTTTCTGTTAACGTGAGTGACTAATAAGTGTTTATTTGAGAGGGGTGTTACAAAAGTGGTATCAGAGCGGAGTACCGCTCTGATGACGAGATACTTGGTTAAGACAGTGAGCTTAGGACTTGGGAAACGTTTGTGAGGTACGAAACGTCCTCGCCTTAATGGAATTATGTGTTGGCAGAGCCTTAGGCCTGCAAGTGTTAGCCCTTGGGGCACACAAATGAGTTGATTGTATTATAGTGCGTTATTGAGAAGACGAACGGTAATACCGACATCTAGTGGTGGTGTGAGCCAGGAAGCTGGCCAAGGGCATAAAGGCCCGGGAATATTACCCCTGTTAAGGTCGCTGAGAGCTCAGCCAGGAGGAGATACAAACGTCATGAGTACATTGGCAACAGTCCACTTTTATGTGGAAGTCCAGTACGAACTACCGCCGACAGTACCCCTCCCGCCACAACCTAATGAGTATAATACAACTAAGAAATATAATCCCCGAATATAGGGAAAAGGACTACCGAGCCCAACGGACTGTCTAAACACTCTCGCAGCGAATGAATAATTCCTGCTCCTGTAACATTAATACAACCTCAATTTCATACCTCCATTGACGACCAAGCGCCGTATCAATAGGCACTGCCAGAGGCGAGAGCCACTACTACTATAACGTCGTGGAAAGGGTCACCCAAGAACATCAGGGCAAGCGGACCGGGAGCACCATGAACTCCTCGAGACCGTCGCCCGTAATGGGACCTTTAACCACCAAACTGTAAAAAGAAATTATCTTGAGAACGTGTTCAAACTTCAATCCTAAACTTGTGTGCACACAATACCGTGACACTAGAACCCTGTCGTGGCGGTACCTGTAGGGAGACAAAGTCCAAACGTTTACGCTATTATAAATATAATGTGAGGGAGGACTTGATTATTCTAATGACAATGTGGTCAGGAAAATTTCCCAAATCCAATTACCGTCTTATTCACGAACAATCATTCTAAAGGTACTTAAGCAATCCATGCAGCAGCGAGACAACAAGTCGGAAACCGACAACTCTACTTGCATGGTGCGCTTGCCACTGCAAGCGCTGATTTAAACAACATACCAGTAATTTCGTCTACCCCACGCACTTGCTACTGCAAGTGCTGCAAACAATTACTACTATAGTTACCACTGCTATTATCGTACAAACGAATACTGTAAACTGCGTAGACCTATGGTACGACACCGTGGCTACCAATAATCACCAAACAAATGTACACCTCTAGTCTAAACTACATAACTACGATTGTTGCAATAAACCACTAAGATATGAGGCCTACAACCTCTGAAGACCCGACGAGTCCGACTAATGCAACAAAAATGGCACATCAGCCCATAACAAATCATAACTACTAAACGAGAATGAATCAAATGACACAGGCTTAGGAGCCAAGATAACATAATTTAATTATCAAACCATTTAATGGCTGAATTGGAAGTGGAAGGTGAAACTTGATTCCCGGGGATCAAAGGAAACCAACCACAAATTGGGGTGGACGGTTAGTTCAACGCTGGTGCTGATCACACCAGGGTCGGATGACTCCTGAAACTCTTCACAAGTTGCCACAATTAATCATCGGCCAGGATAAACAAAACAACATTATACTAGTTACGACATCTAGCAACAATTTAGCAATACGATATTAAATAAGGAAACTTACGATTAACAGTTTACGTTGTACATATTAAATCTTACAAATAAAACTATGAAGAGGATACGATCGTATAACGACCGCTACCATATAGTTTCCAAATATATCGTATGCTCAGTACTTATATTTATTCACTTACATTTATATTTCATGATTTATTCTCTTATATCTTAGGTCACATTTTCATCATCATCTTAATGTAAGATGATTATTTGACTTGATGCATTACATTATGCAATTTATATTAAGAACTTTATCTTAATATCTTGTCACATTTCAGGACATATATTTATAATTCCCAAGGTCTATTTTATACTAACCTTAGTTTATAAACTCCATTTTCTCATTAATATTATAACCCATACCTTTAATAAAAACTATATTATTGCCGAAAGGCATATACATCAAAATTCTTGTTTCCATCAACTCCTGATATTTTTCCATTATTACAATATTGCCACATATTTAATAAAATGTTATACACATCATATGTTTTGACATTTTAACTTTATAATAAATGTAACTTATAGTTTACTAACTATATTCATGTATACGCCAACCCGTGATGAACACAAGAGAATTAGTAAAACGTATCAGTCCACAGATGGACCAGGAGTGAAAAGAACAATTCTACCGTAATACGGCCATTACCAATACCTTCGCAACAATGAACGCGAATCGACACTGAACGCATGAATAATTACCACCTTTGAGCACCACCTTTACCAAGGAGTGCCATATACTGTTATGTACAATTACAACTAATCAACATCAAGATTAAGTTTATATGTATTGTCAGGATCATACTGATTATCAGACAAGTTCCAAGTAGAAGAAAGGCTACCGCCATGGGCGTCCCGCCATGTAAAGACAATGATAAGTATCAATATATGTTAAAGACATGTCGTTTACTACTGTGACGACTGTCAGTGATGAATGAATGTGTAAATTAAATCAATGACAACCACCTAAATCGATACTACAGAACACACAAACCAAACGCTAAATAGCATAAATAAGCAAGTACCTAATGTACAAATAAGGGGCATATGCTCAGGAGACCGGGAGCACCGACTCCAGTTACCTTTCCAGGTATATTACTAACATAACAATGTCTAAGTTAATATAATGAAGCAATGGAGCTACGGTACATACCGTAAGCAGTGTCAATAACAATGAGGAATTACTAACAGGCGCCATACCGCGCACTTGAAATATAAATAACTGCAGTTACAAGTAACTAGCACTAAACAATAAGTAACAACAAAGACATTACTTACTAGCTGAATACCAGGAGTATATACCAGCATGTAATGCTAATCATTAATAGTGATAAATGTTTAGTCCTAATGGACAAACCTAACCTTATGAGAAGTGGCATACCCCTTGTGGATGCAGTACCATCAATGAGAATGGTTGGGAAGTGAAGAGCCAAATTGCTCAAGCAATCATGCAATCTACAATACACCCAATTAAACGGAAGAGGGAACGCATATAAATACCCAAGTATGAAAACTTACCCCACGCCGTATCGAGAAGCACAGGTAGGAAATGATAATGATTAAACCTGGAGGAAAGAATTATGTAAGTACTCATGGAAATAGAGATAGGAGAACTGGCATTGCTAGCCCAGCACCAATATTGCATAAACCAATTGCAGCCATACAGACGAACCAACGTTTAACTGGTTAACAACCAAGTGCTACCTCTAGTGTATTACTAAGGACATGAGTCCAGGGAACAAAAATAATGTTTCAACCACCTTACCACCATACTACTAAAACATTAGCACCTACGATAAGATAACCGACATTGCGGACCAATCAACATCAAACTACAACATGGACATCCATCAAAAGGGAGATTGACAATAGAATACTTCACAATACTAGTGTGACGGACGCTACCAGTTTACTAAATGAGACATGAGACGACCGCACTCCGATAGGAGCATGTGGGCCTGACAGACTTATTGATAGGTTAGTCAGGTAAGTAGTAATGTATCAGTATGATACCCCATGCATGTAGACAAGTAGTGTTAGGAACACGAGAAGTAGTCAACTCCGAGCTACGGACAGTGATGCAGATTACCTCGAGATGGACGAGAAGAACCGCAAATAAACCAATGGGCTAGAGGAACCAGGAACCTACGACGCAGAGTAGCAGACGATACACAGTGAAGACAAGGAGACCCTTCGAAGATGACGAGGCTGATGAAACAGGAAGCCACAGTATGGACGAACAATACGTAGAACCCTCGTAAGGATTATGCAAGTCCTTGCAATCCAGAGGAATCTACCAAATGATGTGAACTTAAATGCATAACTACGCAATAATGGAGGAACAAAGCTAGGATACTAGCAGATGCTTTAACAAGAACATAAACGTTATAATGACTAACAAACCGTCGAATCGACTAAAATGTGATGCGCGCGAAAGCGACAAACAGGAGCGGCTATCAATAATAAATACGTGGTCAAACTTAGACGAGTAGAATGCACAAAGAATAATGGGAATTGGAAGATGAAGTTGCAAATACGAGCACAACATATGGATTTCCCTGGCTGGAAGCAGGAAGAACCATACCAGCGTTGTTGCTAGCCCGACACATGGGAAGAAGGTAATATATATCAACACGAACAATGTGTCACTCCGGAACAAAACCAATGGATGACAATCGATATCTAAGTAGACATCAAGGCTAGTACGTCTCGATATTACCCAGAAAGGCGCAAAGAGCACCAAGTACTAATAATAGCCAATGTCACATGACAACTCAAGCTGAAAGTCTAGGAGAGAAGATACGGGAAAACGCTAGTAATCCCAACGATGGGATATACGACAGTACAAGGAATCAACCAAGCCTATATTCACGGGTCTACACCGCTGTACGGAGCGAGTGGGCCCATCAGAACGAATTCAGGAGAGAGCACAAACACGTGCCTCACCCTTATATTTACGAGCCCGAAGGGGCTAGAGTCATACCCGTCTCTCTAATGTGAGAATAATCTACTGCAAAGGTGGAAGATACCACATGTGAGTTAGAGGACTCTATGAGAGCCAAGTATCCAGCGCTCCTTGTGGAGCGGCTATGGAATACTTGTGGGGTACGGGGGCGTAACCCTTTTTAAGGGGGGTAGAGCCTCTTGGCTGTGCACATGTTTGCACTGAATTCTGTTATTTCGTATGCGGGGCATACAACAGTTTGCGGATATGTGGGGCATACGATGTTGTTTGTTAGTATGTTTGTTGGTATGTTTGTGGGTATACGGGGCATACGATGTTGTTTGTTGGTTTGTTTCGTATGCGGGGCATACGTGGTTAGTTGATGTTGTTGTTCATTTTGTTGGTGTTGTGTGGTACGCGGGGCGTACGTTGTTAATTGCTGTGTGTGATGTGCACTTGTTGTATGTATCTTATGAAATACTTGTTGGAATGATATGGTTACATCCACGAATGTAGTACTTTTCTTTATGATATGTGTGATATATATATTTATAGTACCTTGTAGATTGATTACATATGGTATCGTCTAGATACGAAATAAATCATTAGATATGGAATGTGGAATGGTGGCATGGTGTGGACACCTCGGGGAGGTTGTCAGGATTGGTAGAACTGATAGGAAATAATGGTGCTGTTGGATCTCCTACATCCATATGTTTGAATTAATGCCACAAATGATGGCCATGTGCTGTATAAGTGCAATACGATGTGTGTAAATGATATATCACATAGATATACATTATGGGATCATATGGGTAATTATTAATACACCTATTTAAGTAAAGCGACTTCGGGACGAAGTCTTTTTAAGAGGGGTAGATTGAAATACCCCTACTTAATTAAACATGATTTAAATATAAAATTAACGGCTTTAAGAACTGCATTAAGGTATAAACAAACAGTTTAATATTAATACGGTCACGCGCTTATATACATACGTATATATATGTACACATACACAACATTACAATATTATAACGTTGTGCATATAACTAATAACGTGACGGGATGATGTAGTCGCATTAGTACATATGACCGAAAGCATATAGCTAAAACACGACAAAAAATAGTTGTATCCGTATATAAGTATAATCAACAATGTGACATAACAAAATAACCGCATATATATATGTACACATAACAAATAACACGACAAGTTAATACAAGTCACTTATATACAATAAATAGGCATAATAAGGCTGAAACAAAAAAAAAGAGCAAATACGCTCTAGCCGGGATTCGAACTCGAGACCTTTCGTACCATTCCCAAAGCCTTAACCGGTTGAGCTGTGCTCGAATTCGGTAATAGATACCAACGAATTATTACTAGTAGTCTCACTACTAAAGTTACAAAAAAGTAAAGGGTGGAGACAAACACGCCTCAACACTAAACGCTCCTCTCATCTAATAATACCGCAAGACCAGATCCTGTCCCAGGCTCTCGCGCGACAGGAATGTTTGTTTTTCTTTTCCAAACGCTTATGACCTTCCCTAGTAACTTGCAATCTCCTCCTGCACCATCTTGACTTCAACAAAAGCTGTGCATCAGGGTCACTCTCTTGGAAACTGCACGCATGCATATGGGAAGCAGAAGAAAGTAGTATTGGACTGAATAAAACCCACTGAGCGCTTACTCTCAAGTCAGTGTCTTACCAAACCCAACTCAATTAGCTCCACCCCATGCAAACACCCACCCCGGCTGTGCAAGTTCTGGAGCAGACAACTCAATCTCTGCTTCTGGCGAGGTGAACAGCAGTGGTTAGAATTCTTCTCAGTTTCTTCTTTTGTTCCATGCCGAGAACTCACTTACTGTCTAACTTACTACCTCTTCATTCTTTGCATCAATCTGTCTGGGAATCTAGCCCCTGAAGAGTGCATCAACTCCATGAGCAACAAGCCACTAGTACTTCAAAAAAAAAACAAAACATAACAAGGTAAACTCTAACCAGTTCTCCATCATCTGTTCATCAGTTTTGTGCCCGAGCATGTTGATCTTAATCACTCTATTCTCCTTCCTCGTGTTGTATGAGTACCCCATGACATCCCACCACTGAAGGGCGTGAAGACCTCTGAGCGGAAACCTGTAAAAGACTTCTCCCTAGAACTTAACTGAAGGTGAAGTCTCTGAAACAAATTAATTCCCTTGTCCTTAGCATTATCTCCTCTGATTTTGCCAGGCCTAACTCCTGGGTAAATGTCCTCAGCTGTAGTCGGGTAACCGAGGGTTGCAAGCCCCATATTACACCCAAGAATCAGCCAAGATACACAACGGGTGAGCTACTCCCAAAACCATGCCCTGATCAGGGAAAATAAATTGAAACTTACCTGTCGACTTCAGTTATTAAGTATTTCAATTCTGTAACATAACCCTCAGTATTCTTGCTGTCCTGGAATGGCATTGAGATAATAATGCACCTACAATATTGTAAACACACCTGCCTGAGTTGTCCAAGTGTAGGAGTGGGTCAAAAGAAAATAAAAACCAACCTGTTGCATCTGTAGGAAGGAAATCATAGGAAAAGAAAGTAACAGTTCACACTTTCTGGTTCCTGTTTTTTTGTTTTCAGTTCTACGAATTTTGATTAAAGAAACCTTAGAAGTGCAGACCGTGTAGTTATAGGTCTGTTCTTGTGGTAACATCATGGGGAGCCACTCAACTGAATGGGACAGTAACTTGAAAAACTTGAATCAAAGTAAAAGAACAGAAGAAAACAGTGCTAGTTCATGTAACAGTTTTAGTTTCTTAAACTCTGGTGTTTTCTGTATACTCACTTCTCAGGGTATATCCTTTGTTGTTGTGGGTTGGTTTTGAACTTAAACTACTGAGAACACTCTTAGTAAGTGAGGAAAACAAGAGGGCCATTCGTGAACAAACAAAAAAAGATATAAGGGAAGCTATCAGTATTCAAGTTTCAATCTTTCCTGGTTTCAGGCATAGTGTAAAGTAATTCCCAGGGGTGTGTGTGTTTGTTACTCCTTGGATTGAGAATGAACTTAGAGTCTCCTAAATTGACTTAACTATGAGTGTAAATGATTGGAGGGAGTTATAAATCAATTCAGAAGAAACAAACAGAGAACCAAACAAAAAAAAAAAAATCAGTTTCAGATTCTGTTTCTCTGAAATAACACAGTCTGAACAGTGAGTCTAAGTGGCATTAACCATAATGTCGTGGTCTTATTTTAGGGATAAAGATCACATTAAGACCCTTATCAAAGAAGCTAAATGGTTTGGGAGGTGTGAAATCAAAATAAAGGGGCAGAAAGGAAATAATCGAGGAGGATATATCAGTTTCTAATCTCAGTTTCTGCAGACTTCTATGTTTCAGTACAGGAATTTCATCAGTGGGGTTAATAGGAAGGTCTGGGTAGTTTTGGGTTTAAAACATAGCAAGAACACTTAATTAGATGAGTGAGTATTGGGGATGAATTAAAAGACATGTTAACAATAAACAGAAGAGAGATCCAAAGAGCAGAAGGGAACAATAGCAGAAAAAAAAGAATAAAAACTCCACATTAGTTCTGTTACAGTTTTCATTCCTTTTCTGTTCGGTACAAAGAATGCATCAGTGGAGTTGACAGAGCTGTTTAGGTTGGCTTTTGAGTTCAAGATATAGATACAACACTTAACTAAGTAGGTAAGTGCTTGGGGATAAATGGAGGGACAGTTATGCGAATGACAGGAAAGAATATAAGCAAGGATATCAGGATTCGATATCTCAGTTTTATAATTTCACTGAAGAATTGAGTTTATGTGTAACCTGTTCGGGGATGTCGTGGATCTGTTTTGGGAGTTAAAAACTGCGTTGGGGTTCTAACTAAATGGTTAAACCCGTTGTGGAGTCTTTTGGCATATTGAAACAGCAGAAAGTAAAGAGATATATCTATATACTGGTTTCAAGGTTTCGAGTTCACAGTTCCAGTTTCCTTCCTAGTTTTCATTTGAATGTGTTTATGTGTAACTCGTACAAAGGCAGTATGAGTGTTGCAGTGGGTTGAAGAAGAGCTAAAAACCTGGTCAACTCATGTAAACAAGGTGGGGGAAAGATAAGAACTAGATAAGTAAACAGAAAGGGAACAGAAGATAGGACTGCATCAGTTGCATAGCTTCAGTTTTTCCAATTTTATGTTTCTGTAGAGTGAGTTTCAGAGCAGCAACGGTGGTGTACTGAGTCACCAAAGAACCTAGAGTATATATAATAAACTTAAATAAATTTAGAAACACTGTGGGGAAGGTGGAAATCGAAGTAATCAGAAAAGAAGAAAGGATAAGAGGAGGTACACAGATTTCAGGTTACAGACTTTCAGTACTGGGGTACTTCTGTATAACCCCATTTTCAGAGGAAATAAAGAAGTTGAAGTGACATTAAATGGGATCTAGAACGTTGCTAAAATACTTTAGTAGGTGGACATGTTCTTGGGAGTATTAGGAATAACTAGTAGTTTAACAGCAGGAATAGAAAAGAGATACACCAGTTGAGTTTCAGATTTTCCAATTGCAGGTTGTTTTCGGTGAAATTGTGTACAGGTGCTGTATTGATGTGTTAATGGATTGAGAGTGAACCTATAACCTTGTAAGTAACTTAGCTAAGAGTGTGAACACGTGGGAGAAACAGGAAGTCAGTTTGGTGAGCAAACAGAAAGGGCTAGAAGAGTAAATAACAGAAAATAATTTCTGGTTTCAGTTTTCCTTCCTGAAACATGTGCTCTCTGTGTAACCGCATTACAGAGGGCTTATAAGGGCTGTATTGAATGGTAATTGATCCTAGAACTTAACTAATACACTCAAGAAAGATACAAGCACTTTAGGGAAAGATTAGAGGCTAGAATAATTCACCATCTGAAAGAACCAAACAGAAACACCATTTCTGTTTTAGTTTTGTCTTGCTTTCTGTAACCGTGCCTCTGTACAGCTGAAGCACTAATGTCATAAGAGCCTTGTATTAGTTATTATTAAACACAAAACCCAGCCATGTCACTTAAGTGAATCTGTGGGAATTTTGGATGGGATTAGAAATTTATAACCAAACTGCAAGGGAAGAATGGAGAGGCTTATCATTGAATGTAGTTTCGGTTCAGGTAGTTGATGTTTCTGTATGAAGGAGTACGGTTGAAGAGTGAGTAATTAAGTGGTGATTAAGATACAATATAGTTGTAAAGTTTATAATGTACGATGAATGCAGTACGATATAAAATAAGTGGTAAAATGGGAATGTTGAGAGTATGAGATTTGATGAGAAATGGAGTCAAGATATACATTAGCGGTAATTATAACAAGGATTATAAAACCTTGGGTTATATTCTAATACAAGTTTTGATGTTATAAAAATTAAGTATCTACGACATGTTATAAGTATGTGATTATATTGTGACCAATGAGAATTATATAATAAGGAGCACAAGTGTATCATATGTGTACATTATTTCTGGTACATACATATAATCACCAAAACTATATGTTATAAATTTAATGACACATAAAATGTCATGCTATATGACATTATGGGATAAGTGTATCACTAAACAATATTATGTGATCCAAACCGTAGTTATTTAAAACTATCATACTGAGCGCATGTGTATATATAAATACACGTCAAGAAATAAGGTATAAACTATAGTATACAATGACGTAAAAACACTATAGTTAATATACGATTTTGAAAGGATAAACAAACCTTGAATGAAAAATAACAAGTTCATAATGTGAGACTCCATACTCCATTGTAAACCGAGTACTAACTCACACTACGAGTAAGGAGCTTAAAGATAACGAAACCGGAACTCATAACAGTTACATTACCGGGGTTACTGATGTTATTCGGAAATACCGAATCATAATGTCATGTGGATTGACATACAACGTTCTTCGTATTGTTAGAACACTTGTCGGACATGCGTGCTCGAGAAAGCTTAGTGGTCTACACTGCGCGATCGTGACACGGTGTACGGTATGTAAAGGGATTTGATCCGGGTTGTCCTGAGGAATTCCTCGGGCTCGGATTTGTTTGATAATTAACTTGTGTGAATGTATGTGTGTGATTTATGTGTATGGTGGATAACTATGATTACTGCATTCTTTATTTATGCACGAACGTCCTACGGGACTAATACTACGTCGACTATAGATCGACTTATACAAAACTACATATGCGAAATGTGTGATTGTGGCCACTGTTGCTTGACCTAATACGCTAAGTATTACCAGTATGTAGTTAAAACCTAAGTAAAACACTTAGGAACGGGACACGACATTATCGGTCTCTTGAGCTTTGACTCGAACATGAATATTACCTAGAATAATCCTAGGTATGCGTAAGACCCATAGGGCAGCCAACAAATTAAGTGATGTACTCCATGACTAAAACTGTAACTGACTATCTAACTAACAAAGCTAACAGTGGAGTGTGAATGAATGTGATGATGTACCTTAATCCAGACAGTCACTGGCTGCTGGTCGCGCGTAGAGATCTCTTGGGTTATCCCGTATCGGGTCTACCCTAGTTAATCCTGAACGAGCCTACATAGATCGTTAGTCGGAGTGTGCTACCGTTGGCACCAGGCCCTTGGCCACCTAAATGGATGCCTTTACAAAGGCAAAGTGAATAAGTCCCAGAGTCTTCGGATGATCAGGGCAGTGAGCACCTTTGTGTGTACATGGGACTACTGTCCAAGTGAGTATATTTCGGGTTGTCCTAACTGACGCCCGACTATGCTAACCAAAACAAACGATATGTGAAGGCCCGGAGGGCCGAGTGAAGTACAACGTGATGATGTTAACATACGATGAATGAGTCCTCAATGCTATTGTATTGTATGATGTATGACAGTAATGTGTATATTCATATATGACTGTTTGGATTGGATGAATGATTATATAATCATGCATGTTGTTACAGTATCTATTATATCTGTAAAATGGTAAAGCATGAAATCAATCTAATATCAAGACGGTTAAAAATGACAAGTGACCAATAGGGTCCAGATCCGGCATACTCAGTGTCTATCGCTGAGACTACACTTATTGTGCAGGTTGCTGAACAACGTTGAGGCCGAAGTGCGGGTACCGGGTAGTCAGGGTTAATTTAATTACCGTACATAAAATTTATTTGTATATCACTGTCAGTTATGAATGTAGAACTGTATGGTTGTATTTATTTGGGACTTGGGTAGATGCTCACTTGTCGTTAAAGTACCCTTGTTAGAATGATGTATAGGATGCGGACTTAGTATGATGTATAGTATATCTCGTTGTCACAGCGGTTTAGTAGTGTTGTTGTTTTAGTGTTGGATTTAGTGTCTGCTTCGTTACTCGCATGGGCGAGTAATGGCAGGTGACACCCGAGTGAGCTCTAATGATGTTGTTTATTCTTCCGCTGTAAGACGCCTTATTTTTCTGTTAACGTGAGTGACTAATACGTGTTTATTTGAGAGGGGTGTTACACCTTGGGGCACCGTTTTTAATATTTTCAGGTGCTCGAGAAGGGTGAAGACTTGATTGAGACCATGATTTTTCTTTTTGATTGTAATTAATGAATTATGAATGGTGTACTAAGTAGTACACGGCTGTAGGTTTTGTTAGCCGGTGTACCATGGGTACACCCTTTTGGATAATGAAAGCATTGGGATTGGTAGAGATGAGTAGCTTGTAGAAACTCATTATTTTTGGGAGATTGGAAAAGGGATGTAATTAACTATGCATTAAATACTCGGTAATACAGGAATGCAAGTAGGTTATCTTTTGTAATCAGTATGTAATGTAGTAGCTCGGTATACTTAGACATCAGACCGTCACTGTAAGTAGTAATAGCCTTGCTAGCCGTATGGGCGGTTAGCGGCGTTGTATCACCCGCCGTAGTAGTAGTAGTGTTTCCGCTGTGACGTAGTAGGATTATCAGGACGATTAGATGGTAAGCATAGGATTAACGGTAGGGGTGTTACAGGGTCAATGACTTACACCAGCCAAGACCATTACTCATATAATACTTTACTTACTTACTTACTCAAGTCAAGTCGTAGTGACCTCCGGGCAGGGACTACACCGTCCCACCACCGGGCTTTACTGTGGCTCACCAATTTAGGATGCTACCCATTTAAGGGGTTTGGTCCATAGAAAGGATTCAGGCCTGGAATCGGATCCAACCTCTTGTGTCTCCTCATCCTCACGCGTGGCCGAAACTATATCGGACTTCTACTCATTCCAATTTACTCAATACTTACATTAGGAGTTAGGTAGTTAGGAATTAGTAGAAGTCAACACATCCACACCACGGAATAATACAATACACACATACACATCCATTCAAGGTATAATACATTACACAAGTACACTACAAGGTATATACACTTCATCTTCATCCATTCATTTCATGAATTATACAAACTAAATGTTCAAGACAATATACAAGAACAAATATAATACAAGCACAAGTAAGTGCATTAAAGTCCGATTCATGCATTTATTTATTTAGGTGATCAAATAAGCACACAATCGGGGTAGGGGGTAAACAGTAAGGATACAGGGGCATGAAGAAATCATACCTTCCACCGGGATTTACTTTACTGGGTGTCCTCACGTTCCTTTGGTTCACTCTTGTTCTTCGAGTCTTATTCTCGTACCAATGACTACATGCCAAATAATTCTATTAATACTGAGCATTACGGTACATACATAATGCTACTCCCATACTTACCCCGTTATCCGTTATTTCGTTTAACTTAATGTTCTATACTCTCACTTTCTTAATCATTTCTCAAACTTGTTTACACTTCTTAGGGCCTTTAAAAGTCACCAAACAAGGCCCTTAACAACTTCTAAAACCTTACCAATCATCCCCCATCATTTAGAACCCTAAAAAATCACTTTCGCCAGTTTTGGGGGGTGGTCCAGGACTTGGTCCGGACCCAAGGTCCCGGACCATTCATTGAATGTACTCTCGGCAGATTTTAACTATTGGTCTGGGACTTGGTCCTGGACTAGGTCCCGGACCACCTGCTGAATTACTCTCGAAGTGTTTTTTCAGTGCGGCTGGGACTTGGTACATATCTAGGTCCCGAACCCCTGCTAAAAAAATGCTACTAGGATGATTTTTCACCCCAAATCAACCCTTAATCCACCTCCAATCATTCCATAATCTTTCCACATGTTTTTGTACATGTTTAAACACACTTAAACACTAGCTAAAAACTCCTTTAAATCCATGGTCTAATACTTACTCAACTTCTTGCTCAATTCTACAAATTTCCATTCTCATTTCACACTTTGCACCCTTGGCATTCCTACACTCTCTTGCATTTAGCACTTCGTTCTATTCCATTTTACCATTCCAATTCATTCCCAAAGCAAATACACTATCAACACACAAGTCCAACACTCATTTCCTAATTTTATTGGTTATTAAGCTTCATTAATGCTTATTATAGTTATTATTTAATGACTATAATTTTTACGGATTTCGTTGACCACTCAAAGTCACGTTTTAGGTTTCTCGAAAAAACGTGCGCTAAAGCCTCTATTAGTGTTTTATACATTATTGATCCATTTTCTTCGGGAATTGTTCCCGTACACTAATTAGGCATAAATAAGCCTTAGGAACCTACATAATACTCTAACAGAGGTCTCGTACCTCCTATGGTTATTTAACACTTATTTAGCACTTTTCGCTTTTTAAGTGTTTCTTCACTTCTTTTGGATTTATTTTTCCTTACTAATATTACTTAGGCACTATTAGGCCCTTAAATTCATATTAGGATAATTTTAAATCCCTATATTTAAGTTCGTGGTATTTCATAAATAAACTTTAGAAGTTTATTAAGATAATATATAATATGGTACAACATTAAGAATAAAATCTTAATGTGGGTTTGTACAAATAATACAAACTAGTGAGAATAACTATCTCACATAAAATGATAAAATGCATCATTTAATAAATGGATTTTATAATTCATATGTATATATAAAAATAAGTGTATATGAAAGGAAATGGTTTATATAATATGGTTGAGGACCATATATAGTAGTAAATGATGAATGTTATAAGATGGGGAGGTAATACATAAGATATATGATATAAAGTTCTAATGTCAAGTGTAACATGTTACATGGAGAATGAATTAAATAATACAATGTATTATAATGAATATTATAAACTTATGTACTTGGATAAACTAATCAAGTCAACACACTTGACCAAGTCAACTCATTTGACCAAAGAGGTCAAGTTGACCAACTCACACATAAAATGAGAGTTTATGAAATAATAGTACTACATGGTATATTATTAACATACTACTAACCTATAAATAAATATCATGGGTTATAATGAATTAGACTTAAGTGGTAGAAAATACTACGAGCTACGATTTTTGTAACGAGACCGATTAATTTAACCAAACCCGAACATACGAAAACTCGAGCCAACTCAACTGACAAGATATGAGGGGTTAACTATTGGGGTATGACATTTATTCAGAAATACTGAATTTAGGGATTAATTTGTAGTGGTATGTATATTCCAGATCGTACATCTACAAGGAGCATCGGACGAGTGTAGATTAATACGCTAGCCTATATTACGGTGTACGGTATGTGACTGGTGTGGTCTGAGCATCCTGAGGGTTTCCTTGGGTTCAAACATTGTGTGTTTAAATTGCTTAAGAGCGATATGTGTGATTATATGCATGTGTGATTATATGCATGTGTGAATTAATATGTATTACTTATTCATAATTCTCGGAATGTTCAATTATACGCGAACATCCACCGGACTCGACTTATATATACGAACAACAATGGGTTAAGTCTTTACTTGTCAGAGTACGATGAGTATTATAGTTAAAACTTACCTAAGTAAAACACTTAGAACGAGACCCGGCTATACCGGTCTCTAGGGCATAGATCTCGAACATGAAATGACCTAGATTACTTCTAGGTATTTGCGTAAGGCCTCAAAGGCGGCTGTATTAAAATGAATTCTCCAACCTAAGATTATACTTTAGGTAATTGATTACACAATTAATCATATGATAGAGAGTTGGTGTATGAGATGAAAATCCAGTTTAGTCTTCGGCTACTGGTTGCGCATAGTGATCACTAGAGTTTAACACCCGGATCGGGTCTACTCTTGTTAAATTCCAATGAACCTACATAAATCATTGGTCAAAGTGTACTACTGTTGGTACCTGGCTCCGGCCATTTAAGGACGCCTTTGAAAAGGCAAAGTGGAAGTCCCGGGATCTCCTGATCCTTGGTAATATGAGCACCTTCGTGTGCACGTGGGATGAATGTCCATTGTGAGTTAATTTGGTTGTCCTAACATGACACCTAACAGTGTTAACAATAAATATGATGATGTACAAGGGACTGGGAGGCCGGATAAAATTATAACATTAAATGCCGTTTGCTAAAAGCGACTACGCGTTTTATCGCACTCGTTCGTTGTCTATTGTTTATCCAAATGTTTTTTGTAAATTGTAGTGAATGTACTGGTGTTTACTTTTGCTATTTACAGTATTCATTATAAACTGTAAACCAGAACAACATGAAATCAATCTAATGTTAAGACGGTGAAACAACTTAAGTGACCTAAAGGGTCTAAGATCACGCTTTAACATATTCAGCGTTTGCTGAGCCTATACGGCAACCCATTACAGGGCATTGATCGTGTTGAAGCCGGAGTGCGGGATCTCGGGTAGAGACTTTTGTATTTTGTATCACACTCTTAGACTTGTCTTACAGTATGAAAACAATGTTGTAAATATTGGGGTTTGTCGTTGCTCACTTGTCGTTGTATTCGGATCTTGGATCAAACTATGTTAGTTATGCTGCAGGATATCTCGTTCATCACTGCGGTTATCGTATTAAGTGTTGTATTTCATTTCTGCTTCTTTACTCGTATGGGTGTAATGGCATGTGCACTCGAGTGAGAACGAGTGTTATTTAATTACCGCTACGAGACATTTTTAATTATTTAAGAGAGTGATTAATACGAGTTTAACGAGAGGGGTGTTACTCACCCTATGTAGAAAGAAGACGGTGCAGTGTGCCTACGTTCAACATTGTGCAGCTTAGTGAGTTGGCAGCTCAGTCAGCAGTCAATTCAGCTGTTGGCTGGGTTGTTTTTTGTTATATTAACATTGAATTATTGTATCTTTTAAAATATAAGTCCAAAATGAAATTTTTTTACTATTGTTTATCTAAATTCAAACTCTTCAAAACAAGACCAGGCATGAATATGTTTTGTGAAGTTTTAAAATTTATATTAATTACGTATATATCCATATATATATATGTATATATATATATATATATATATATATATATATATATATATATATATTATGAGACTTATGATTCATAACATCATTTTAGTGTATCATTGTAAACACATAACATCATTTTAGTGTATCAGAATATCAATTTTAATGAATCATAATATCAAAATTAATGAATCATATCTTCATTTTAGTGTATCATCGTAAACATATAAAATGAAAAATTTAAACAATAATACAACTCAAAAAATAATTTGGTATGTATGAAAAATACATGATTCACCAAAGAAGGTTTAAAATACACCTTACAACAATAGTAATACACTATAAAACAATAATGATTTTTTTATCACTTGTGAAGTTTGTAATCGAATTCACCACTTCCTACTTAATGAAACATAATATCAATTTTAATGAATCATGATGCAAAATTAATGGATCATATTATCATTTTAGTGTACCATCGTATAATTGTAAAAATAATTTTTTTTAAAAGTTGTCAAAACATATCTATGACTGGTCTTGTTTTAAAGAGCTTGAATTTGGGTGAACAATGATATTATTTTTTTATTTTTGATTTATATATTAAAAATTACAATTATTTAAAATTAATATTGTAAAAAAGCAACCTAGTCAATAAAGCAGTCTAAACAACAAGTAACTAAGACTACCAAATCATAGGGACGTAGGAGGTGGGTGCAACTCATCTATTGCATCATAGGGTACACAACACTACTACAATTAAGTTAACGTCACTACGGTCACTACGTATGTAGATTATTAAATTGAATAGTGTTGTGTATTTTGTTGATAATTTTGTAACATAATGTTTACAATACTTTTATTTAATTATTTTTTACCAATTTAAATTATTTCATATTTTAAAATAATATTTACAAATTTTATTTGTTAAAATAAATATTCTATTTTACAATAACTTTGAGACATAATATTTTGTAGATAACTAAAAATATAATGTCATAAAGTTATCTGCAAAATCAGATACAAATTATAAAAATAAATAAATTTCTGAAAATATTACTTAAAAAGTACAAAAAAATTATTTGAATAAAATGACAAAAATATAACTTATTTATTCAAACTAAACTATATTTTTTTAACTAATATCTAGAATTTTTTTTTAAATTTATATTCAGTTTTGTAGATAGTAAAATAGAATATAAATTAAAAAAGAAATCTAATATTAGTTGAAGAACTATAAAATAATTGATTTTGAATAAATAATTAAAATCGGTAGAAAAGATCTAATCCAAAAACGTAAGTTAAAAATTGTGATATTTAATTGGTATAAATTGTAAGAAAATTGATAAAAATTATATGTTTAAAACACTATATTTTACTGAATAATTTTAAAAATAATATAAGAAATATTTCTTATTTCTATATTTTATGAAATTTGATATATTTTTCAGTTTTTTTGTAATTTTTAAATATTTGTATAGTTATTTATATTTTTATATTGCTTTAAAAAAATTTGTGAAATTTAGTGAATTTTCTAACACTTACGGTTCGTTTGGTTGTTAGATTTTAATTCCTGGAATAATATTCCAAGAATAGGATATAACCTATTGCATGTAAATAGCTAACCTGTCGTATGTAAATAGTTAACCTATCAATCATAAATGGTTAACCTGTCGCATATAAGTGGTTAACCTGTCAATGATAAATGGTTAACCTGTCACATGTAAATGGTTAACGTGTCGCATGTAAAGGTTAACATGTCAATCATAAATGGTTAACCTGTGGCATGTAAATGGTTAACCTGTCAATCATAAATGGTTAACGTCAACCGTAAATGGTTAACCTGTCGCATGTAAATGATTAACATGTCAATCCTTAATGGTTAACCTGACACATGCAAATGCTTAACCTATCGCATGTAAATGGTTAACCTATTATTGGGAAAGTTAAAAATGAATTGAGTAGTTTTTTACATATTAATGATATAAAATCATGGCTAGTATTATGTAAACTAATGACATATTTATTACCATATGAATGACATATAATTTTGAAACTAATAAATAATAGATTGTAACTCGTACATATACTTGAAAGTATTACTCAATATACGCTGAATTTTTTTTAAACAATATGTACATAGTGCCATTCAAGGCAATGCATTTAATAATTTGAACAATTAATATCAAGTAGCTTTTATATACTAACAATATATGAAATACCCCAAAACCTTAGTATGTTGTTTAAACATTTAAATATGGTATATTAAGACTAAAAAGAGTCTTAGAAACATTAGTAAACAATTTAAACCATAAAAAACACATATAAATGCCTTAAGGTCAATTAGGGCTAAAATGTGCTCTAAGCTTGGGATAAGCTTGGGTAAGACCTAATGAGCTTACCAAGACCTTGTTTGTATACTAGTGAACATATGAAAACAATTACCAAAGAAAACCAAGCTTGAAAACAAGTTAAAACACAAAATGTGCTTTAAGGAGTCTTAAAGCACATTTTTGAAAAATTGTCTTGTAAATGAGTTTTGAATGGCTAAATGTCCATCATTACTCTTTAATTAACATGTGTACTATATAGTATCACATTTGGAAGTCTAGGTCAATAGGAAATCAAAAATTTCACTTCTATGTGCCTTGTTTTTATGAATAGTAACTTTAATAAGCTAGTTTGTAACATATGTTATTATAAGTAATTAAATTGATCAATAAAGACTAAAATACCCCTAAGTAACTATTTGGGGCCGTTTTTTTTAAGTGTGGTGACTCACCACTCTTGTTAACTTGTTAAGTAAATAAAGATGACTACTTAAGTTACTATTTGCTTTAATAACCACAAATATCTTCTAAAACCAAAACTTATCTTCATTTCTTCCTTCCTTCTTCATTTCACACGCCTCCAAGCTCTCTTCTATCTCTTCTTCATTCTCCATTTACGGTTTGCAATAGTACACACCCAAACTCCATCTTCCATTGCCAATATTTTCTAGCTCACTTAACCAAATAAAAAAAACACCACCATTCTCTTCCTCTCATCAAGCTCTTCATTCCTATCTTCTCAGAACTTCAAGACCACCATTTCGGTGCCATGGAGTTCCACCATTGAAGGAGCTTGAGCTTATATTTCTACATATTATTGATCTCCTTTGCTTCTAGGTAAGGAATCTCAAAGAAAAATGATGTTTCTTCCATGTTTTTATCTTGACCGAGACTCACCATTAATGGTGCTCATTATGTTGCTTTGTTATAGCTTCATTCCAACCTTTCATGGACTAGGTGGAGTCCTCTCTTGATATATATTCAAACTCTCTTTAAGTTCTAAGGTAAAACAATTATCTTAATGTTTTTAAAACAATGTACAATCTAGGGTTTACAATGAGATGAAGCATAAAGCTTGTATACTCATTTTATCATTTTTATAATGTTTAGAAGTTGAAAAGCAACTAAAAGCCTTGCCGATTTAGTCAAGGAAACAAGAAAGAAGTTATGAGGAAAAGAGGTAAATGTGCTAACCTAATGTGGTTTAAAGTCTTAGGAGAAATGAGCTTATGTTGCTTATTAAAATGATCTAAGGAGCCAATGGTGAATGACTTAGTAAAATATTCTCAAAGGCTTAGTAAAAGACATATGTGTTGTTGAG
The DNA here is from genome assembly GCA_023374045.1 of Limonium bicolor. Taxonomy (NCBI): domain Eukaryota; kingdom Viridiplantae; phylum Streptophyta; class Magnoliopsida; order Caryophyllales; family Plumbaginaceae; genus Limonium; species Limonium bicolor. The sequence continues at coordinate 62,446,722 of CM041782.1, read as the reverse complement.
TGTATTTGCAGGTCAAAGGCAAATATAATGTGGGAAATACAGTGTTTATGATTTATGCATCTTAAGGGCCTAAGAGCCATGTTATTTAAGGGCATAAGTGCCATGCAATTTAAATTATGCACTATATTGTGATGTAGTGCTAAATGTGTGAAGTTTGTGTATAAGAATGTGTTTAATGGATTTTAGTGTCCTTGGTTGTTTGATGGTGAAGACAATGTGTCTTGGTTTAGTAATGTTCTAGGAGAGTTCATGTCAAAATTTAGGTAATAAACAAGAAGTTCTAAGGGTTTTAAATGAGTTGGTAAGTTAGGAAATGTTTAGAATGGTTAAGTGTTCAACTAGTGGAAGAAGCATGCATTATGGTGTTTAAAGATGTAAAAAGGGCTTAGGCAATGTTCTAGAGGATTTAGAATGCAAAAGAATGCTTTGGGACATTTCAAGATTCATGGTGAGATTGTATTTAGGACTTGTGTATTGTTGGTGAAAAAAGGGATGAAGTAATTTGTTGCATGGGAAGCTATAAACTTGTAAAGATGTTCAAGGAGTTGTTTAGGAAGAAAAGATGCTTGGGAGATGATGTTGTAGGGGTGAGGAAACATTATTGGCATAGTGGTTATCATAGGTATGGAACACCACTTAGAAACCTAAGGAGAAAATATCATAAGTGTAAGGAATTTCGGTATGAAATGAGTAAGTGTTTAAGGAGATAGAAAATGAGTTTCTTGGATGTTGTATGAGGGTGTAAGTGTACCAAATGATGTTAGAAAACATTAGGAGGGTTTAGGAGAAGTTTGGTGAAGATTTGGCAATGTTTGGGCAAGTTTTGGTGGCGTCCGACCTAGGGGTCCGAACCAGGTTTGGGTCGGACAGCCTCTGTTAGACGCCAGTAAGGTTTCTGGAACGGTCCGACCCAGAGGGCTTGGGTCGGACATGGGTCGGACGTGCGTGTATCTAAGGCGGTAAGTACTCTGGAATGGTCCGACCCAGTCAAGTGAGTCGGGCATGGGTCAGACAAGTTAAGTTTTTCAAACCCGGGAGTCTCTGGAAGGGTCCGACCCAGTTGGTGGGTCGGACGGTGGGTCGGACAGACCAAAATTAAAAAAAAAACAGTAAGGAATGTGGCAATTGTAGTTAACCCTAGGGGTATAATGGAGGTAACCAAGGTTAAGTTGGGCATTTAAACTTGTCACATAATCATGGTTAAACATTTAGTAAATTTGAAGTTAAGTAATTAATTAACCAACATTATTAATCATGTATAGGGGTGACCTACGGTGGAAACAAATCGAAGCAAGGACCAAGGTATGGTTTTCTTGCAGTCTGTTGCCTACCGGTTTACACCGGCTTGTGTGTTGGTTGTTTTTCTGTGTGTTTATGACGTTATAAGACTTAATCATGTAATGAGTTTACAGTTGTTCATATTATTGTGATGTTATGATGTGACTCATTTCCCTTGTGTGTGTGTCTAACATGACTTACCACCTGATGTAAATTGTTTGTTAAGTTCCACTGTTGAACTTCTAACAAGTACTAACTGGGAAGTGAGGAATCCGGTTGTCCGGTCATGCATGTAAGTTTAAGAGTAGATATCTGAATCAGATTCGACTCTTATGTTGTTAAGATTGTTCTCCTTAATTTGGCGTTCGATCTCCCGCTAGCTTCCTCCAAAGCTTACCTATTCTGACTTATGATCGGTGGGAACATGTGTTTGTGTGGTGTGTTCGGGTCACTATATCCGAACCATCTGTGACTTAAGTTACTCGTTCGAATAACAGAACGGTAATGAGTGTGTGTAACGAGCTTAACATGGGAGTGAACCATTCTCTAGGCTCTTATGTTATTTAACCTTCTTGGTTTGTGATTATGGAAAGGGCATCCACTGTGTATGTGATGTAGTGCTATGCAATGATAATGCTATGCCACATTGTTATGTTATGTTTAAAATGAATGCCATGTTATCATGACAATTAGTTGCGCGTATCCCGGTAGCCGATGGGCTGCGCGTTAACCATACCAGCCAAGGGTTGCTGACCCCCTCGGGGGCTCCATATTTTTACTACAGGATGAGGATCGAGGAAGCAGAGTGGCTGTAGGTTCTAGACTGTAGTTGTACTTTTGGTTATTTTGGATGTTGAGCCCGGGATGCGCCTGTGCTCCCGTGGCATTATATTTTGAATCCGTTGATACTACTGTGGCGGTATATTGGCAGTTGACAGTGAAGGAATGTAATTAAATACTCGGAATTGTATATGATGTATTTATGGTTTAGTTCTATGCCCGGGAGTCTGATCATCAGACCGGTACACTTGTATTTATTCTGCCTTGTTAACCACGTGGGTGGTTGACGGCGTTGTAGCACCGAAGCGTTTAGTTAATGTTTAGTTGTTTATTTCCGCTGCGATTTCAATAAGTTGTGAAGTACGTTGTAGGGGTGTTACAAAAAGTGGTATCAGAGCGATACTTCGCTCTTATGACTAGAATACCGAGCTTAGGAAAATACCGAGTTAGAAAACCTAACTACAGTTACCTAAGTGAGCAGTTAAGGAAAGGTTAACCACTAGCCAGGTGTGGAGATACCTTGTTGTCGGGAAAACGTTACAACCGTTGGAACCGATAAGTGTGTAAGCATAATGCTAATAATGTTCGTGTGAATTCAGATGTCAGGTAGACCGCGAGGTCGAGGCCGCGGAAGCGGCGTTGGTGACACTGAGAACCAGGGAGAGAACCCTACGGCACAATCCATGGCCGAAGCTGTAGCGGCCGTCGTAGCCCAAATGGTCCCACAACTTGTAGCTGCAATTCAGCAGGGGCAACAGCCCGAAGTTCAACCACCACCGCCACCGCCACGAGAGACCAACTGGGTCAAGGCATTGGCAGACTTGAGACCCCCGTCGTTCCATGGGGAGACCGACCCACGTAAGCTGGAGGCGTACATCTCCGAGTTGGAGACCGCCTACAAGACCTTGGATGTGCCTACTGGGGCCAAGGTCCGTCTTGCCGCTTACTACCTGAAGGGTTCGGCACAGAGTTGGTGGAAGCTTGTGAGAGAGGACCGGATGGCGGATCCTCAGTTTGGTTGGAGGGAGTACACAGCTCTACTGCGAGCTAAATACTACCCTGTGCATGTTCAAGAGGCTAAGCGCCTGGAGCTGGATAGTCTGAGGTAGGGGGACAAGATGTCGGTTGATGAGTACTACACTGCATTCACCTGTCTTATCCACCTGTTACCGGACCTGGGATACTCGAACCGGGTGCTGGTAAACCGTTTCTACAACAGTCTCAGCCACCGTCTTCGCTATGGGATGGGGCCAGCTGAGTATACTACCTTGCAGGTAATTTGAATGAAGTGTGATGTGAATAAGTGTAATCCATAAGTTTGTATTAATGTGAGTTTGTGAGTATGTTTTGCGGGGCATGACTGACATCCTAAATTCAGGAGTGCTACCATGCCGCTGCTAAGGTTGAGATTACCATCCGTCTGAGGGACGAGGAGAATGCGCACAAGCGCAAGGCCACGAGCGAGGGCCAGAGTCCGCAGGGGTCCGAGGGAGAAAAGAAGAAGAAGAAGCCTTATCCCCAGCCCCAGAAGAGTCAGCACCAGGGTGACAAGGGCCAAGCCCAAACCACCACAGCTGAGGAGCCACTGAAGCTCACATATGCATACACGGCGAAACCCCTACGCTCCTACCCACCTAAGGGTAATTATTTAATCATGTGTGACAAGTTGAAGTGTATGTTGTTAAGTTGTGAAATAAGTATTGATTGTGTACTGTGATAGCAGCTAGCACGGGTTCTGGACCGGAGCGCCACTACTACTGTAAGTGGTGTAACGGAGACCACCCCGGCAAGGACTGCAAGGGAAACGACGTGCAGTGTCGTTACTGTGAGAAGTGGGGTCACCGTGACTATGAGTGTTATCGGAACCCCAACAGCAGAGTCAACAAGCCCAAGGGGCAGTGGAAGGGTAAGGCCACAACGACTATTGATGGCCCGAAGACGGCTAACCAGCCACCCACAGATCAGAGGAGTACTGATTCCCAAAAGGGGAAGGGGTCGGGACCTAGCAAGGCCACCCTGCATGTGGTGGACCGGTCTGAGGCGCCAGGGCCCTCTTCTAGACCAGGTACTGCCTAAGCTGTTGAGTGAAATAAGTGATTGCATACCGCATTTCATGCATGTGTGTGTTAGTGAGTCCAAGTGTATTATCATGTGAGTAAAGAAGTAAAGTGTAATGTGAAAGTCACCTAATTAGATAATTCTAAACTTAAAGGAACCTTCAATATATGTTATCCAATCCCACCCGCACCAAACCCTGAAGAGACCACCATCAACATCACCGACTTTCCAATGGAGCAATGTCAGGTCATCCAACTAGGTATGATACTCTTAAATGGATACCTGACACCGGAAGCACAAGTCCACATCATCAGACGATGCAATGAACTTGGAGCAACACCAGGAGGGTTCTACACACCTGAATACCCGAATGGTAAGGACTGGAATCCTTACACCAAAACATATCAAGAAGTGCGAGCTGAAGATGGAGCAACTGTACCGATGATACCTGAGGAGTTCCTTGCGGTCGTAAATCACACCGTGGGGATTGCTCAGCAAGTTGAAACGGATTGAATTCCAAGTGTTAAAGCAGATTTGTGTATTGTGAACTTCTACCAGAAAGGTGGACGGTTGGGTTTACACCAAGATAAGGACGAGTCACCCGAGTCTCTAAGTAAGGGAGTACCCGTGGTGTCTTGGTCCATTGGTGATACCGCAGTGTTTATATATGGCGAGCAGAAGCGTGCTGATCTCGCAAAGAAGTTAGTACTAAAATCAGGAGATGTGTTAATCATGGGTGGGCAGTCAAGGATGCTATATCATGGCATAGGAAGATCAAACTGAATACCGCACCGTCGGCAGTGATCAATGCCACACACATGAAACCCGGACGTTTGAATTTGACCTTCAGACAGTTTTAAAGCCTTGTATAATTATGTAATGTGTTAAGCCAGTGTATATTAAGGATGTTATATATGTGTTAGTTATGTCAACAGTGTAAACCAACGTATAATGTTGTAAAGAGTGTGTTAATGAATAAAGTGGAGTTCTTGAAGTATATCAACCGTGTTGTTACCCAATACTTATTAGTTTGCCAATGAATTAGGCTGTGCTCTCGGAACGGGAGGTATACTGAGTGTCTGCAATGAGGCAGAAGCCGGCAAGAGCGGCACGATCCTCCCTGGTACCTTCCCAGTCAATGGCGTGGACGCTTCGATCTTGTTCGACTTTGGAGCCTCACATACATTTATTTCGCTATCCTTTGCGAAGAGGCTGGGGTTAGACGGTGATGAGATGCCAGACTTCCTAGTCACTCTCCCGTCGAAAGAGCGGATCAGGTGTACCCGCTACCACCGAGATGTTGTTGTACGAATCAGAGGTGAAGAGTTTCCAATCGACTTGATAGAGTTCGACGGACTTGGTTTTGATGTGATTGTCGGGATGAACTGGTTGGAGCGGTACAAGGGCAGAATCCTGTGTGCCGAGCATCGTCTGCTTCTTCGGAGTCCATCTGGGGTTACTATATCTTACCGCTAGAGGCCCAGGGAGCCTTCGACTCAGATCATCACCGCCATGGCTATGTGTCATGAACTACGACGAGGGAGTGATGTATACCTCTGCTATGTCCAGGACATAGAGAGAGATCCAAAATTTAGCCTAGATGTGCCGGTAGTGTCGGAGTTTCCTGATGTATTTCCTAAGGAACTGCCGGGCATGCCGCCAGCACGGGAAGTAGAGTTTGAAATTGATTTGGTTCCGGGTACCGGACCAATTGCGAAGGCGCCCTATCGTATGGCTCCAGCAGAGATGACAGAGCTCAAGGAGCAGCTGAGAGACTTACTCGACAAGGGATTTATTCGCCCTAGCGTTTCACCATGGGGAGCGCCGGTCCTCTTCGTGAAGAAGAAGGACGGTAGTCTCCGCCTGTGTATTGACTATCGAGAACTGAATGCAGTTACGGTGAAGAACCGATACCCTTTGCCAACGCATCGACGACTTGTTTGATCAGTTGAGGGGAGCATCAGTATTCTCCAAGATAGATCTACGATCGGTACCATCAGATTGCTACTCGTGACAGTGATATTGAGAAGACAGCATTCAGAACTAGTATGGACATTATGAGTTTACGGTTATGCCGTTTGGGTATCCAATGCACCAGCTAAGTTCATGGACTTAATGAACCGCTTGTTCCAAGATCAGTGGACAAGTCAGTGGTAGTCTTCATGACGATATCTTGTGTACCGAAATCGAGAGGTGAGCACGAAAGCCACCTGAGAAATGTGTTACAAAACATTAAGAAAGAATCAGTTGTATGCTAAATTTTCGAAGTGTGAGTTTGGTGAACCAGTATTTTCTTGGTCATGTATTCTGAGGCCGGGATCGCTGTGATCGGCAAAGTAGATGCAGTGCGCACCTGGCCTAGGCCGAAGACAGTTACCGATATCAGGAGCTTCCTCGGTATGGCAGGTTATTATAGGAGGTTTGTAAAGGACTTCTCCAGTGTCTCGAAGCCGATGACTTCCTTGATGAAAAGGATGCACCATTCGAGTGGACAGTCGACTGTGAGAGTTCTTTCCAGAGTCCAAAGATGCGCTGACATCTGCACCAGTCCTGACTATACCAGACGGTCCAGATGGTTTTGAGGTTTATTGCGACGCATCAGGCATAGGTATGGGTTGTGTGTGGATGCAACACGGGAAGGTCGTAGCTTACGCCTCCCGACAGCTGAAGAAGCAGGAAGAGAACTACCCTACCCACGATTTAGAACTCGGTGCCATTGTCTTCGAATTAAAGATATGGTGACATATTTGTATGGGTAAGTGTGACATATTCGGACCCAAAAGTTAAAATACTTGTTCACTCAGAAGAGGTTAACATGAGGAAAAGAAGGTGGGTTGAGTTTTTAAACGACTACGACATTAATCTACAGTACAAAGAGGGTAAGGCAAATGTGGTAGTTGACGCATTGAGTCGCCGAGCACACTCTCTCCATTCGCTAGTCTCTCATACTGGCTTGGTTGAAGAGGTGCGGAGTGCTCAGATGACGGATCAGTATATGTTGGAGATCAGGCAGAAGCTTATTGATGGCACATTCGAGGGTCATAAGTACGACTTCCGACTCCACGATGATGACCTGATTAGGCTTAATGGCCGACTGTGTATTCCGAGGAGTAGTGCTGAGCTGAAGGAGCGCATACTGAGTGAATCCCACTATCCTACGACTTCGATTCACCCCGGAGCTTCAAAGATGTACAAGGGTATGAAACATTATTTCTGGTGGACTGGAATGAAAAAGGATGTTAATGATTATGTGTTGAGGTGTCTCACTTGCCAGAAGGTCAAGTTTGAGCACCGACGACCTGGTGGTATGGTACAGCCAATGCTAGTGCCTGAGTGGAAGTTCCATGACATTTCCATGGACTTCGTAGTAGGGCTTCCGCCTACAAGGGGAGGTCTGAATATGATTTGGGTTGTTATTGACTGACTGACCAAGGTGGCTCGATTCATACCGATGAAGGACACCTGGAAAGTGGCAAAACTAGCAGAACTCTTCGACAGAGAGATTGTAAGACATCATGGGGTACCGAAAACAATTATGTCTAACAGGGATACCAGATTCCTCTCAAGGTATTGGAAATTCACACGGGAAGTGCTTGGTACCGAGCTGAAGCTAAGTACAGCGTTCCACGAACAGACAGATGGTCAGAGTGAGCGCACCATCGTGACACTTGAGGATATGTTACGTGCATGTGCACTTGACTTTCAGACCAGCTGGATTGATAAGTTACATCTGGTCGAGTTTAGTTACAACAACAGTTACCATGCATCGATCAAGATGTCTCCCTTCCAGGCTTTGTACGGTAGACCATGCCGCACGCCATTATGCTGGGATGAGTCGAGTGAGACGGTCATTGTAGGACCAGAGTATCTGGAACAAGTTCAGGCAGAAGTTCGCCAGATCCGGGCTAACATGAAGGCAGCTCAGGATAGACAAAAGTCGTAAGCGGATGTGCGCAGACGTGACCTGGAGTTCACCGTGGGCGATCAGGTATTTTTGAGAGTATCCCCCATGAAGGGAGTATTTCGTTTTGGCCAGAAAGGCAAGTTGAGCCCAAAATATGTAGGGCCTTATGTGGTGACGGAGCGGATCGGCCCGGTAGCTTACAGACTTGATCTCCCCGCCGAGCTGGGCAAGGTACATGATGTATTTCATGTGTCCCAGTTGAAGAAGTATATGTCTCATCCGTCTCATGTGCTTCAGCCTGAAAGGCTAACATTAGAGCCGACCATGCGATCAGTGGAGACTCCGGTACGGATTCTGGATACTAAGACTCGAGATACTCGCCATAAGTCTGTGAGACTGGTGAAGATTCTCTGGTCTAACCAGGACGTTGAGGAGGCCACTTGGGAGCTAGAAGATAAGATGAAGGCGAAGTACCCGTCATTGTTTACTTCTTAGTGCTTATGTGTATAGGGTACGGGGCATACCCCTTTTTAAGGGGGGTAGAGCCGTTTCGGTTATGTGTGTACGACGTGTATTTAAATACATCGTCTATGTTAGTTGTTATGTTACAGACCGTTGTGTCTGAATGATGTTGTATGGACCTTGTGTCCAATGTTAGTTTGTATGGACTTTGGTCCAATGTTATGTAAGTGTGTTGTTAATGTTGTATGGAAATATTGTTTATATGTATTCACGTGTTCTAACTTTAGGAGATGTGGAAGTGTGAACTTTGAGGACAAAGTTCTTTTAAGGGGGTAGATTGAAATACCCCAAACCTTAGTATGTTGTTTAAACATTTAAATATGGTATATTAAGACTAAAAAGAGTCTTAGAAACATTAGTAAACAATTTAAACCATAGAAAACACAATAAATGCCTTAAGGTCAATTAGGGCTAAAATGTGCTCTAAGCTTGGGATAAGCTTGGGTAAGACCTAATGAGCTTACCAAGACCTTGTTTGTATACTAGTGAACATTTGAAACCAATTACCAAAGAAAACCAAGCTTGAAAACAAGTTAAAACACAAAATGTGCTTTAAGGAGTCTTAAAGCACATTTTTGAAAAATTGTCTTGTAAATGAGTTTTGAATGGCTAAATGTCCATCATTACTCTTAATTACATGTGTACTATATAGTATCACATTTGGAAGTCTATGTCAATGGGAAATCAAAAATTTCACTTCTATGTGCCTTGTTTTTATGAATAGTAACTTTAATAAGCTAGTTTGTAACATATGTTATTATAAGTAATTAAATTGATCAATAAAGACTAAAATACCCTAAGTAACTATTGGGGCCGTTTTTTTAAGTGTGGTGACTCACCACTCTGTTAACTTGTTAAGTAAATAAAGATGACTACTTAAGTTACTATTTGCTTTAATAACCACAAATATCTTCTAAAAGCAAAACTTATCTTCATTTCTTCCTTCCTTCTTTTTCACACACCTCCAAGCTCTCTTCTTCATTCTCCATTTACGGTTTGCAATAGTACACACCCAAACTCCATCTTCCATTGCCAATATTTTCTAGCTCACTTAACTAAATCAAAAACAGACACCACCATTCTCTTCCTCTCATCAAGCTCTTCATTCCTATCTTCTCAAAACTTCAAGACCACCATTTCGGTGCCATGGAGTTCCACCATTGAAGGAGCTTGAGCTTATATTTCTACATATTACTGATCTCCTTTGCTTCTAGGTAAGGAATCTCAAAGAAAAATGATGTTTCTTCCATGTTTTTATCTTGACCGAGACTCACCATTAAGGGTGCTCATTATGTTGCTTTGTTCTAGCTTCATTCCAACCTTTCATGGACTAGGTGGAGTCCTCTCTTGATATATATTTAAACTCTCTTTAAGTTCTAAGGTAAAACAATTATCTTAATGTTTTTAAAACAATGTACAATCTAGGGTTTACAATGAGATGAAGCATAAAGCTTGTATACTCATTTTATCATTTTTATAATGTTTAGAAGTTGAAAAGCAACTAAAAGCCTTGCCGATTTAGTCAAGGAAACAAGAAAGAAGTTGTGAGGAAAAGAGGTAAATGTGCTAACCTAATTTGGTTTAAAGTCTTAGGAGAAATGAGCTTATGTTGCTTATTAAAATGATCTAAGGAGCCAATGGTGAATGACTTAGTAAAATATTCTCAAAGGCTTAGTAAAAGACATATGTGTTATTGAGTGTATTTGCAGGTCAAAGGCAAATATAATGTGGGAAATTCAGTGTTTATGATTTATGCATCTTAAGGGCCTAAGAGCCATGTTATTTAAGGGCCTCAGTGCCATGCAATTTAAATTATGCACTATATTGTGATGTAGTTCTAAATGTGTGAAGTTTGTGTATAAGAATGTGTTTGATGGATTTTAGTGTCCTTGGTTGTTTGATGGTGAAGACAATGTGTCTTGGTTTAGTAATGTTCTAGGAGAGTTCATGTCAAAATTTAGGTAATAAACAAGAAGTTCTAAGGGTTTTAAATGAGTTGGTAAGTTAGGAAATGTTTAGAATGGTTAAGTGTTCAACTAGTGGAAGAAACATGCATTATGGTGTTTAAAGATGTAAAAAGGGCTTAGGCAATGTTCTAGAGGATTTAGAATGCAAAAGAATGCTTTGGGACATTTCAAGATTCATGGTGAGATTGTATTTAGGACTTGTGTATTGTTGGTGAAAAAAGGGATGAAGTAATTTGTTGCATGGGAAGCTATAAACTTGTAAAGATGTTCAAGGAGTTGTTTAGGAAGAAAGATGCTTGGGAGATGTTGTAGTGGTGAGGAAACATTATTGGCATAGTGGTTATCATGGTATGGAACACCACTTAGAAACCTAAGGAGAAAATATCATAAGTGTAAGGAATTTCGGTATGAAATGAGTAAGTGTTTAAGGAGATAGAAAATGAGTTTCTTGGATGTTGTATGAGGGTGTAAGTGTACCAAATGATGTTAGAAAACATCAGGAGGTTTTAGGAGAAGTTTGGTGAAGATTTGGCAATGTTTGGGCAAGTTATGGTGGCGTCCGACCCAGGGGTCCGAACCAGGTTTGGGTCGGACAGCCTCTGTTAGACGCCAGTAAGGTTTCTGGAACGGTCCGACCCAGAGGGCTTGGGTCGGACATGGGTCGGACGTGCGTGTATCTAAGGCGGTAAGTACTCTGGAATGGTTCGACCCAGTCAAGTGAGTCGGACATGGGTCAGACAAGTTAAGTTTTTCAAACCCGGGAGTCTCTGGAAGGGTCCGACCCAGTTGGTGGGTCGGACGGTGGGTCGGACAGACCAAATTTTTTTAAAAAAAAAACAGTAAGGAATGTGGCAATTGTAGTTAACCCTAGGGGTATAATGGAGGTAACCAAGGTTAAGTTGGGCATTTAAACATGTCACATAATCATGGTTAAACATTTAGTAAATTTGAAGTTAAGTAATTAATTAACCAACATTATTAATCATGTATAGGGGTGACCTACGGTGGAAACAAGTCGAAGCAAGGACCAAGGTATGGTTTTCTTGTAGTCTGTTGCCTACCGGTTTACACCGGCTTGTGTGTTGGTTGTTTTTCTGTGTGTTTATGACGTTATAAGACTTAATCATGTAATGAGTTTACAGTTTTTCATATTATTGTGATGTTATGATGTGACTCATTTCCCTTGTGTGTGTCTAACATGACTTACCACCTGATGTGAATTGTTTGTTAAGTTCCACTGTTGAACTTCTAACAAGTGCTAACTGGGAAGTGAGGGATCTGGTTGTCCGGTCATGCATGTAATTTTAAGAGTAGATATCTGAATCAGATTAGACTCTTATGTTGTTAAGATTGTTCTCCTTAATTTGACGTTCGATCTCCCGCTAGCTTCCTCCAAAGCTCACCTATTCTGACTTATGATCAGTTTAGTGGGAACATGTGTTTGTGTGGTGTGTCGGGTCACTATATCCGAACCATCTGTGACTTAAGTTACTCGTTCGAATAACAGAACGGTAATGAGTGTGTGTAACGAGCTTAACATGGAAGTGAACCATTCTCTAGGCTCTTATGTTATTTAACCTTCTTGGTTTGTGATTATGGAAAGAGTATCCACTGTGTATGTGTTGTTGTGCTATGCAATGATAATGCTATGCCACATTGTTATGTTATGTTTAAAATGAATGCCATGTTATCATGACAATTAGTTGCGCGTATCCCGGTAGCCGATGGGCTGCGCGTTAACCATACCAGCCAAGGGTTGCTGACCCCCTCGGGGGCTCCATATTTTTACTGCAGGATGAGGATCGAGGAAGCAGAGTGGTTGTAGGTTCTAGACTGTAGTTGTACTTTTGGTTATTTTGGATGTTGAGCCTGGGATGCGTCTGTGCTCCCGTGGCATTATATTTTGAATCCGTTGATACTACTGTGGCGGTATATTGGCAGTTTACAGTGAAGGAATGTAATTAAATACTCGGAATTGTATATGATGTATTTATGGTTTAGTTCTATGCTCGGGAGTCTGATCATCAGACCGGTACACTTGTATTTATTCTGCCTTGTTAACCACGTGGGTGGTTGACGGCGTTGTAGCACCGAAGCGTTTAGTTAATGTTTAGTTGTTTATTTCCGCTGCGATTTCAAAAAGTTGTGAAGTACGTTGTAGGGTGTTACAAAAAGTGGTATCAGAGCGATACTTCGCTCTGATGACTAGAATACCGAGCTTAGGAAAATACCGAGTTAGAAAACCTAACTACAGTTACCTAAGTGAGCAGTTAAGGAAAGGTTAACCACTAACCAAGTGTGGAGATACCTTGTTGACGGGAAAATGTTACAACCGTTGGAACCGATAAGTGTGTAAGCATAATGCTAATAATGTTCGTGTGAATTCAGATGTCAGGTAGACCGCGAGGTCGAGGCCGCGGAAGCGGCGTTGGTGACACTGGGAACCAGGGAGAGAACCCTACGGCACAATCCATGGCCGAAGCTGTAGCGGCCGTCGTAGCCCAAATGGTCCCACAACTTGTAGCTGCAATTCAGCAGGGGCAACAGCCCGAAGTTCAACCACCACCGCCACCGCCACGAGAGACCAACTGGGTCAAGGCATTGGCAGACTTGAGACCCCCGTCGTTCCATGGGGAGACCGACCCACGTAAGCTGGAGGCGTACATCTCCGAGTTGGAGACCGCCTACGAGACCTTGGATGTGCCTACTGGGGCCAAGGTCCGTCTTGCCGCTTACTACCTGAAGGGTTCGGCACAGAGTTGGTGGAAGCTTGTGAGAGAGGACCGGATGGCGGATCCTCAGTTTGGTTGGAGGGAGTACACAGCTCTACTGCGAGCCAAATACTACCCTGTGCATGTTCAAGAGGCTAAGCGCCTGGAGCTGGATAGTCTGAGGCAGGGGGACAAGATGTCGGTTGATGAGTACTACACTGCATTCACCGGTCTTATCCACCTGTTACCGGACCTGGGATACTCGAACCGGGTGCTGGTAAACCGTTTCTACAACGGTCTCAGCCACCGTCTTCGCTATGGGATGGGGCCAGCTGAGTATACTACCTTGCAGGTAATTTGAATGAAGTGTGATGTGAATAAGTGTAATCCATAAGTGAGTATTAATGTGAGTTTGTGAGTATGTTTTGCGGGGCATGACTGACATCCTAAATTCAGGAGTGCTACCATGCCGCTGCTAAGGTTGAGATTACCGTCCGTCTGAGGGACGAGGAGAATGCGCACAAGCGCAAGGCCACGAGCGAGGGCCAGAGTCCGCAGGGGTACGGGGGAGGAAAGAAGAAGAAGAAGCCTTATCCCCAGCCCCAGAAGAGTCAGCACCAGGGTGACAAGGGCCAAGCCCAAACCACCACAGCTGAGGAGCCACTGAAGCTCACATATGCATACACGGCGAAACCCCTACGCTCTTACCCACCTAAGGGTAATTATTTAATCATGTGTGACAAGTTGAAGTGTATGTTGTTAAGTTGTGAAATAAGTATTGATTGTGTACTGTGATAGCAGCTAGCACGGGTTCTGGACCGGAGCGCCACTACTACTGTAAGTGGTGTAACGGAGACCACCCAGGCAAGGACTGCAAGGGAAACGACGTGCAGTGTCGTTACTGCGAGAAGTGGGGTCACCGTGACTATGAGTGTTATCGGAACCCCAACAGCAGAGTCAACAAGCCCAAGGGGCAGTGGAAGGGTAAGGCCACAGTGACTATTGATGGCCCGAAGACGGCTAACCAGCCACCCACAGATCAGAGGAGTACTGATTCCCAGAAGAGGAAGGGGTCGGGACCTAGCAAGGCCACCCTGCATGTGGTGGACCGGTCTGAGGCGCCAGGGCCCTCTTCTAGACCAGGTACCGCCTAAACTGTTGAGTGAAATAAGTGATTGCAAACCGCATTTCATGCATGTGTGTGTTAGTGAGTCCAAGTGTATTATCATGTGAGTAAAGAAGTAAAGTGTAATGTGAAAGTCACCTAATTAGATAATTCTAAACTTAAAGGAACCTTCATTATATGTTATCCAATCCCACCCACACCAAACCCTAAAGAGACCACCATCAACATCACCGACTTTCCAATGGAGCAATGTCAGGTCATCCAACCATGTATGATACTCTTAAATGGATACCTGACACCGGAAGCACAATCCACATCATCAGACGATGCAATGAACTTGGAGCAACAGGAGGGTTCTACACACCCGAATACCCAATGGATCAAGAATGAAGTTGAAGATGATGTGCATGGGTAAGGACTGGAATCCTTACACCAAAACATATCAAGAAGTGCGAGCTGAAGATGGAGCAAATGTACCGATGATACCTGAGGAGTTCCTTGCGGTCGTTAATCACACCGTGGGGATTGTTTAGCAAGTTGAAACGGATTCAATTCCAATTGTTAAAGCAGATTTGTGTATTGTGAACTTCTACCAGAAAGGTGGACGGTTGGGTTTAGACCAAGATAAGGACGAGTCACCCAAGTCTCTAAGTAAGGGAGTACCCGTGGTGTCTTGGTCCATTGGTGATACCGCAGTGTTTATATATGGCGAGTAGAAGCGTGCTGATCTCGCAAAGAAGTTAGTACTAAAATCAGGAGATGTGTTAATCATGGGTGGGCAGTCAAGGATGCTATATCATGGCATCAGGAAGATCAAACTGAATACGCACCGTCGGCAGTGATCAATGCCACACACATGAAACCCGGACGTTTGAATTTGACCTTCAGACAGTTTTAAAGCCTTGTATAATTATGTAATGTGTTAAGCCAGTATATGTTAAGGATGTTATATATGTGTTAGTTATGTCAACAGTGTAAACCAACGTATAATGTTGTAAAGAGTGTGTTAATGAATAAAGTGGAGTTCTTGAAGTATATCAACCGTGTTGTTACCCAATACTTATTAGTTTGCCAATGAATTAGGTTGTGCTCTCGGAACGGGAGGTATACTTAGTGTCTGCAATGAGGCAGAAGCCGGCAAGAGCGGCACGATCCTCCCCGGTACCTTTCCAGTCAATGGCGTGGACGCTTCGATCTTGTTCGACTTTGGAGCCTTGCATACATTTATTTCGCTATCCTTTACGAAGAGGCTGGGGTTAGACGGTGATGAGATGCCAGACTTCCTAGTCACTCTCCCGTCGAAAGAGCGGATCAGGTGTACCCGCTACCACCGAGATGTTGTTGTACGAATCAGAGGTGAAGAGTTTCCAATCGACTTGATAGAGTTCGACGGACTTGGTTTTGATGTGATTGTCGGGATGAACTGGTTGGAGCGGTACAAGGGCAGAATCCTGTGTGCCGAGCATCGTCTGCTTCTTCGGAGTCCATCTGGGGTTACTTATCTTACCGCCAGAGGCCCAGGGAGCCTTCGACTCAGATCATCACCGCCATGGCTATGTGTCATGAACTACGATGAGGGAGTGATGTATACCTCTGCTATGTCCAGGACATAGAGAGAGATCCAGAGTTTAGCCTAGATGTGCCGGTAGTGTCGGAGTTCCTGATGTATTTCCTAAGGAACTGCGGGCATGCCGCCAGCACGGGAAGTGAGTTTGAAATTGATTGGTTCCGGGTACCGGACCAATTGCGAAGGCGCCCTATCGTATGGCTCCAGCAGAGATGACAGAGCTCAAGGAGCAGCTGAGAGACTTACTCGACAAGGGATTTATTCGCCCTAGCGTTTCACCATGGGGAGCGCCGGTCCTCTTCGTGAAGAAGAAGGACGGTAGTCTCCGCCTGTGTATTGACTATCGAGAACTGAATGCAGTTACGGTGAAGAACCGATACCCTTTGCCACGCATCGACGACTTGTTTGATCAGTTGAGGGGAGCATCAGTATTCTCCAAGATAGATCTACGATCCGGATACCATCAGATTGCTATTCGTGACAGTGATATTGAGAAGACAGCATTCAGAACTAGGTATGGACATTATGAGTTTACGGTTATGCCGTTTGGGTTATCCAATGCACCAGCTAAGTTCATGGACTTAATGAACCGCTTGTTCCAAGATCAGTTGGACAAGTCAGTGGTAGTCTTCATTGACGATATTCTTGTGTACTCGAAATCGAGAGGTGAGCACGAAAGCCACCTGAGAAATGTGTTACAAACGTTAAGAAAGAATCAGTTGTATGCTAAATTTTCGAAGTGTGAGTTTTGGTTGAACCAAGTATCCTTTCTTGGTCATGTAATTTCTGAGGCCGGGATCGCTGTTGATCCGGCAAAGATAGATGCAGTGCGCACCTGGCCTAGGCCGAAGACAGTTACCGATATCAGGAGCTTCCTCGGTATGGCAGGTTATTATAGGAGGTTTGTAAAGGACTTCTCCAGTGTCTCGAAGCCGATGACTTCCTTGATGAAAAAGGATGCACCATTCGAGTGGACAGTCGACTGTGAGAGTTCTTTCCAGAGTCTCAAAGATGCTCTGACATCTGCACCAGTCCTGACTATACCAGACGGTCCAGATGGTTTTGAGGTCTATTGCGACGCATCAGGCAGAGGTATGGGTTGTGTGTTGATGCAACACGGGAAGGTCGTAGCTTACGCCTCCCGACAGCTGAAGAAGCATGAAGAGAACTACCCTACCCACGATTTAGAACTCGGTGCCATTGTCTTCGAATTAAAGATATGGTGACATTATTTGTATGGGGTAAGTGTGACAATTTATTCGTACCACAAAAGTTTAAAATACTTGTTCACTCAGAAGGAGTTGAACATGAGGCAAAAAAGGTGAGTTGAGTTTTTAAACGACTACGACATTAATCTACAGTACAAAGAGGGTAAGGCAAATGTGGTAGCTGACACATTGAGTCGCCGAGCACACTCTCTCCATTCGCTAGTCTCTCATACTGGCTTGGTTGAAGAGGTGCGGAGTGCTCAGATGACGGATCAGTATATGTTGGAGATCAGGCAGAAGCTTATTGATGGCACATTCGAGGGTCATAAGTACGACTTCCGACTCCACGATGATGACCTGATTAGGCTTAATGGGCGACTGTGTATTCCGAGGAGTAGTGCTGAGCTGAAGGAGCGCATACTAAGTGAATCCCACTATCTACGACTTCGATTCACCCAGAGCGTCAAAGATGTACAAGGGTATGAAACATTATTTCTGGTGGACTGGAATGAAAAGGATAATGATTATGTGTTGAGGTGTCTCACTTGCCAGAAGGTCAAGTTTGAGCACCGACGGCCTGGTGGTATGGTACAGCCAATGCCAGTGCCTGAGTGGAAGTTCCATGACATTTCCATGGACTTCGTAGTAGGGCTTCCGCCTACAAGGGGAGGTCTGAATATGATTTGGGTTGTTATTGACTGACTGACCAAGGTGGCTCGATTCATACCGATGAAGGACACCTGGAAAGTGGCAAAACTAGCAGAACTCTTCGACAGAAGATTGTAAGACATCATGGGGTACCGAAAACTGTCTAACAGGGATACCAGATTCCTCTCTAGGTATTGGAAATCCACACGGGAAGCGCTTGGTACCGAGCTGAAGCTAAGTACAGCATTCCACCCACAGACAGATGGTCAGAGTGAGCGCACCATCCAGACACTTGAGGATATGTTACGTGCATGTGCACTTGACTTTCAGACCAGCTGGATTGATAAGTTACATCTGGTCAAGTTTAGTTACAACAACAGTTACCATGCATCGATCAAGATGTCTCCCTTCCAGGCTTTATACGGTAGACCATGCCGCACGCCATTATGCTGGGATGAGTCGAGTGAGACGGTCATTGTAGGACCAGAGTATCTGGAACAAGTTCAGGCAGAAGTTCGCCAGATCCGGGCTAACATGAAGGCAGCTCAGGATAGACAAAAGTCGTACGCGGATGTGCGCAGACGTGACCTGGAGTTCACCGTGGGCGATCAGGTATTTTTGAGAGTATCCCCCATGAAGGGAGTATTTCGTTTTGGCCAGAAAGGCAAGTTGAGCCCAAAATATGTAGGGCCTTATGTGGTGACGGAGCGGATCGGCCCGGTAGCTTACAGACTTGATCTCCCCGCCGAGCTGGGCAAGGTACATGATGTATTTCATGTGTCCCAGTTGAAGAAGTATATGTCTCATCCATCTCATGTGCTTCAGCCTGAAAGGCTAACATTAGAGCCGACCATGCGATCAGTTGAGACTCCGGTACGGATTCTAGATACTAAGACTCGAGATACTCGCCATAAGTCTGTGAGACTGGTGAAGATTCTTTGGTCTAACCAGGACGTTGAGGAGGCCACTTGGGAGCTGGAAGATAAGATGAAGGCGAAGTACCCATCATTGTTTACTTCTTAGTGCTTATGTGTATAGGGTACGGGGCATACCCCTTTTAAGGGGGGGTAGAGCCGTTTCGGTTATGTGTGTACGACGTGTATTTAAATACATCGTCTATGTTATGTTATTATGTTACAGACCGTTGTGTCTGAATGATGTTGTATGGACCTTGTGTCCAATGTTATGTTGTATGGACTTTGTGTCCAATGTTATGTAAGTGTGTTGTTAATGTTGTATGGAAATATTGTTTATATGTATTCACGTGTTCTAACTTTTAGGAGATGTGGAAGTGTGAACTTTGAGGACAAAGTTCTTTTAAGGGGGGTAGATTGAAATACCCCAAAACCTTAGTATGTTGTTTAAACATTTAAATATGGTATATTAAGACTAAAAAGAGTCTTAGAAACATTAGTAAACAATTTAAACCATAGAAAACACATATAAATGCCTTAAGGTCAATTAGGGCTAAAATGTGCTCTAAGCTTGGGTAAGACCTAATGAGCTTACCAAGACCTTGTTTGTATACTAGTGAACATTTGAAACCAATTACCAAAGAAAACCAAGCTTGAAAACAAGTTAAAACACAAAATGTGCTTTAAGGAGTCTTAAAGCACATTTTTGAAAAATTGTCTTGTAAATGAGTTTTGAATGGCTAAATGTCCATCATTACTCTTTAATTACCATGTGTACTATATAGTATCACATTTGGAAGTCTATGTCAATGGGAAATCAAAAATTTCACTTCTATGTGCCTTTTTTTATGAATAGTAACTTTAATAAGCTAGTTTGTAACATATGTTATTATAAGTAATTAAATTGATCAATAAAGACTAAAATACCCCTAAGAATTTGGGGTCGTTTTTTTTAAGTGTGGTGACTCACCACTCTTGTTAACTTGTTAAGTAAATAAAGATGACTACTTAAGTTACTATTTGCTTTAATAACCACAAATATCTTCTAAAAGCAAAACTTATCTTCATTTTTCCTTCCTTTTCATTTCACACGCCTCCAAGCTCTCTTCTATCTCTTCATTCTCCATTTACGGTTTGCAATAGTACACACCCAAACTCCATCTTCCATTGCCAATATTTTCTAGCTCACTTAACCAAATCAAAAACAAACACCACCATTCTCTTCCTCTCATCAAGCTCTTCATTCCTATCTTCTCAGAACTTCAAGACCACCATTTCGGTGCCATGGAGTTCCACCATTGAAGGAGCTTGAGCTTATATTTCTACCTTTGCTTCTAGGTAAGGAATCTCAAAGAAAAATGATGTTTCTTCCAAGTTTTTATCTTGACCGAGACTCACCATTAATGGTGCTCATTATGTTGCTTTGTTCTAGCTTCATTCCAACCTTTCATGGACTAGGTGGAGTCCTCTCTTGATATATATTCAAACTCTCTTCAAGTCCTAAGGTAAAACAATTATCTTAATGTTTTTAAAACAATGTACAATCTAGGGTTTACAATGAGATGAAGCATAAAGCTTGTATACTCATTTTATCATTTTTATAATGTTTAGAAGTTGAAAAGCAACTAAAAGCCTTGCCGATTTAGTCAAGGAAACAAGAAAGAAGTTGTGAGGAAAAGAGGTAAATGTGCTAACCTAATGTGGTTTAAAGTCTTAGGAGAAATGAGCTTATGTTGCTTATTAAAATGATCTAAGGAGCCAATGGTGAATGACTTAGTAAAATATTCTCAAAGGCTTAGTAAAAGACATATGTGTTGTTGAGTGTATTTGCAGGTCAAAGGCAAATATAATGTGGGAAATTCAGTGTTTATGATTTATGCATCTTAAGGGCCTAAGAGCCATGTTATTTAAGGGCCTCAGTGCCATGCAATTTAAATTATGCACTATATTGTGATGTAGTTCTAAATGTGTGAAGTTTGTGTATAAGAATGTGTTTGATGGATTTTAGTGTCCTTGGTTGTTTGATGGTGAAGACAATGTGTCTTGGTTTAGTAATGTTCTGAGTTCATGTCAAAATTTAGGTAATAAACAAGAAGTTCTAAGGGTTTTAAATGAGTTAGTAAGTTAGGAAATGTTTAGAATGGTTAAGTGTTCAACTAGTGGAAGAAACATGCATTATGGTGTTTAAAGATGTAAAAAGGGCTTAGGCAATGTTCTAGAGGATTTAGAATGCAAAAGAATGCTTTGGGACATTTCAAGATTCATGGTGAGATTGTATTTAGGACTTGTGTATTGTTGGTAAAAAAGGGATGAAGTAATTTGTTGCATGGGAAGCTATAAACTTGTAAAGATGTTCAAGGAGTTGTTTAGGAAGAAAAGATACTTGGGAGATGATGTTGTAGTGGTGAGGAAACATTATTGGCATAGTGGTTATCATAGGTATGGAACACCACTTAGAAACCTAAGGAGAAAATATCATAAGCGTAAGGAATTTCGGTATGAAATGAGTAAGTGTTTAAGGAGATAGAAAATGAGTTTCTTGGATGTTATATGAGGGTGTAAGTGTACCAAATGATGTTAGAAAACATAGGAGGTTTTAGGAGAAGTTTGGTGAAGATTTGGCAATGTTTGGGCAAGTTTTGGTGGCGTCCGACCCAGGGGTCCGAACCAGGTTTGGGTCGGACAGCCTTGTTAGACGCCAGTAAGGTTTCTGGAACGGTCCGACCCAGAGGGCTTGGGTCGGACATGAGTCGGACGTGCGTGTATCTAAGGCGGTAAGTACTCTGGAATGGTCCGACCCAGTCAAGTGAGTCGGACATGGGTCAGACAAGTTAAGTTTTTCACACCCGGGAGTCTCTGGAAGGGTCCGACCCAGTTGGTGGGTCGGACGGTGGGTCGGACAGACCAAATTTTTTTAAAAAAAAAAACAGTAAGGAATGTGGCAATTGTAGTTAACCCTAGGGGTATAATGGAGGTAACCAAGGTTAAGTTGGGCATTTAAACATGTCACATAATCATGGTTAAACATTTAGTAAATTTGAAGTTAAGTAATTAATTAACCAACATTATTAATCATGTATAGGGGTGACCTACGGTGGAAACAAATCGAAGCAAGGACCAAGGTATGGTTTTCTTGCAGTCTGTTGCCTACCGGTTTACACCGGCTTGTGTGTTGGTTGTTTTTCTGTGTGTTTATGACGTTATAAGACTTAATCATGTAATGAGTTTACAGTTGTTCATATTATTGTGATGTTATGATGTGACTCATTTCCCTTGTGTGTGTGTCTAACATGACTTACCACCTGATGTAAATTGTTTGTTAAGTTCCACTGTTGAACTTCTAACAAGTGCTAACTGGGAAGTGAGGAATCCGTTGTCCGGTCATGCATGTAAGTTTAAGAGTAGATATCTGAATCAGATTCGACTCTTATGTTGTTAAGATTGTTCTCCTTAATTTGGCGTTCGATCTCCCGCTAGCTTCCTCCAAAGCTTACCTATTCTGACTTATGATCGGTTTAGTGGGAACATGTGTTTGTGTGGTGTGTTCGGGTCACTATATCCGAACCATCTGTGACTTAAGTTACTCGTTCGAATAACAGAACGGTAATGAGTGTGTGTAACGAGCTTAACATGGGAGTGAACCATTCTCTAGGCTCTTATGTTATTTAACCTTCTTGGTTTGTGATTGTGGAAAGAGTATCCACTGTGTATGTGATGTTGTGCTATGCAATGATAATGCTATGCCACATTCTTATGTTATGTTTAAAATGAATGCCATGTTATCATGACAATTAGTTGCGCGTATCCCGGTAGCCGATGGGCGTGCGTTAACCATACCAGCCAAGGATTGCTGACCCCCTCGGGGGCTCCATATTTTTACTGCAGGATGAGGATCGAGGAAGCAGAGTGGCTGTAGGTTCTAGACTGCAGTTGTACTTTTGGTTATTTTGGATGTTGAGCCCGGGATGCGCCTGTGCTCCCGTGGCATTATATTTTGAATCCTTGATACTACTGTGGCGGTATATTGGCAGTTTACAGTGAAGGAATGTAATTAAATACTCGGTATTGTATATGATGTATTTATGGTTTAGTTCTATGCTCGGGAGTCTGATCATCAGACCGGTACACTTGTATTTATTCTGCCTTGTTAACCACGTGGGTGGTTGACGGCGTTGTAGCACCGAAGCGTTTAGTTAATGTTTAGTTGTTTATTTCCGCTGCGATTTCAATAAGTTGTGAAGTACGTTGTAGGGGTGTTACAATATAAAACCATGGCTAATATTATCTACACCATAAACCCACCCCAAAAACCATCCTAGGAAATCTTAAAATGTCGAAGGCTTATTGCCGAGTCAGTTGCAACATTATAAAGTATAGACTTAGTTAAAAAAAGATTACCTTACACCATACACCCACCCAAAATCCACCCTAGAAAATATTAAAACATTGAAGGCATGTTTAGGGTTTGTAGTGAAGGGATTAGGGTCTAACGACCCTAATCCCTGAGCCACAAACCCTAAAAACCGATCAAGTAAAGTGTTGATATTATAAAGAATAGAATGAATTAAAAAAAGATTACCCTACACCTCAAACCCACCCCAAGGCTTACTAACTTTGACATCACACACAAAGTTAACCAGACCTAATTTAAACATTAACCTGATAAGAGTAGAAGGTTAACTCCATAAGAACAAAAAGTTACCCTACACTACAAACCCTAAAAACCACCATTGGAAAGTTAAAACGTCAAAGACACACCCTAAAAACCACCATAGGACAGTTACAACGTTGAATAATGCATTTAAGGGTACCAGATAATAGTAGGGATGTCAATCTTGACCCAAACCCGAAACCCGACCCAAAACCGACCCGTAAAAAGCCGAGTTTGGATTGAGATTTTTTATCCGAAAAGATTTTCGGGTCGGGTTTGGTTTGGGTCATTGATACCCGCTTCGAGTTTTGAAATACCCCAAACCTAGCTATGGTGTTTAGAGGTTAAACTAAGATATAAGAAGCCAAAATTATGCCTTAGAATCATTAAGAAACAATTTAAACTAAAGAAAACACAAGGAAACACCATAAGAGCAATTTAAGCAAAAATGTGCTCTAAGCTTGGAGTCACTTTGGTTAACACCCAAATATCATTATTAGACCTTAGTAACATCCTAATGGACATGTTAAATCAATTACCAAAGAAAACCAAGCTCAAAAACAAGTCAAAACACAAATTGTGCTTTAAGGACTCTTAAAGCACATTTTTGAAAAATTGTCTTAGAAAGGGGTTTTGAGTGGCTAAATGCCCATGATTACTCCTTAATTAACTTGTGTACTACTCAGTATCACATTAGGAAGCCTAAATCAATGCGAAATCAAAAATTTCACAAATATGTGCACTAATTTGTGAATAGTGCCCAAATAGGGCTAGTTTAGCATTAAGTCAACATAAGTCAATTAGTTAGTCAACCAAGACCACAAATATCTCAAAATTAAGGAGGGGGCCGGTTTTTGAAGTGGTGAGTCTCCGCAGGAGCTAGGATATTAAGGAAAAGAGAGGGAGGAGTTAGAATAGTACTATTTACTTTTTAAAAGAAAATCTTACCTTTTAGCCTACCTTCTATCCTCTTCTTCATTCAACCTCTTCTTCCACGTTTTTCTTCACCTTCTTCATCCTCTCAAACCGTGAGAACCAGCCCCATTGTAGACTCACCTCCATTTGCTTACCAAATCTCCATTTTAGCTCCAAATCCAAAAATAAGCTTAGATAACTCTTAGTTAGACCAAGGCCTTGCTTCCTATATTTTCAAAATTGGAAAAGCTTCATTTTGGAGCCATGGAAAATCACCATTAGAGGAGGAAAAACTAGCTAGAAGAGTTCATTAGCTTCTCCATTCATTCAAGGTAAGGAAAATGTAAGAAAAATCATGTTTCCATCACTTTTCATCCATTACCGAAAATCATCTTCTCATGGGATCTTGTTTTATCCCTTGAACTAGCTTATTTTCATTCTCCAAGTACTAGAGGAGGTTCTCCTTGATTCATATCCAAGCTTAAGTTAAGACTTCAAAGGTAAACATTCATTTTAATACCTTAAAACACATTTTTAACCTAGGAATGATTCCTAAAGGTTAGTGTATTATTTAGCACTCATTAGAGTCATTGCATATTGATTAGAACATTAGCAAGGGAAATTAAGTTGGTGGCCGAGATTGTCCAAGGAAAAAGCCTAAGGAGAAAGTTAAGAGGAACTTGAGAAAAACAAGGTAAATTGCTTACCTTAAGGTGTTTTATTGCTTTAAGGGATAGGAATTAGATAGATGATAAGTTTATCTTAGATTGTACATAAGGAAGGGGTTATAAAACTTAGGAGAAAGAACATGGTTATATTGAGAACTTGTGACTAAAGAGCAAATAGGAAATGAGATAGTTAGACAATCACAAGGTGAATTACAAGAGCATTTATATTGCAATGGGAGCCTTGTTGTGTGTATTTGCAGGTCAAAGGCTAATATATGTGGAAATTCCGTGGTTAAGCTTTATTTCATTTAAGGGCCTAAGTGCCAAGCAATTTAAGTTTATGCACTATATTGTGATGTAGTGTAGTTTTGGTGTAATTTGAGTGTTAAGAATGTGTGGAAAGAATTTGAGTGTTCATGGTTGTTTAATGGTAAAAACCAAGTGTTTGGGTGTAGGAATATACAAAAGAAGCCATGTCAAAATTTGGTGAGAAAACAAAGAGTTTAAGGTGTATAAATGAAGTTTGGTGACCTAGGATGTACTAGGAGTTTTAAGGCTTAGGTTGGTGAAAGAAAGTGAACTAGAGTGTTCTTGAGTGTTTAAATGACTTAGGAGTTGTCTTGAAGGAATTAGAGTTTAAATGAGTGAGGTGGATACACCAAGGTTATGGTGGGAGTGTGGTTAAGTCTTGTGCAAATTTTGGTAAACAAAGGAAGAATAATGCTTTATGAAAGCCTAAGTGTGAGCTTGAGGAAAATAGAAGGAGGTTGTGTATTGGAGGTGTTGGGGAACAATAATGTTTTTGGAAGTATTGGTGGTGTTGTGAGAAAGCATTTTGGTTAGTTTAGGGTTAGGCATGAAACTACCATTTGGAAACCCAAGGAAAATATTACAAGTGTTAAGAGATTTTGTAAGAAAATGAGTAACAAGTTTAGATGTGGAATTGGGCAAGTTTAAGATGTTATTTTTGTATTAGGATATTCCTAAGATCATGTGTGGACTTTGGGTAAACCATGGATGGAGAGAGCAAGTGTAACTACACTTAGAATATTGCAAATGGTAAAAATCTGTAGCTGGTCCGGGACTTAAGTCCAGCGTAAAGTCCCGGACCACACTAAAATAAGGGCCGAGAGTTGCTTCAGCACTATGGTCCAGGACTTGAGTCTAGTATAAAGTCCCAGACCACCCCATTAAATCCATCCGAGAGTTAGGCAAAGACATGGTCCGGGACTTAGGTTCTGTACAAGGACCCAGACCAATGTCAAAAATCACCCGAGAGTTAGGAAATGAGCTGGTCCGGGACCTAAGGTAAGGACCAAGTCCCGTACCACTCTAAAAATGGTGTTTAAGCTTGGAAAATGTTAGGAAATGATGGGGATTGTTAGGTATTGATGTTATAAAGTTATTTGGGACATGTTTGGTGGGTATAATGGCTACTAAGTGGGTAAACAAATATAAGGGATAACGAGAAACGATGCACTTAAAAGTTTAAGTTAAAACTATAAGGACTTAGTGAATATTAATGGGTAAACATTGGTGTTTAAGAAGGTTAAGTAAGTTAGGTTGCCTTGAGCTAATTAGTAACCTAAAACTGAATGAATGTTTTAGGACTTGTGAATTGGGGCTTGGAAGGAGATTAAACAAACAACCGCCGACGGTGAACGGTATGGTTTTCTTGTGACCTGCTTGCTAACGAGGTATCCCTCGGCTTGTGTGCTATTTGTTTATGTGTGCCGACTAAACAAGATAAAGCATGCAACCGGTTTATTTCAATTATTGTGTGTGTGTTTTCCTTAAACTAACACACGTGACTTGAGATTAGCTACTAACTAAGTTTAGTACACATTGGAGTGAGATGAGGAATTGCACTTCAATAACAGTTGGTTAATACCCGTGAAGGTTTAACTAACACTTGGTTTATAAGATTTTCAGTAACTGGAACTTGGGGGGAGTGAGGAATCCGGGACTGACTCCGGTCATGCATGTTAAGGAAATGGGGTCGGTATCTGAATCAGATCCGACTTCCGCTTGAGGACTTGTCTTCAGACTTGTTGCCTAGGGTCGAATGTCGACTCGGCTACATTGGATTTTCAGTCCATGGTAGGAGGCAGATTAAGATGGTGCGGTAGGATCACCTAAATCCTAAATTTTAAGATAAGTTGTTTATTCAACCAATGGAGTTAATAGCTCATTGGCTAGGGTTACTTTTGACCCGACAAAAATAAACATTGAGATAAGATACAACCATTTCAATTTAAAGAGCGGTTTGTATTCTAAGACTGAGATAAGGATAAGATTGAGGTAAGATAAGGTTGGACTGAGATTAAGAGGAAACATAACTTAAGGAGTTAACTGATTAACTCACTTATTAAGGGAACACTTTTAAGACGTTCATTGTGTGTGGACTATGCCTGTTCATTTATGGTTTGTTGTTTAATTGCACTTCTTATTATGATTGTGTATCTAATCAACTCCATGCTATCGACAATTAGTCATCGTAGCCCCGTTAGCTTGGGGGCCATAAGAGAATCGTACCAGCAAAGGTGTTGACACCCTCGGGGGCTGTAGTTTACATTTTGCCGGTAAGCGTCCCATGAAGACTCACCTTGAGAGTAGGGGCGGTTAGACTTAGGTTGGGTTTATTTTTGACCACGGGTTGCGCTTGTGCACCCGTCTGTTAATATTTAAACTTGTGGAGAATTATGTGGTTTGTGGAGATACTTGTAAACTCTGTTGGTGTACATTTTGGTTAGACGGTTGTAAGTATTAAAGTTCGGTTATTTCTGTTAATTAGACCGTGGCAAGGTCCGGGTGTACGTTAAATTCCGCTGCGATTTCATATGGGTGTTGTTAAGTTTACGATAACCACGATTGGCTTAGGACGGGGTGTTACAGGTTCGAATTGAACCCGCCAACCCGTAACCCGAAAAAAATTTAATTAAAAAAATGTTATATTTAATGACTTCAATTAGTGTTTAATGGTTAATTTATGAGTAAAATAAACATTAATCAATGATTTGTGACTAAATATAGTACAAAATAATTAATTAATATTAAAATATTATATTTATTTTAAAAATCCCAAATTTTAAAACTAAAATAAAATTTTGAAAAAACGGGTCGGGTTCGGGTTGAAGAAATATAACCTGCTCCGGGTTCGGGTTGACTTAAACTATTTTCGGGTCGTGTTCGGGTTAGGCTCAACCCTACCCGAAACTCGATTTTGACACCCCTAGCTAATAGGCTACATAAGGCACAGTTATTGGGCGGCTGTACCCGCCATAGACGTTGATTGGCTACCAGTGCTACAATTATTGTCAATAACTAGTTAATTATCATCTTCTTTTTTTTTACCTTCTTTGATTAATATTCATTTTTCTTCTTTATTAAATTGCTTTGTTATTTATTTTTACTATGTTGTAAGAAGGTAAACAAAAAAGAATTATGTTGTATGTATTTTTGTGTACATTAAATATTTAAGAATTATTTATTTTATGTTAATAATTTATATATTTTTAGTTATTTCTTATAATTTTATTACTTCTTTAAAATATCTTTGTAGTATTTTAATTTTTTTTGGAACATTTCATAAAACACCCTGAATAAAAAATTGGTATTTTGTGAATTTAAGACATGATATGCAATGTCAAGGTAGAATAGTCATAATTCAAGGTTATTTCTCTATGTAGAGGTGCATTGCGATTTATGAAACTTTTTCGTTGCATATGAAGAACAAGGTTTGAAATCGAATTACAAAGTGAATAATGAAATTTTTTCATGACAAAATTTGATTTTTCCAAGTATTATTTCTAAAAAACTTGGAATCAAACAAAAATATGATAGTGAATTATAAAATTGAAAAAGATGGTAAATTAAAGTTTCACTCATAATAAATATTAAACAAAAAACAAAAAAACACATACAGACAAAAAACTGATTAATAAGACAAGAAATAGTGTTTTTTGAAATTTTAATAATATATTAACTTATTTATTATATAAGAAATATTACTAAGAGCTTTTTATATATTTTTATCCCTGTATACCAATATTTTGTTATATATTTATGGTTATATAGTTATCAA
>CM041782.1:62390855-62417221 GCA_023374045.1 Limonium bicolor | reverse complement strand
CATTTTGTGTTTTAACTTGATTTCAAGGTTGGTTTTCTTTAGTAATTGATTTAACATGTTCATTAGCATGTTTATAAGGTCTAAGTATGACCTTTAGGTATTATACAAGGTTACACCAAGTCTAGAGCAAGTATTTGCTTAAATTGACTTTAAGGTGTTTTCTGTTTTTGTTTGGTTTAATTGTCCACCAACGTTCCCTAAGGACTTATTTAGCCTTATTAAATCATAATTGAATATTATTAAGTCTTGGTAGGCTCTTTGGGTCCTAACCAAGTTCACTTCCAAGCTTAGAGCATGTTTTTGCTCAAACTGTGTCTTAGTGTTTTATTGTGTTTTACTATGGTTTAATTTGTTCACTGATGTTTCTAAGGCACTTTTTAGCCTTTATATACCATAGTTTAACATTTAAACAACATATCAAGGTTTGGGGTATTTCACCTTGTGTGTACGTGGGACTACTGTCTAAGTGAAAATATTTTGGGTTGTCCTAATTGACGCCCTGTTAGCAGAAATGTGTGTTACTATACTTCTACCTAGGCAGTGTACCTATCGTTTTGCGGAATAGTGAATTAAGTGGGGGTTGTCGATCTCAGGGACCTCGTTCAATTAATTGACAATTTATTTACTTACTGAGAAAATTAAACTAAGAAAACAGGAAACATCACTTTTTCAAGTTTTGCTTAATTTAATAAAAAGAAGACCCAACAAACAAATATAAAATAACAAAACAATAAAACGGTGAAAATAAACTAAATTAAGAAATAAAGATTGAAACTCAAAAATCTAAGGAAGCACCCCGGATTGTTCTGCAAACCTTCACTTTCTAATCTATTAATAAACTCTTCCCTAATTCTGCAATAAACTCAGAAACTATAATTAATTCGTCAACGGCTAAGTCTAACGAATCCTAACCAGTTGTTAGAACTAGCAGCAGACTAATGCTCTAATCCGGACACAACTAATCGCATAAAGAACAGTTTCTATTTGAGACCGATTAACCTATAGGCGGGATCACGCTTCTAGTCGTTAATCAGGTTTAATTCCTATGTCTTGTTATCTATCTCAGCTCTCGCGTGTTGATTAGAAAACTACAAGAATTGCTTTAATAATTAGCTAGAGAATTAAAGCACATGAAGAACTGGAATTAAACTATTGCAATAATGAATTCGAGAAAAGATTACTAAACAAATATAAAGATCCGGTCTGCTACCACAATCCGGGGGGCTAAGTTAACTACTCAGACATAAACATAAAGGCAACAAAAATAATAAAGAACGACACAAAACGAAGTAATATGTGGAAGTGGTGGTGGTATGGTGGTTGATGAGGTGGTCTGGTGGTTTGGTACGACAGTGATGGTGTAATTACGGTGGTGGTGTGAGGCATGATGGTGTGGTGAAGGGATGATGATGGTGATGATGAATCTGGAGCATAAGAGAATGAAGAGAGGCGTAAGCCCCTGGGCTGGGATGTCACCTCATCGATTCCATCTGATTACAATATATAGCAGCAGCCCCGTAATCTATCGCTTGGATAAATTTTTATCTTTTCCATCAACCCTGGCGTCTTCTCCCGTTAACGGTGTGCAGCTGTTATTACTATTTTATCTACAAATTATTATTCTCCCCGTATCATGTGACCGTCACACCACCTTAATGTTAAAGAATTTATCTCCACACACCGTTTCAATATATTGCGCTGGTGTATGATTTAATAATCATGACTGTAATCCTCCATACAGCAAATAATATCGTGAAGCGTACTCTCCTCTTATATAGCAATCGATGATTAATTTAAACGTCATCCGTCGTGGAGGATTTGAACAAATCAAAACCCACGTACTCTGCAATATTATGATCAGCCAATGTACAAGCATGAGCCATGATTAGCAAATCACATGGATAATGAACTAATTCTTGACGTGAATATGGTGCAGCCACATATATATATATATATATATATATATATATATATATAATATATATATATATATATGTCATCATTTGCGGTGTTGTAATCCTTAATGTAAATCCAATATTTTCCTGCATTTTACACATAAAATATATCAGTTCACATCAAAATATATTACTCTAAGGAAAAACATATGATAATATGGCATGAATTGTAATCAAAATAGGAAGAATTATAGCCTTGAAAATAGATATATTTCACACTTATCAAACTTCCTCACACTTAGCTTTTGCTTGTCCTCAAGCAATACAAAATATACTACCTTTAAGGCCGTAGTATTGAACTCAGGATCAAACAACTACCGCTGGAAAACAAGCAAAATGACAATCAAAAGAAAAGTTCTGCTATTAGCTGTAGGTTTTTGCAAACAGTGAAAAAGTGAAGTTAAAAGCATGAAGAAGATAGATTATAGAACTGAAACAGAATAGTTTGGGATCTTCCACCGTTTCTTTCTCTAACCTTTGGATGACAAGGGGTGTGAAGTAACGCCTTATTCCGTGATACCTTTCAACACCACGTACTCATGATCAGAATAAGCAAAATTGAATTACACTTTTAACTTTTCAAAGTTCCTTTTCCTCAACATTCTACTTTGCTATTTGCATATTCAATTCATCTCCTCAGACTTTTCTCTTCACCCTTGTAGCGGCTTTGGGCCTTCTATCCCAGATCAGATGATCTTAGGTAGATGGGTGATGAAGCACCCCAAGGACTTAATAACCGAATGAAGTGGCCTGTTTTGGTTCAGAAATTCTAATTCAGATCAGCGGAGTACCTTGCCTTATCCTTTTCATACCAAACTTTCTCACCATTCCCAAAATCCCAAACTAGACTAATTCAGATTTCATAATCAGCTAATCCACCAAATTTCAGTGAAAATAGATTCAATTTGGATAAAACTATACATAAAACAAACAGCCAAAAGCAAAAGATTCTTGAGGTGGCCATCAGGCTTTTTTCAAAACCTCAACAAAATTTTCACCTGGAGATTCAATATTTATTGGCACTTAAAAGAAGCAATTCTTTCAAAATAAAGGACAACCAAAAACATATGTGACATTAAGTGCAATTATCAATTTTAGAAAGTACCTCTACTTCCTCACACTTAAGAGGAGCAATGTCCTCATTGTTCACAAATTAAAACCAAGAAAAGGACTTTCTAAATATTGCAAACTCATCAAGGATTTCATTCAGGTCAATAATGACGTATATAAAATAATCTTTAAGCATAAAAGTCATGAACATAAACATTAAAAATAAGGAGAACTGAAACTCCCCTGATATCATAGATTGAGGAAGGTTCCCTTCCTCACACTTAAGCTTGAACAAGGGGTAGCGTTCCTCACACTTGCGTTCAAGCAAGTGTCCAGCCTTGGAGAACATCAAACTCCATAAAAATAATTTCACCTGCACACACTCACAAAACTACCACAAAAACGCTAAAGAGCGTTGCATTAAAAACCACACACCATTACCACTTCTAAATAAAAGAAAAACAAAATAAACCTAAGAAATAAATTAATGCAGTAAATAAAACTACCAAACAAAAATAAAAAAATAATAAATAAAATAAAATTTAACCACTAGGTTCCTCCCAGAAAGCTGCCCATCTTTATAGTCTTTGGCTAGACTCCTGCTTCGTTATCCCGGATCAAAAATAAAAGTAGATAATAGCTTTGCCAGGAAAACGAAATAGGCAGTAGTTAAAATCAAACCACCTGGATCAAAACAAAGCGTTACTTCAGCAAATAAAATAGGAAAGTGAAAACTCCACAAAACCTGATGTTTGAGGAGGTACTGCCGGTAGCATATTTCTAATTGGAGACCAGGTAATGATGGATTTTCTTCCTCAAATTCGAGGACATAAATGTCCTCCCCCTGTTGTTGAGGCTTCTGGATGCAAGGTGGGAGTTGCTGATGACTTGGTGGAGGTGGCTCTTCCTTCTTAAATTTGAGGATGCAGACATCTTCCTCAAGTGTTAAAGGCTCAATGGAAGATTCTTGTTGGCAGACAATTGTTGAGGGAGCTTCAACTTCTTCAATGTCTCTATAATCAACCACATCAGGTACCTCCACTGGTTCACAGATAGGTGCAGACAGAATATCTTCAAATACTGGTTGCTCTATTTGAGTTGAGGTTGAAGGAGGAGGGGAACATAAATTCCCAAATAATCGCTCCAACTCTTCATCAGATAATTCACTCCTGGTATGTCGCTCCTCCTGTGCAGCTTCAAAAATTATAGGCTTGGAATGGTCTTCACCCAACGAAGTCTTGCTTGAGATTCGTCCAGTGGGTTCGAATTACTATGATTTTGGTGGAAGTTTGTCTGCTCCTGTGCAAGCTGCTCTGCAAGCTGGCTCATCTGTCTCTCCAAATTCTGATTAATGGCGGCCTGATCTGCAAACTTAGCATCAAATTTAGAACTAATAATAGAAAATGAACACAAAAACAAAATTAACTAAATTAAAAGAATAAAACTAAAATGCAAATAAACAGTCAAATTGAATTACGAGCTAAATAATAAACAAGTATAACTAAGAAAAGTAATAGTACGCAAAGAAAAACCTACGTACTACTAAACCTACAGAACCGAATTGGAAAGCAAAATAAAATAGAATAGAAAAAAAAAATCCACTCGAAAAGAAAAAAAAACTAAACTAAACACGTATATCCTGAAAGCAAAACGAAAAGTAAATGAAACAAGATAAATCAAAAAGCAAAATCAGATCAAATAAAATAAATCCTAAAAGTATAGAACAACAGCAACGTAATTCTAGCCTAATACCAAATTCGAAGAGAAGTTACGATAAAAGAGGTTATGACAAAAAAAAAAGAAATAAAAAAAACTACGTATCCTAAATTGAGAATCAAGGAAATAAAACAATAATAATAATAATAAAAAAAGTAATGAATAAGGAAAAAAACACGTAAACACAAATTGTACGTAATACTAACAAAGTCAAATTCACACAGACTGGTAGGTAATAAATCAATCAAAATAGAATAAAATAATCTGAGAAAAAAGGAAAAAAAACTAGGATAACATCTCAATCAGATAAATAAAAATGTCAATTAATCGTGTCGGAGGTCCCCGGCAACGGCGCCAAAAACTTGTTAGCAGAAATATGTGTTACTATACTTCTACCTAGGCAGTGTACCTATCGTTTTGCGGAATAGTGAATTAAGTGGGGGTTGTCGATCTCAGGGACCTCGTTCAATTAATTGACAATTTATTTACTTACTGAGAGAATTAAACTAAGAAAACAGGAAACGCCACTTTTTCAAGTTTTGCTTAATTTAATAAAAAGAAGACCCAACAAACAAATATAAAATAACAAAACAATAAAACGGTGAAAATAAACTAAATTAAGAAATAAAGATTGAAACTCAAAAATCTAAGGAAGCACCCCGGATTGTTCTGCAAACCTTCACTTTCTAATCTATTAATAAACTCTTCCCTAATTCTGCAATAAACTCAGAAACTATAATTAATTCGTCAACGGCTAAGTCTAACGAATCCTAACCAGTTGTTAGAACTAGCAGCAGACTAATGCTCTAATCCGGACACAACTAATCGCATAAAGAACAGTTTCTATTTGAGACCGATTAACCTATAGGCGGGATCACGCTTCTAGTCGTTAATCAGATTTAATTCCTATGTCTTGTTATCTATCTCAGCTCTCGCGTGTTGATTAGAAAACTACAAGAATTGCTTTAATAATTAGCTAGAGAATTAAAGCACATGAAGAACTGGAATTAAACTATTGCAATAATGAATTCGAGAAAAGATTACAAAATAAATATAAAGATCCGGTCTGCTACCACAATCCGGGGGGCTAAGTTAACTACTCAGACATAAACATAAAGGCAACAAAAATAATAAAGAACGACACAAAACGAAGTAATATGTGGAAGTGGTGGTGGTATGGTGGTTGATGAGGTGGTCTGGTGGTTTGGTACGACAGTGATGGTGTAATTACGGTGGTGGTGTGAGGCGTGATGGTGTGGTGAAGGGATGATGATGGTGATGATGAATCTGGAGCATAAGAGAATGAAAGAGAGGCGTAAGCCCCTGGGCTGGGATGTCACCTCATCGATTCCATCTGATTACAATATATAGCAGCAGCCCCGTAATCTATCGCTTGGATAAATTTTTATCTTTTCCATCAACCCTGGCGTCTTCTCCCGTTAACGGTGTGCAGCTGTTATTACTATTTTATCTACAAATTATTATTCTCCCCGTATCATGTGACCGTCACACCGCCTTAATGTTAAAGAATTTATCTCCACGCACCGTTTCAATATATTGCGCTGGTGTATGATTTAATAATCATGACTGTAATCCTCCATACAGCAAATAATATCGTGAAGCGTACTCTCCTCTTATATAGCAATCGATGATTAATTTAAACGTCATCCGTCGTGGAGGATTTGAACAAATCAAAACCCACGTACTCTGCAATATTATGATCAGCCAATGTACATGCATGAGCCATGATTAGCAAATCACATGGATAATGAACTAATTCTTGACGTGAATATGGTGCAGCCACATATATATATATATATATATATATGTCATCATTTGCTGTGTTGTAATCCTTAATGTAAATCCAATATTTTCCTGCATTTTACACATAAAATATATCAGTTCACATCAAAATATATTACTCTAAGGAAAAACATATGATAAGTGAGAAATATGGCATGAATTGTATCAAAATAGGAAGAATTATAGCCTTGAAAATAGATATATTTCACACTTATCACGCCCGACAGTGCTAACTAAAACAAATGATATGTGAGGGCCCGGGGGGCCGAATGTTGTGATACATGATGATAAAATACGATGTACGATTTACTAATGCTGCCGTATTGTATGATGTGTGATTGTGCTGTGTATATTTGTACATGACTATTTGGATTGGGTGAATGGTTATATAATCATGCATGTCGCTACAGTATTTATTATATCTGTAAAATGATAAAGCATGAAATCAATCTAATATCAAGACGGTTAAAAATGACAAGTGACCAATAGGGTCCAGATCCGGCATACTCAGCGTTATCGCTGAGACTACACTTATTGTGCAGGTTGTTGATCTTCGTTGAAGCCGAAGTGCGGGAACAGGGTAGATATGATTACTTCAATTATTGCGTAAGGAATTTATTGTATAATGATACCAGGCTGTAGACGTATGATGGTAATGTTGCATTTATCTGGGATTTGAAATAGATGCTCACTTGTCTACTGTTATGGATGTGGACTTAGTATGATGTATAGGGATATCTCGTTATCACAGCGGTTTAGTAGTGATGTGTATTCTAGCTGTTGGATTTAGTTCTGTTTCGTTACTCGCATGGGCGAGTAACGGCAGGTGACACCCGAGTGAGTTTAATGCCGTTGTTTATTTTCCGCTGTAAGACACTTTATTATCTGTTGACGTGAGTGACTTTTATGTTAATCTGAGAGGGGTGTTACAAAAGTGGTATCAGAGTGGAGTACCGCTCTGATGACGAGATACTAGGTTAAGACAGTGAGCTTAGGACTTGGGAAACGTTTGTGAGGTACGAAACGTCTTTGCCTTAATGGAATTATGTGTGGCAGAGCCTTTGGCCTGCAAGTGTTAGCCCTTGGGGCACACAAATGAGTTGATTTTATTATGGTGCGTTATTGAGAAGACAAACGGCAATACCGACATCTAGTGGTGGTGTGAGCCAGGAAGCTGGCCAAGGGCATAAAGGCCCGGGAATATTACCCCTGTTAAGGTCCTGCTGAGAGCTCAGCTAGGAGGAGACACAAACGTCATGAGTGCGTTGGCGACAGTCCACTTTCATGTGGAAGTCCAGTACGAACTACCGCCGACAGTACCCCTCCCGCCACAACCCAATGAGTATAATACAACTAAGAAATATAATCCCCGAATATAGGGAAAAGGGCTACCAAGCCCAACGGACTGTCTAAACACTCTCGCAGCGAATGAATAATTCCTGCTCCTGTAACACTAATACAACCTCAATGTCATACCTCCATTGACGACCAAGCGTCGTATCAATAGGCAGTGCCAGAGGCGAGCGCCACTACTACTATAACGTCGTGGGAAGGGTCACCCAAGAACATCAGGGCAAGCGGACTGGGAGCACCATGAACTCCGTGAGACCGTCGCCCGTAATGGGACCTTTAACCACCAAACTGTAAAAAGAAATTCTCTAGAGAACATGGAGGAACTTTGTGAGAATACCGTCCTATTATGTTCAAACTTCAATCCTAAACTTGTGTGCACACAATACTGTGACACTAGGACCCTGTTGTGGCGGTACCTGTAGGGAGACAAAGTCCAAACGTTTACGCTATTATAAATATAATGTGAGGGAGGACTTGATTATTCTAATGACAATGTGGTCAGGAAAAATTTCCCAAATCCAAATATCGTCTTATTCATGAACAATCATTCTAACGGTACTTAAGCAACCCATGCAGCAGTGAGACAACAAGTCGGAAAGCGACAACTCTACTTGCATGGTGCGCTTGCCATTGCAAGCGCTGATTTAAACAATGTACCAGTAATTTCGTCTACCCCGCGCACTTGCTACTGCAAGTGCTGCAAACAATTACTACTGCAGTTACCACTGCTATTATCGTTACAAACGAATACTGTAAACTGCGTAGACCTATGGTACGACACCATGGCTACCAATAATCACCAAACAATTGTACACCTCTAGTATAACCTACATAACTACAATTGTTGCAATAAACCACTAAGATATGAGACCTACAACCTCTGAAGGACCCGACGAGTCCGACTAATGCAATAAAAATGGCACACCATCCCATAACAAATTATAACTACTAAACGAGAACGAATCAAATGGCACAGGCTTAGGAGCCAAGATAACATAATTTAGTTATCAAACCATTTAATGGCTGAATTGGAAGTGGAAGGTAAAACTTGATTCTCGGGGATCAGAGGAAACCAACCACAAATTGGGGTAGAAGGATAGTTCAACATGGTGCTGATCACACCAGAGTCGTATGACTCCTGAGACTCTTCACAAGTTGCCAAAATTAATTATAGTAAGGATAAACAAAACTGCAGTATCCTAGTTACAAACAACTAGCAACAATTTAACAATAAGATATTAAATAAGGAAACTTGCGATTAACAGTTTACGTTGTATATATTAAATCATACAAACAAAACTATGAAGAGAATACGATCGTATAACGACCGCTACCATATAGTTTCCAAATATATCGTATGCTCAGTACTTATATTTATTCATTTACATTTATATTTCATGATTTATTCTCTAATATCTTATGTCACATTTTCATCATCATCTTAATGTAAGATGATTATTCGATTTGATGCATTATATTATGCAACTTATATTAAGAACCTTATCATAATATTTTGTAACATTTCAGGACATATATTTATAATTCCTAAGGTTTCATTTATTACTAACCTTAGGTTATAAATTCCATTTTCTCATTAAATACTATAACCCATACTTTTAATAAAAACTATATTATTGCCAAAAGGCATATACATCAAAATTCTTATTTCCATCAACTCCTAATACTTTTCCATTATTACAGTATTGCCACATATTTAATAAAATGTTATACATATCATACGTTATAACATTTTAACCTTATAATAAATGTAACTTATAGTTCACTAACTATATGTACGTATACGCCAACCTGTGATGAACACAAGAGAATTGGTAAAACGTATCAGTCCACAGATGGACCAAGAGTGAAAAGAACAATTCTACCGTAATACGGACATTACCAATACCTTCACAATAATGAACGCAAATCAACACTGAACACATGAAAAATTACCACCTCTGAGCACTACCTTTACCAAGGAGTGCCATGTACGGTTATGTACAATTAAAAGTGATCAACGCCAAGATTAAGTTCTACATGGGTTATCAGGATTGCACTGATTATAGGACGAGTCCTAAGTAGGAAAAAAAATGGCTACTGCCATTGGCGTTCTGCCATGTAAAAAAAAATGAATGAAAAAAATGATAAGTATCAATATGTGTTAAAAACATGTCGTTCACTGTTGTGACGACTGTCAGTGATGAACGAATGTTCAAATTAAAACAATGGCAAACACTTAACCAAACGCTAAATAGCGCGAGTACGCAAGTACCTAATGAACAATAAAAGGGCATGAGCCTAGGAGACCGGGAATACCGACTCCAATTACCTTTCGAGGTATATTACTAACATAACAATGTCTAAGTTAATATAATGAAACAATAGAGCTACGGTACATACCGTAAGCAATGTGATTAACAACGAAGAATTACTAACAGGCGCCACATCGCGCACTTGAAATATAAATAGCTGCAGTCACATATAACTAGCACTAAACGATAAGTAACAACAAAGACATTACTTACTAGCTGAATACCAGGAGTATATACCAGCATTCAATGCTAATCACTAATAGTGATAAATGTTTAGTCCTAATGGACAAACCTAATCTTATGAGAAAGAGCATACCCGTTGTGGGTACAGTACCATCAATGAGAATAGTTGGAAAGATAAAGAGCCAAGTTGCTCAAGCAATCATGCAATCTACAATACACCCAATTAAACGGAAGAGGGAACGCATATAAATACCCAAGTATGAGAACTTACCCTACGCGTATCGGGAAGCATAGGTAAAATATGATAATAATTAAACCTGGAGGAAGGAATTATGTATATACTCATGGAGATCGAGATAGGAGGACTGACATTGCTAGCTCAGCACGAACATTACATTGATCGATTGCAGCCATACAGACGAACCAACATCTAACGTTTAACTGGTTAACAACCAAGTGTTACCTCTAGTGCATTACTAAGGACATGAGTCCAGGGAACAAAAAAAAATGTTTTCAACCACTTTACCACCATACTACTAGAACATTAGCACCTACGACAAGATAACCGACATTGCGGACCAATCAACATCAAACTACAACAAGGACATCCATAAAAAGGGAGATTGACAATAGAATACTTCACAATAGTCGTGTGACGGACACTACCAGTTTACTAAACGAGACATGGGATGACCGCACTCCGAAAAGAGCATGTGGGCCTGATAGACTTATTTATAAGGTTCGTAAGTAGTAATGTATCAGTATGGTACCCCATGCATGTAGACAAGTAGTGTTAGGAACACGAGAAGTAGTCAACTCCGTGCTACGGACAGTGATGCAGATCACCTCGAAGATGGACAAGAAGAGCCGCAATAAACCAACGGGCTAGAGGAACCAGGAACCTACAACACAGAGTAGCAGAAGATACACAGTGAAGAACAAGAAGACCCTTCGAAGATGACGACGCTGATAACAGGAACAGGAAACCCACTGT
Source organism: Limonium bicolor (assembly GCA_023374045.1). Lineage (NCBI taxonomy): Eukaryota > Viridiplantae > Streptophyta > Magnoliopsida > Caryophyllales > Plumbaginaceae > Limonium > Limonium bicolor. Next base: position 62,405,855 of record CM041782.1, on the reverse strand, counting down.
ATAGACGAATAATACGTAGAACCCTCATAAGGATCATGCAAGTTTCTGCAATCCAGAGGAATCAACCAAATGATGTGAACTTAAACGCGTAACTACGCAAAAATGGAAGAACAAAGCTAGTATACTAGCAGATGATTTAACAAGAACATAAACGTTATAATGGCTAATAAACCGTCAAATCGACTGAAATGTGATGCGCGCGGAAGCGACAAACACGAACACCTATCAATAATAAATACGTAGGCGAACATAGACGAGTAAAACTCGTAGAGAATAATATGAAATGGAAGATGAAGTTGCAGAACTCTAATACGAGCGCAACATATAGATTCCCCTTGCAAGAGGTAGGAAGAACCATACAAACGTTGATGCAAACCCGACACACGGGAAGATATAATATATATCAACACGAAGCAAGTATCAAAGAACTACAACAATGTGTTACTCCGGAACAAAACCACCAGGAGACACAGATGACATCCTTATCTAAGTAGACATGAAGGCTACTGCGTCAAGTACAAAAGGGCACCAAGTACTAATAATAGCCAATGTCATATGACAACTCAAGCTGAAAGCCTATGAGACGAGATACGCAAAAATGCTAGTAATCCTAACGATGAGATATACGACAATACAAGGAATCAACCGAGCCTATATTCATGGGTCTACACCTCTGTACGGAGCGAGTGGGCCCATCAGAACGAATTCGGGAGAGAGCACAAACACGTGCCTCACCCTTTATATATTTAAGAGCCCGAAGGGGCTAGAATCATACCCGTCTCTCTAATGTGAGAATAATCTACTCCAAAGGTAGAAGATACCACATGAGAGTTAGAGGACTCTATGAGAGCCAAGTATCCAGCGCTCCTTATGGAGCGGCTGTTGAATACTTGTGGGGTACGGGGGCGTAACCCTTTTTAAGGGGGGTAGAGCCTCTTGGCTGTGCACATGTTTGCACTGAATTCTGTTATTTCGTATGCGGGGCATACAACAGTTTGTGGGTATGCGGGGCATACGACGTTGCTTGTTGGTTTGTTTCGTATGCGGGGCATACATTGTTGGTTGATGTTGTTGTTCGTTTTGTTGGTGGTGTGTGGTACGCGGGGCGTATGTGTTAAATTGTTGTGTGTGACGTGCACTTGTTTGTATGTATCTTATGAAATACTTGTTGGAATGATGTGGTTACATCCATGTATGTAGTACTTTTCTTTATGACATGTGTGATATATATATTTATATACCTTGTAGATTGATTACATATGGTATCGCCTAGATACAAAATGAATCATTAGTTATGGAATGTGGAATGATGGTATGGTATGGACACCTCGAGGAGGTTGTCAGGATTGGTAGAACTGATAGGAAATGATGGTGCTGATGGATCACCTATATCCATATATGTCTGAATTAACGCCACAATTGAGGGCTATGTGCGGTATTAGCACAACACGACGTGTGTAAATGATATATCATATAGATGTACATTATGGGATTATATGGGTAGTATTAATACACCTACTCGAGAAAGCGACTTCGGGACGAAGTCTTTTTAAGGGGGGTAGACTGAAATACCCCTACTTAATTAAACATAATTTAAACATATAAGCATATATAACCTTATGGCGTAAGGTTTAAATTAAGGGGAATGTGTACATTATTATGAGCATATAACAACTTGTGAGCGAACGAACAATTAAATTTAGTACGAGCATATACGTGTCCGAAAACATGACAACGTCGTATATAATAAATTGTAACGTCACGTAGTTACGTATAACTAAATCGCGACAAAATATACGGGTCGTATATATACAACATAACAGAATTAACTAGTCGCGTATCTAACTAGTAACGCGATGTATTATGTAGTCTCACATATATATAAATAGCATGTATATACTGTTTCCAAAAAAAAGGGGGGAGCAATCATGCTCCCGCCAAGGTTCGAAACCGAGACCTCTCGTATACCTCCTGAATGCTTTAACCGGATGAGCTGTGCTCAAATTCAGTAAGGTATACTAACGAATTAAAACTAGTAGCAGGCTAGTAAGGTAATTACAAAATAAAAAGAGGAACCAAACACACCTCTGTAGAGGCATCGACTTCTTCCTCTTCATTAGTACGGTAATTACTCAAACAGAACAAAAAAAAGAAGAACAACACGTACCTTGAGTGTAGTATACCGATATGCCCCATCCCTGTTGGTCCCATCCGACAACCCTTACCTGCTTCGATTAGAAGAAAATCCTCACTCGACATTCTAGCCATACTAACTCATACTACTACAACTTGTCCGACAGCCCTGCTCGAGAAACCAAATCAGACATGGGGAAACTTCCCAATACATCGACTTTGACCAACCCACACCTACTGCTGTTAGTCGATTCTGTTTCTTTCCTTTTCTTCTTCCACCGTCTTCTTTCTCTTCCAACAGAAGCCTCCCGGTTCCCTCCTTCGTTCGCTGCTCCAGAGCCGTGAACAATTACCAACCTTCTATGGCTGTTACTACTTACGCAAACAAGGTCGCACTGGGCTTGAAGTAGTTCTGTACGCGCCTGAAGTAGAAGAAGGGAAGGGAAGCATCATACTATCAACAACGGTAAGAGAAGAAAAAGAAATCCATGCTAGTAACCAACCTCTCTATCTCTACTGCATCTGCATTGCCGGTTATTTTCAGTTTTTTTTCTAAGCTTCTAACAAGCTCTTTCTTCTGTTTGTCTTCACGTAACTACCAGTAGGAATTCCCCAGCCTGTTCACTACTTCTTGCACGTACAAAAAAAAAAAACAGAAGAACAACCCCTAATCTCATGGGGTATCAAGATCCAATCTTCACCCTTGCGGTACCAAACATCGGTAAGGAAGAAAAAACAACCTGTTCATCTTCTTCTTCCTTCTACCGATAGTATTACCAACTCCATATAAGCCATCCTCCTTCTGTTTCCACCAAGCACCGAACCAGAGGAATCCCCAGCGCATTCACTGTCTTTTTCCACGTACAAGACAGAGGGCAAACAACCATGCCTGCGCAGTAGCCATGCCCATACAAGGAACTCCATCCACGCCCATTTCGGTAAGAAAAATCTTGTCTATCTCTTCTCCATTACCGGTAATGTGCTTCCAATCTTCCCAGCTCTACATGAGCTTCTGCTGCTGATCTCTTCACGTACAAACAGAGAGAAGCACCCGGCTGAATTTTGAACTCTTTCTCTTGCTTTCTTCACATGCAAAACAGAGAGGGAAGCCGTTCATTGCCCATGCAGTAGCGATGTCTATACCAGGAGCTACACTTCATTCAGTTCGGTAGGGAATACACATTCTTCTCCTTCTTGAAATACCAGTAATGTGCCCTACCACTCACTGCTTTTCTTCACGTCCAAAAACCAGAAACAGAAGACGTTCGTTATCCAAGCGGTAACAATGCTCAAACAAGGAGTTCCTTCTCCACTCATTCGGTAAGGAGATACCACTGTTTCCTTCCTTGTTTACCAGTAGTACTTATGGCGAGTACTGAACCCTTTCATCTGCCCTCTTCACGTAAAAACAGAGAGGAGGAATACCATGAAACATGCTGTAGCAAAGTCCCAACAAAGCACCTTGGTTTAGCAAGCCTCGGTAAGAAAAAAATTTCATGTCCTTCTTCTTGCATTACCGTGAGCGCGTACTAATTTTAGGCACTAGTTTAACATTGTTTTTACTCACAAAAACAGGCGCAAGTAAGCCTTGAACTCAGCTCAAGTAAGGTAAATATTATGTACTTTACAAGCATAGATCAACCCATGATAACCTTGTTTTACATGGCTGATATATGTCCATCTTGCGCATGAAATGCTGCTGGAAATCTCTTGGAAACCCCAAGCTCAAACCGTGGGGAAACAGTCCAAAAAAAAAATATACACAAGTGAGTGTTAATACCTCCTAAGGTGCATATGTTAAGGCTATGTTATTAACACTTCAAAAACTGAATAAATCCTATGTTGAAATTTAGGCCGAGAGGTGTAAGGCAGTTTGGAGAGCTTTGGTGGCTTGAAACTCAAAAGCTAGGTGAGAAACCCTATCTTATATTATGATAAAGTTTTTATGGCATTATGTTACATTAATGTAGCAGCCGTGGGTTTTATGGGGGTGAAATAATTTGATTGTGTATTAAAATGTTAAATAACATTTTTGGATGGTTAATTTGGTATGTTAGGACCTATAAGGTCAAGGAAATTAAATAAGGACTAAGAGCTTAATTTATAAAACATATGGGGGCAAGGGAAATAAAGCCGAGACCAAACATGGTCTTAAATAGCTAAACTATGTACTATAATGTTTTAAAACATTTATTGGTTGGTAATATAAAGTTTAGATGACATATGATGTCATAGGAATTAATTAAATGATTTTGGGAGACATAAAAGAAAAACTATATATTAAACTGTAAACAATATAGTTTTTATAACAATTATGCGTAATTTTATCCAATGTAAATTAATGTAGCAAGGCCAAGCATTTTAGGTCATTTAATGTAATGGCTATGTTAAGTTAAAAATGGATTTAAAATGAATTTAAACAAAATATATATTACCGAAATAGTTTGGGGTTGAATTGCAATTTAAATAAATTTTAGAGACTAAATATAAATAAAGTCGAAAACTATATGTTAAAAGGGATATTCTATGAATTTTATTGAGTTTTATAAAATATGGGAGTCAAATGGTAATTTTTGAGAAAGTGTGGTCAGAACCGTCAATACATAAACCTATGGTCAAACTAGTATATATTGGGTCAACACTGACCAAAATAAAAGCCTTGACCAAATTTAATGTCATAAATAATTAATTTATGAACTATGTTAACACTATAAGTGAAATGTGGGATTTATGAAAAAATTCGGGGTATACAATGTAATTACCGAAAAGTTTAGGTGTAGTTCAGTTAATATAGGGATTTATATCCTAAGTGTAAGATTTAAGAATTTTTGGGAGTATATAAAAGGCTATATTGATAAAAGTGTATAATATATGATTTTTGTGACATGTGAAAGTATATGATATAAAATGGAGTCAAAATGTAAGTAAGGAAAAAATTATGTGTGGAAGGAAAAGGATTTTAAAAACAGAAGGGGGTTGTTTGAAATAAAGCATAATAAAACTATAGGTTATATGAGTAATAAACATTAAAACCATATTATATAACCTAAGTGTATAACTGGTTATAATATATGTGGCTAGGTGCAAATACAGAAAATATATGGTATTGGGAAGAAATAAACCAAAACAGCATGAGGGCTGTTCGGTAAATATATATAAGTAAACCATGTGTTGTGATGAACTAATAGGATAAAATGATATAATGTACAGTGTGTGTAACATTATATAATATATGTGTTGTGATTGTAATTATAAGGAAAATAGAGGGTTGAAAATGAGAGTTCAAAACAGACCTAGGGTCTGAGTGGAATTGCCGAAAATAATGAAACTATACGATATAATTATCATAATATTCAAATGATATAATGTAAGGTTAAAATGGCATGTTATAAAATATGTGATGGGAATTGTAATAAATGGAGAGTGTGGGAATTGAAAAGTGAATGAAATATAAATTATATGCCTTTCCGGCAATTATAAAGAATTTTAGAAAGCTATAAGTTATGTTTTGTTATAAGGTTTTAATGTTATAAGATATGATGCTTATAGCATGGTATAATAATGTGTGGTTAAGTTGTAATTAATGAAAATTATGAGGAATGAAGAATTAATAATTGTATAACATGTATGCCTTGCGGCAAATATAAATATATATGGTTTAAAAACTATACAGTATAATGTTAAATGAAAAATAAAGTATCATGTTATATGATATAAGATATGAGTGCAACATCGTAACAATGTATGTGGTGAAACATGGTTTATAAAACTATATGCTATTACTGCATGAATATCATGCAAGAAATGAAATTGTAAACTATAGAATACAATGACATAAATACTATGGTTAGTATATGATGTTATAAAGGTTAAACAAACCTTGCATAAGGAATGACATGTACATAATATGTTTCATATTTCACTAAGAATCAATGTACATATATACATATATGCAAACCGGCACAAATAACATGCATACATACTATGGCTTACAAACCATATAATAATAATAATGAATACTGACTTGTTAGTGTGATTATATACCACAAAGTCATAAGGTTCTAAATAAATACAGTTTGTTACGTAATTGGGAAGTTGTACAATATAAGGTATATTAAAGAATGGTAATGTACTATGTCATATAAACTAACGTTGCATGGAACGCATACAACTATAGGTTATAAAATATAACCGTGCATGCAACTATAGGTTATAACATATACCTATGCACGCGTTATGGCAGTTGAATTAATTATACGAGAACGAACGAATTCGTATTAAGTGTAACGCTTATAAATATGACGGGATGGGAAAGTACAATTCTTGTGTTTGAAACCGTTAACCACGACGTTCGAATAAAAACCGACGTCTATGTTAAACCGAATATTAATACTAACTGCAAGTAAGGAATTTTTAAGATAACTATACGTTAATTAGTAACAGTTGAAAATCCGGGGGCGTAGTACCGGGATTATAGACATTATTCGGAAATACCGAATTATACTGTCATGTGGGTTGACATATAGCGTTCTTCGTATTGTTAGATCGCCCGTCAGACGTGCGCGCTCGAGAAAACTTAGTGGTCTACACTGCGCGATCGTGACACGGTGTACGGTATGTAAAGGGGTTTGATCCGAGTTGTCCTGAGGAATTCCTCGGGCTCGGATTTGTTTGATAAATAACTTGTGTGAATGTATGTATGTGATTTATGTGTGTGATGTGTAGCTATGTTTACTGCATTAATTATCGCGAACGTCCTACGGGACTAATACTACGTCGACTTTAGATCGACTTATACAAAACTACATATGCGAAATGTGTGATTGTGACCACCGTTGCCTGACCTAATACGCTAAGTATTACAAGTATGTAGTTAAAACCTAAGTAAAACACTTAGGAACGGGACACGACATGGTCGGTCTCTAGAGCTTTGACTCGAACGTGAATACTACCTAGAATAATTCTAGGCATGCGTAAGACCCATAGGGCAGCCAACAAATTAAGTGATGTACTCCATAACTAAAACTGTAACTGACTATCTAACTAACGAAGTTAACAGTGGAGTGTGAATGAATGTGATGATGTACCTTAATCCAGACAGTCACTGGCTGCTGGTCGCGCGTAGAGATCTCTTGGGTCATCCCGAATCGGGTTTACCCTAGTTAATCCTGAACGAGCCTACATAGATCGTCAGGCGGAGTGTGCTACCGTTGGCACCAGGCCCTTGGCCACCTAAATGGACGCCTTTACAAAGGCAAAGTGAAATAGTCCCAGAGTCTTCGGATGATCAGGGCAGTGAGCACCTTGTGTAACACCCCATCCAACAACAACACCCTTAACAACAAACTGCAGCGGAAAATATACTTCATCACATTACTTAACTCGTTGGTGTTACATGCCGTTAACCACCCATGTGGCTAACAAGGCTATTACATATACATTGTATCGGTCTGATGGACTAGATTCCCGAGCAGCTACACACTACTATCCCTTTCCATTAACAACAACCATTATACATATACATTCCAACTGTACCGAGTTTTTACCAACTAATGCCGATAACCATTTCGGTCTTACTACACCTACAATACATATTCAATTGAAATCGCTATTCGTGCATAAACAACTACCCCGTCCTACTCTCGAACGGCTTCCAGCTCCTTGTACCTGAAATAGGAAAGAGAAGAAAGGGTGGCCCCCCAGGGGGCTCAGCACCTTTGCTGGTATGGTAATCCCGCAGCCCGCATGCTACCGGGCCACGCACAACTAATTGTCGTCTTAGCATGCGGCTGATTATATTTGAATCATGCATGTAAACTATCAACACACAACACATCACATTCCACCACAATGGGCTCAACAAACAGATAACACATCCATACTTGATAAGTCACTCATTGTGTTCATTAACCCTAGAGGGTTCTCCTCTAGTGGAGCTACTTCCTTAATAGACAACACCTACCCAATAATCGGGTTATCCATAAACGTCTCTTTCATAAACTGGGATTCATATCCATGATCCACATACACCACATAACAACACTTTTCACGTTTCAACGTGCACATAACATAACATCGCAATGGGAATTGCAGTACAACAATAACACATAACACAACGGGAACGGTTCTCTTAGGAACCGACCCAAACATAGTTAATTCACCTGTGAGCCTAGAGAATGATATTACCCTCATGTTAAGCTCGTTATACAACACTCATTACCGTCCTAATAGTCGGACGAGTAACTTAAGTTAAGATGGTTCGGATATAGTGACCCGAACACACCACAAACACATGTTCCCCCTAAACCGATCATAAGTCAGAATAGCTAAGCTTTGGAGTAAGCTAGTGGGAGATTGTAATCCAAGAAGGAAAAACAACCATAACTGAGAGGAGGGTAAAGCAAGGACGGATACCCACTCCCAAACAACGCGCGACCGGAATGATCGGATTCCTGACCCCCCATAATATATATAAACATAGTTAAGGGCTCCACTATGGAACCTATCACATCCATACACCTTACAGTATTACAACTGGGTTAAACACACAAGGGAGGTCCATACATTCACACACAAACATCACACAATTAACTCACGCATAGCCGTGGTTAGAACGTCCCATGGTTCGGGTCGTTAAATCCGAATACCGATCTCTCATGATCCTAGACTCAGTTAGCTAAGGTTTAACACTTTCGAGGTTAAATGGTATCAGAACTAGACACACATATATGAATTACTGTAAACTCATTACATACTTTTATCCTATAACGTGGCAAACATTCAGAAAAACACATTGGCATACAAGCCGGTGTAATCCGGTAGGACACATGTTGCAAGAAAACCATACCTTTCACCACGGTCCACTATATTGTGTCCTCCCAGGTTCCTCGAACAAATCCCGTACAACTGGTAACATCACAATTACTTTCATTAACATCGAGGTGACATGATTATTTAATATCTAATGCCCATAGTTAACCCCGTCATCCCGTTGTACTTAATTTATTTATGTGATCTAAAGTTCACAACTTACACATTCACTCTCACACTTGTTTATACTTCCAATGGCCTTTAAAAGTCACCAAACAAGGCCTAAACATCATCAAAAACCATTATCATTCAATCCCCCATCATTAGGAGCCTTAAACAAATTTTTTTCTTCATCTCTGGTCTGGACCGCCCCTCTGGGGCGGTCCACAACAGAAGCTACACGTTTCTTTTTTTTTCACTTTTCTGCACTGGACCTCCCCACAGGGGCGGTCCCTAGGGGCGGTCCAGAACAGACCCCATTTTAAAAACCGTTTTTCTCCTCATTTTGAACTCCAAATTCACTCCAATCTTTTCCTATGCATTACATATTTTTCCCACATGTTTTAACATCTTTTTGGCACACTAAAACCCTCTAAACATCCCAAAAACTCCTTAAACTTTTACTCAAATTTTTTACTAAATCCTTAACATTTAGAACATTTTACTTACACTTGTAACTTGTAATTTTGCTTAAAGCTTCCACTAACCAAAGTGTTCTTCCACCACAAGATAACCACTCCTAAAGCATCATTTTGCATCACATTCACCCCCTTTACACACACTCCTCAAGTCTTTCCCACAAGTTCCTAATTAAACCTTCACAAGGCATTACACTTCCATTGTTCACCAACTTTGCACAAGACTTTGTCACACCTCCACCATCACCTTGGTGTATCTAGAAATCATCCATTAGTTCTCTAAATCTCCAAGACTATGCCCAAGGCATCTTAACACTTAAGAACACCTTATTCCACTTTCTTTCACCATCTTAACACTTAACAATCCCTAGTACCTTCTAGGTCATAAAATCTCATTACAATACTTAAACTCCTTTGTTTATCAACTAAATTTTGCCATAGCTTCTCTTGTATCACCTTACACCAAAACACATAGTTTTTCCACCATTATACAATCCAAGAACACTCAATCTCTTAATGCACATTCTTTACACACAAACATATGGTTTTTCATCCTTAAACCTTCAAAGACATTCACCTTCACAAGATATGTTCTTTACACACAACTAAACCTTTAAACTACACTACATCACAATATAGTGCATAAACTTAAATTGCTTGGCACTTAGGCCCTCAAATAACATGGCTCTTAGGCCCTTAAATTGCATAAACCTTAAACACTGAATTTCCCACATATATATTGCCTTTGACCTGCAAATACACACAACTTCTCATATGCCCTTAATAAACTCCTTTTTGGATAGTTTGCTATCTCATTTCCCATTGGCTCTTTAGGTAGTTTATAATAAGCATTTTAAAGCTCAATTTCCTAGGACACATAAAACTTCATTAAGGTAGCTCATTTACCTCTCTTTCTTTAAAACTTCCTCACTTGTTTTTCCTTGCCCTTCTTGATTAAAAATCGGCAAGGTGTTTTTGATTGCTTGTCAAACTTCAAAGCAATATACAAGTAAGGATAATGAGCATTAAGCATTATACCTAAGCTCATGAACAAACCCTAGATTAACATAAGTGTTTTAAACACTAAATGAGATGTTTACCTTGGATTTGCAAGGGAACTTGGTTAAATAGCAAGAGAGGACTCCACCTAGTCCTTTGAAGTTTGGAATGAAGCTAAACAAAAGCAAGAGAAGACACCATTACAAGGTGATTCTCGGCCATGAATAAAAATGAGAGGAAATGCTAGTTTTCTTTGACTTTTATTACGTTAGAATCAAGAAGAACAATAAGGTGCAAGAAATGGAGCTTTTCCTCCATCAATGGAGATTCTCCAAGGAATCAAACTTGAGCTCTTGAAGTTTTGAAAAGAGGGAAATGAAGAGCTTGCTCCAACTAGAAGAATGGTAGTCTCGGAATTAAATTCGGAGCTTGGAGCCATGAGTTACAAGCACTCAAAGATGGGGAGTGGATACTTGCTGTAGCAAAACGAGATGGAGAAGGGAGGATGAGGTTGGGGACGGTGGGAACCAAGAAGAAAAGAAGAGAAAGTGAGGAGAGAGGTTTAGTTTGGAGATATTTATGTTATAAGGCATAAAGTAACTTTTCACTTTATTCTTTCTTCTTTTCTTTATTTGCTAGCCAAGTGTGATGACTCACACACTAAAAACCGTGCCCCCTTCAATATATAAGATAATTATGGTCTTTGTTGACCATTTAACTTATTAAAGTTGACTTAAGTCAAAACTAGCACTATTTGAGCACTATTCACAAATTAAGGCACATAATTGTAAAATTTTTGATTTCCCACTGATTTAGGCTTCCTAATGTGATACTAAGTAGTAAACATGTTGATTAAAGAGTAATGATGGTCATTTAGCCACTCAAAACTCATTTACAAGACAATTTTTCAAAAATGTGCTTTAAGACTCCTTAAAGCATATTTTGTGTTTTAACTTGTTTTCAAGCTTGGTTTTCTTTGGTAATTGATTTAACATGTTCATTAGCATGTTTATAAGGTCTAAGAATGACCTTTTGGTATTATACAAGGTTACACCAAGTCTAGAGCAAGTATTTGCTTAAATTGACTTTAAGGTGTTTTCTTGTGTTTTGTTTGGTTTAATTGTCCACCAACGTTCCCTAAGGACTTATTTAGCCTTATTAAATCATAATTGAATATTATTAAGTCTTGGTAGGCTCTTTGGGTCCTAACCAAGTTCGCTTCCGAGCTTAGAGCATGTTTTTGCTCAAATGTGTCTTAGTGTTTTATTGTGTTTACTATGGTTTAATTTGTTCACTGATGTTTCTAAGGCACTTTTTAGCCTTTATATACCATAGTTTAACATTTAAACAACATATCAAGGTTGGGTATTTCAATCTACCCCCCTTAAAAGAACTTCGTCCTCGAAGTTCACACTTCCCACACATCATTTGGATTAGAACCAGGGATTACTTGCAATAAAACTTCCATAACCAAACATACTTTACATCACACCCTTGGACTTAACGGTCTGGGTAACATATACACATCCATACATAACATAACATACTTACATGATAACCTCGGACTCAACGGTCCGGGTATCTTAACAACATTGTACTTACATAACAACCCTTAGACTCTCAGGTCTGGGTAACATAACAACATTTAGACACATAGGTCTAGGTAACATAACAACATTTAGAACTCATCCACATTAGGACTCAGGGTCAAAATAATATTTATTACACGTACCACACAACATGTCATAGCATGTATAACAACCAAAAATATCCTTTTATATACACTGTGATCCCACAGAACCCGGTCGCGATGGACACCTTCTGGTCCCCGTCCCTTTGGGAGATCAAAACAATCACTTAATCTTTAACATATATACTTCTCATGTCACTCACAGTCCGAAGACAAAGGCTCATGCGTCCTCGGCTCGTGAGCAAGTACTACAAAAATATTCTTTACTAGGTTAAGTATAAGAGAATCCTTTATTTCAAATGTTAACCGACTGTTTTGAAAACACCAATTGAAAATCCTTTTGAAAACACATACAACTCCAAGTCCAACTTATGCTCTTTGCTTCTTTTCTTAGCGTGGTTATTTGTGACCACTTATAGGGAGCTTCAAGAATCATCCAACCCTGATGTGATCAGCATCAGTGTTGAACTATCCTTCCACCCCAATTTGTGTTCGGCTTCCCTTGATCTCATGAAAATCAAGTTTCACCTCCCACTTCAATTTCAAGCATCAGGTAAATCACTCATTTCCAATTTTCTATCTTTTAAGTCATTCTAGTCATAATCATACATCTCCAAGGGATAGAACTCCGTCTATCAGTTATCTCCATTCACTTAAATCCAGCTACCTAGGGAATCTTATTCTCACTAGGTTCTATGTCGGTTTCATACCCTCTCATGAATCACTATATTGTATATATATACACATATATTTTATCAAAATACAACACACAGTCTCACATTTATACACTGTCGGGGTTTTTGTTCCCCCGGGAGTTTCTCTACTCCCCACACTTGTACTATCACACACAACTGTTAACAAATAAACACACTTACCACAATGGTATTCGCTGCTTCTGTGCGCAATTACCACAATTACACCATGAATGAATGCGTATGTTTACGTAACACACACACTAATCATCAAAACAAATATTTTGTGCTATGCACAATATAGGTCACGTACACTTGTATGGTAATACACACTAAGTGGTTTTGCGCTCTACCCCCCTTAAAAGGGATTACGCCCACGTAATCAATCACAAATCATTGGTTTAAAATGTTCTGCCGTCGTGAAGTACTTTAACTTCCACGCGGTCTATTATACAATGCATTCTGATTAGAGGATCTTAACCATATTGGCGGTTTAGTTCCTAAACCAAGAATTCTCATTGGAGTTTGCTTTAACTCTTAACTGGTTTCGGTTCTGGCCTGTGAGGCTTCTAGGCATTAATAATTAGTCATTCACTCCTGTTCACTATGCACATTCAACACTTGAATCGCTGGCTCACTAGTTTTTGCTGCGAAACTCTAATAACTGTAGGGCTTAGTTTGCCCCATTTGTTATTCTTACTGTATTGTACATCCCCAATTATCACCTTTATCTTGGTAATAACGGTTTCTCAACCGATGCGTGGTATCTCTGACCGTGCGCGAATTCGGTGAGTTATAAACTTTCTATCCACTTCCATACTAATTTACTGTGTATACTGTTATGTGTTTCACAATGATTGACTTGTTTCCTTCCGACTTACTGTCGGTTGAGATTGAGCTACCACCTAATGTGTAGTGCTCTTTCTGTTATTTCCCACACTTGAGGTATATTCCATACCAATATTTGTTATTTAGTGCTACTGTAGTCACTTATTTTTAATCATGCCTCCACATTTGGTCCTCTACAAGTACTCATTTTTCGGTATGTCCTTGCATTTATCATGCATCAGTCACTATGGCGTTATAAGCCGTTTGCTGTTTCCTCAACAATTAACATTTCCCGAATCCCAGTTATCCCACTTGATCATTACTGCGTAAGTGCAATACCAAAACACTCAGTCATACAGAGTGCAGAGGCGTAAACTCTTGACAGTAAATCTCTTATTAGCAATGGGAATTCACACTGAGTTCCTTATCACATAGTACCAACTACTGACTTATTGCCCAGTCTGTTTATCATCACTTACCTTGCATCTCCACTGAGTTAAACTCATAACTGGTCTTTCTCATTGTATAACATCAACTTATATGGTATTCACAGTCATATTAGCTTCCACACATATACTTACATCATTCGTATTATGGTTCGTCATTCATTTGGATGACTACTGAATGCTCCTTGAGCGTTGATCACTCGAGTTACAAACCGGCGTTATTCAGCTCGGTGCTTTACTTATACTCACATGCTACCAAACTATCTGTTCTCTCGCAATGACAACATGGTCAATCCTTAACATGTTTCTTGAACTTGGTTCACATAACTACCGCTGTTGCGGTCTCACAATGTTAAGAGGTATCCCCACTCTCTTAGCAGTGGTTCGTTATCCGCTTTACTTACTTATATAACATAGACTTCTACAATTGATTCAAATTTACCTAACACATTTGCTTGTGGCTTAGTAGCCTTACTGCCTCGAGCTCTGCTCATTGTAGGCTGTTCATACACATTTACTTCTCTGTACAACATTACATGGTTTGGATATCATATTGAGCTCCATGACAAGGTCGTTGCATTCCGTTTCCTTTCATGGGATGCCCCTTAGGATTGTCAGTCCGTCTCCTGACAACTTATGTCTAAACTGGGTGTTAGTTTTAACCCTTGTGTTTCTGTCACGTTATTTCGTGCAACAATTGTTGATGCGAACACCCTTCAAGGATTGCTCCTGGGTGTTGCTAAGTTATGCCTTTACATCTTGGT
>CM041782.1:62234401-62390355 GCA_023374045.1 Limonium bicolor | reverse complement strand
TAAATATCAATATATCATTTATATTTATAAAATTAAGAAAATACTATAAATAAATATTATATAATTTAATCCCATAAATTCAGAAATTTTATAATATATTATTATAAAACTTAAAATATTATTATATTATATATAATGATATAATTTTTAAATATTGATATTATAATTAAATTAAATTTTAAAAGTTTTGTATAATTTAAATACTATAAATAAAATATATATTATTTGTATATTTAAAAAAATATTATATATAACTTAGTAAATCTCATTTATAATTTAAATATTTTAAATTTAATAATCGACTAATGTATATTAATATTATATATTACTTATATAAATCTACTTATATTATTTACATAATAATATAGTATATATAATATTTATATTCATATTAAAAAATTTATTTAATTTAATAAATATTAACATATAATATTTTCTTATGAATAATATTACATAATTTATAGATAATTTATATAAATAAATATATTAAATTTATAATTTAAGTAACTGTTTTATATGCTGTCAAATTTATATTGTTAATATATGTTACATATAATTTATATAAATATTAATATATATTATTTATAACTTCACTATATAGAGAATTCTATTTGGTTCTGTGTTAGAACCAAACAGACTTCTTGATTTGGAGGAATCCCTTTCCTTTCCTCTCCATTCGCTTTTCTAATTCCATTATGTTTCCTTCCTCACCTTGAAGTGAACGCACCCTAAAAGATAAGGGTTGGAAGGATAAATATTTTGAGGCTGAAATCAAGTTCATTTGGGTAAGAAGTGAAAAATGTAAGTTTAGTAAGCTTTGGGAGTAAATTGTAATCTTTGGAGAAGCTGGGGGTCAAAATTGTAATTTTGAAAAATTATAAGGGAGGACAACAGCAATTCTGTCAAACCTAGGAGGAATTAGGGTTTTGACCAAAAGTGAGAAAAAAAGATAGAAGTTTGAACTTGGGAAGAATTGTTGGTGGATTTGGAAATTAAAAAAAGTTTGAGGGGGGAAATCTGTAAATTTGAGAAAGGTTAGGTGAAAAATTGAAATGGAGCGGATCGGGGTCTATTTGGAATTTTGATAAATTGGGTTTGAAACTTTGAAATAATTTAATGAAAAGATGGAATTGGAAGACAATGGAATTGGAGGTAGTTTGAAAAGTAAGGAAAATATTGGTGGGATATTTGAATATTAAATGAAATTTGAGGAGATTGGATCATAGGTGAGAAATATCAAAATTCAAGAGTAAAGGTTGGGATAAGTTTAGGGATTATAATACATATTACATTAAGTATAAGAATCTTAATGTTAATCGTTAAGTTTGGTAGGATTGTAAAATCATTAAAGTTGTGGAATTATATATGGAAGAGAAGGATTATGGAAGAAACCCTAAGGTCATTAAAAGGATTATTCAAGTTGTATATAAACCATTAATTAAATGGTTAAGGATTTGGATTAAGGTAAAAAGGTTATTAAACCCATATATTCCTAAGGTCAATGGAAACATGTTGACTATATTAACCTTGACCGTGTTGACCAAATTAGTATGCTGACTGCGTTGACCGAATTATAAAGTTGACCACATTGACCTAACCAACTACGTTGACCAATAGGGTCAAGTTAACCAAATTAATTAAATTAGATGGGAATTCTAAGGCCTAAGGTCGTTAATACTTAGGATCAAATGAAGTCCAACTATATATTAAATTAAATCATATGGGGACATACAAATGTTAAAAAGGAGCCAAAGTGATAAGAACTTAATTCTAACGGTTGTAGAAATTATACAACATTGTTAGTTACTAACAAAGTGAGAGGATTAATTTGCTAATCTGAGATTATGATGCGCTAACTAAAAACCTGATTAATGACAAATGACAATCATCAGGGTTAATTACAAGGGATAAGTACCTTCAAGGAATCCCGAATCGGTTTATGATTCTAAAGAATTAATACTTAGTATTATATTCCAGATCTAGTGGCTGAGGACGGGCACGGGACAATACGCTAGCGTCTTCTTCAGTGTAAGGTATGTTGTTATGTGATACGATTGTTCCCGAGGATCACCTTGGGTTCGGATGTGTGATTGAGTGATAAGATGATATGTATTATTGTATGCTATTATGCCTTGTGATATAATTGGTTGAATATCTTGGGTTATTAATTGTTCGAAGATAGTATTCGAACAAAGGAAATATCGATTATATCTTGAATTAAGATATGAGTAGTGATAAGAGATGTCACTTATGGAAGGATAATGATATACATTGTATTATCCAGTATTAACCTAAGAAGATTACTTAGGTAGAGTAACGGTAATACCGTTTTCAGTGAAAGTATATCCAAACATGGAAACATCTTAAACAAGTTCTAGGCATACATTAAAGACGTAAAGGTACATATACATTGAGAAGTTACTCATTATAAAACCCTAAGAATGAATCTTAGGTGAAGAGATTAAGAAAACTTAATCATGGTGAAATATTGGTTATGGAGGGAAATCTAGGATTGTCTGGTTGCACATTGTGATCACAAGAGGAGGATGAATGAGATCAGGTCCACTCAAAGTATTGTATTTCCAATGGGTCAGATTGATCATTGGACGGAGGCACTACCGCTGGTGCATGGCTTTGGTCGTAGGTGACCCGCCTTATAATAGGAAAGGAGGAATCAGAGACACTACCCTTGGTGCATGGCTACTGCTATGGGTGTCCGCCTTATAATAGGGATGGTAAATTGAGAACATGTCCTCTTCTTATATGACAAATGTTAAGAGTTAAGAGTTGATTAAATAATGTAACAAACCATCAGTTGAAATTTTAATATGAGATGTCAAGTAACTTTTGTAAAGTCTTGGAGAACGAACTAAGGGGCATGAAGGCCAGATAACGAAACGGTTTAAAAACAACCCTCGTAACGTTACTACCTTGAACTTGATTTTGAATGTTTAAGTTATGCATTTACAGTTGTATTTAAGTATATTGGAATTGCATGAAATGGAACCGCAATGTTAACTCGGCCAATTAACCTAAGGAGGTCTGAGGTTGCATGACGGTTACATGATAACATACTCAACAGGGCTGATTCCATACAACAACAACTGTTTACAGGATTATAGCCGAGACCGACACGTGAGTGCGGGGTGGATTAGTTAGTGGTATACTCTATTTTGATTATACTTTTTGGGATATATGGTTGGTATAGATAGACTGCT
The DNA here is from genome assembly GCA_023374045.1 of Limonium bicolor. Classification (NCBI taxonomy): domain Eukaryota; kingdom Viridiplantae; phylum Streptophyta; class Magnoliopsida; order Caryophyllales; family Plumbaginaceae; genus Limonium; species Limonium bicolor. The sequence continues at coordinate 62,387,137 of CM041782.1, read as the reverse complement.
CACATGTTTTTGGATTAAGCGTAGTATTTAGGATTGTGCTATCTCGGTCATCAGATTGTTGTAATGTATTCTGTATTTGGGTGTCTTGTTATTACATTGGTAAGTAATGGCGGTAACACCGTGACTACAATATATTTCTTTTCGTTGCATAAGTTTAAATTGATTATGTTGAAAACGTGTTTAAGGCGTGATTACGAAGTAGGGGGTGTTATGGATCCCCTTCTTTGGTTGTGACCACATCATCTCCCTATCTGCTAAAGGAGTCTTTGGTTTGTTGCCAAAATGGAAAATTTTGTTCCTCTGTTTGAATCAGCCTTTGCATGCAACGGATGGAGATCTGGTGCTACTTCTTAGTAAGGCAAATCGCGAAGGAAGGAAAAGGGCGCTATATTATAATGTATTATCTTTTTTGTTTAGGTTTGTACAGTGTAGCTACTATTATATACATGAACAGATATATGTTATAGTGGGCCGTATAAGAGATATACAAATATGGGCCTATTTACTTGTGGGCTTTACTATCCCCCACGGTCGAAACGGTCCAGACCGAGTTGAGACCGTATGAAATACCCCTAAATTAATTTAATTAATTTAGGGGATTTCTTTTATTAAACCTTTAATAATACTATTAAGTATTAAATTATTATATGGAATTATGAATATTAAATTATTATATGGAATTATGAAATTTATTTAGGGGTTTTCTCCTATTAACCTAATTATTATATATTTTATTAGTATTGAATTTAATAATAAGATTTATAAGTCCATAACTTGGGAAAATTTCTAACACTCCAACTATATTATAAAGATTTTAGAAGTGTTGGAACATTTTTTGAAACATAAAAGTCAATATAAAATTCTAGAAACCTTAAGCTTATTAAGCCTTGCTAGTTGACTTTTTGAGAATGGTCAAACCAGGCCATGAAACCTATACTAAAAGGTTATGGAAAGCCATGAAGATCGATAAAAAGAACGTCAAAAACGGATCATCCTAGCCAAAGTTATGCTAGATTGAAGTTTGAATCAAAATTTGAAAGATGCCACGTGTCACTCTGTCACGGTCGCCCACACTTAGCCGATTCTTTCCCTGAATTTTGATAACAGAATTCAGTGTTTAGCCCTAACTTTGGACGGCTATATCTCACTCATCGCTCAATATTTTTCCATGTCGTCTTCTTCATTCTCTTCTTCAAAACGTCCTCTTTCCAACCATTACTCACACATGCCCAATTCGTTATACACAGCCGCAAATCTGACCTAAAGTTGGCACCTTGCGAAACGTGTTCCCAGAATTCCAGTTTCTCATCGATTTCAGGTAACTTGCGTCGATCATAACTCTTTCGTTTCTCAACCAAAATTCGATTTCTTAGCGTTTTTAAAGATCTCTAATCCCTCTACAATTTTCATGTTTATGCCCATCCGATTCGTAACCAGTTGGAAGATATAGATGTCTTAAGTTTCGGTCTCGCCAACACATAAATAATACCGGAACAGAGAGGCATAAACTCGTAACTTGTGACCTTAATTTCTTTCTTTGTGTTGCGAGTTAGGATTAGTTCTTGCTATCAATACGTAGATCTAAGTTTGCTCTTTCCAATGAGCCCTTACTCATAGCCTAACTCGTTTTGTGCTGCTAGTTGTAGATCTTCGAAGTTGGCACCACGAACTGCTCAAAGTTCATATTTTTCTAGTTTTCCCGATTTTGATTTCATTAAATTCGCACAACTCCGGTAAGTTTCCGACCAATTGCTCCGTTTTTGTCAAACCTTGTCATGCTTTCGACTAACCCATGTTCCATTTAGTCAATTATGTGTTAGGTTAGGAGAATTTGTGAGAATTGTGATCGAATTGTATTTTGTACCCGATATAACCCTAACCTTTGAATTGATTTCGAAACTTGATGTATACTGCATTATAATTGGGGAAACCGGTATCAATAGAACCGAAATTCGATTTCGAATCCATAGGAACAAGAATCACTCGATTTCGTTCTGTAGATTAGGAGATATCTGCGATTTAGTACTCGGGTTCATTCGGAATCGCTGAAGAACACGGGTTTCAGGGACCGTCCGATCGGAGTTTAAAGAATTGGACGGTCCAGATTAGATCGTGCTATTAAATAATTATTATAAGTTATAAAATTCCAGTAGATAGTCCTAACTTGTTGGGTTAATTTAAATATCTTCCCGAATGTATTTTGACTTGAAATTTTAACCATAGATTCCTTATTTAATCTAGTTTATTTGATGTAGATTATTATGGTTTTGGAGTTTTTAAACATAAGTTATGATTTTTACAAGTTACGGGTTTTCTGGAACTATTTGGCTAAATTAAAAAGATATTTTTATGAAATAAAATTTTATAATATGTCTAAATGTTATAGTTACTGTATATTAAATTTGGGAATTTTTGGGCAATGGTAAAAGGTTTTAAAAATTGTGTTTATGAGTTTTTCATAAGAATACCTATAATATAAGGTTTTTAATGTAACCAAAAATTAAAGTATGGTTTGTTAATTAACTTTTAAGCTGGGGAAAATAAGGGAAATTAATTACATTTTATAACAGTAAGTTTATAAATGTTTTGGTATTGGCTTTTAAGGGAAGTGAAATTATTTACATATATGTATATATACTTTATTTATAAACCATATTTCGGATGTGGATATGTGTAAAAGTTAATATAATTAAATGCAATAAAACTACATAAAGAATGTCTTGAATAAATCCTAGTATACATATACGATAAATACAAATAAATAAAAGACATAAATACCTTATAGCAAATAGAATATGAAGGAATTAATAAGTTAAACTAAACCTATACATAATACTATTAAAAGATATTATATGAGCTAGTATTGAATTGTGGTTATGAAATTGAGCTTAAAGAGTTATCTTGGATTTCTAAGATTTATAATAAACCATATTAGAATACATGTGTAATATTATTGTCAAAGACCATAATGTAATCTATATTTGGTTAGGTAATTAATAAGTTGGGACTTAGGAATATTTTGTAATTAGATTTTACACAAATAGAACTTACTATATAATTAATGAATAAATGTAATACTTTTACTCTAAATGTTCTTAATATAAACAATAATAAATAAATAAAATACTTTTACATCTAAATGTGAGGTGGATTAGTAAGTCTAGATTTAATCATTTCTTAATTTATGGTGGAATATAACTTAATGTTTTTACGATACATTCATTAAAAGGTTATGTTATAACCCAAGTTTTGGTTATTATTTTATTTCGTGCAACGTTGCCTTATGATGAGATATTTCATTACTCGGGACAAGGAAGTCCATTCTAATTAAGCTGGGACGAGGAAGTCTTTTTCCTTTCTCATTTGATTTTCTGGTGAGATAAATTCCTTAATTATTTTTTCCTTCCCTCTTAATTATTGCTCTCGCTTCTAACTTCTAATCACGTTCTCACGATCTCCCTTCGCTCCTCTTCTCTCAGTTGGAAACCCTCAACCTTCTCTCTTCTCTCTCTCAAAATCTCGTTCTGTCAATCCCTTCTAGTTTGGCTGTTCGTGGTTCTTCATCGAATCTCGCTATAGATTGTGTGCTGTTGCGAAATCCGGTTCTGAGTAAGGTAATCCGCATTGTCTTTCTCCTTCAATTCTGATTTGGGAAGTTCTTCTTGTCTGAATCCCTCCTCTGCAATCTGATTAGGAACCCGTTTGTGTTCCGTTTCCCTGTCGATTCCTCTGCTGTTGGGCTAGTTCGTTGTTCGTGACTGTCGATTCAGGTGAGGATCGTGTTACAGTTTGGTTTGGCAGTTTCAGTTTCAGGTTTGATTTGGCGTTCTGATTGGGACTACATTGTATTCAGTCAAAGGGTTGGCATTGCATTTCCAGTCTGCGTTTGGGTATCTGTTTGGATTCGGGCTCTGCTATCCGTTTGGATTTCGTCTGCTGTTAATTCGAGGTAGGTGGCTTTCGGATTCGATCCGTGGTTACCTTGGGGTTTGGGTTCTGCAAATTAACTCAATGATTTGATCTTGTGTTTGTGTGTGGTTCATGTTGTTAATGCATTCAATGGTTTAAACCCCCAAGTTGTTTTGTAATGTGTGTTTGATTTAGATTGGTTTTTTGCCTCTGTTCGTGTTAAATTCGCCTCTGTTTTCTGAAATTTTCGGCGTGCCGAACTTCTGTCCGACCATTGAAGTTCGGACATGCCCTTCTGCGCTCTGGATTTCTGAACTGTTTGATGTGTCCGAACTTTCGTCCGAGCTTCTAAGTTCGGACGGGGTGCGAGGACGAGTCCGGCTTACGAGTTCGAATGGTGTCCGAACTGTAAGTCCGGACATAAGTTCGGACACCCCCTTTCTCATTCCTCTGATTTTTGCTCGACTTGTGTCCGAACATTGATGTCCGGACACAAGCTCGACACTCTGCGTACCTGTTTTTCGTAAAACGTCCGAACATCCGTCCGAACATGGATGTTCGGACATCTCTGTCTCTGCTTCTGTTTTGAGTCTCGACTTGTGTCCGAACATTGATGTCCGGAACAAGTTCGGACAGGCTATGTTTTGGCCATAACTTGCTCGTTGAGCTCCGTTTTTGACTTCCGTTTGCGGGGTTGATTCCCCTTCTGATTTCCAAGCTATCTATGGACCCTCTGGTGCCTTTGGTGCACATATGCTTATCTGTATTTAAGCTTCTGTTTTGGGACCTAGTTATCTCTGTGTCTGAGCCTTTGGATGGCTGGTTACGCTGTCTCGTAGCGCGCTATGTAGGATCCTTCTGTTCACGGGTGATGTTCCCCGTTCTGTTCACGGGTTTTTACACCTGTTCTGTTTACGAGTGAGGTTTCCTCATTCTGTTCACGAGACTGGTTGCTCGTTCTATCTGTATGTTGTGATCGCTAGGGTCCCACTCTGTTTTCTGCTTCTGTTCTTTTCTTCTGTTTAGTCCCTTATTGATTGGACTTCGTTTCTGATTTCTGACACGTTATGGATTCTTTGACTCCTTCTGATTTGTCAATATTCTGTAAATGTTTTGAGCATGCTGGTTGATGAAGTTGGTCATCTACTGGGCATAGTTGTGTGCTCATTCCCCTACTTCTAACGCTTTTGCAGATTGATTAGCGAGGATCGTCTCCCCTCAGCTTCTGGAGTTTAGTTGCTTCATACTTAGCTTCTTTTGAGACCTTTGTATTGAATTTGGGCTTTGGCCATATTTTGTTAGCTTCCGCGTTGACATCTGTTTGGTGGGTTCTGTAATGACTTTTGGGGATGTTTAACATCTCTTGTTTTATACTTTATTTAAGTATTCCGTTTGGGCCTTATTTGACTATCTGTTTAAGTTCGTTTATTAGAGCCTTGCGTTATTATGTATAATACGTGGCGTGTAATACCCCTAACTCATAGGCCAGTGTTGGGGGTGTTACATTTAGTGGTGTCAGAGCTCTGGGTTTAATCTGCTGGGATTTTAAGTTAGCCAGTCAGTCAGAAATGTCAGTGTTAGTGTCTGAGTTTAACTGCTTGCTGTTGGACTTTCAGAATGCCGCCAAGAAGAGCAAATAACCCTCCAGGGAATGTGGCTGACGCTGTTCAGCAGTTCATGACGCAGCTCTGCAGACCATGGTGCAGGAGGTGGACCAGCTGGCGGAGCAGGCCCAGCTGGGGCAGACGCTGGAGGGAGGAACGTGAAGGCGCTTCAGGAGTTCATGAAGCTGAAGCCGCCGTCGTTCGATGGGGCAGGAGACCCCCAGGTGTCCAGTCATTGGCTGTCAGAGGTGGAGTTCCTGCTACGTGTGATGGGCTCAGAGGAGGAGCAGAAGGTGGACTTCGCCACCTTTCTGTTCAAGGCCGAAGCCAAGGAGTGGTGGAGGTCAGTTATGGGGAAGTTCCCACAGCCTTGGACGGGAGCAGTTCACTGGGGAGTTCAACAAGCGTTCTACCCCGACGTCTACAAGGATCAGCGCATTCTGGAGTATAACCGACTACGCCAGGGTCGGGACATGAGCGTTGAGGAGTACGTCCGCAAATTCATCAGCCTGTCTAAGTTTGCACCTGAGCCTGACGAGCATAGGAAGGCCAGGAAGTTTGAGAGTGGCTGAGGCCAGACATCCGTTCTGCTGTGACGCCCCTGCGTCACAAGACCTTCAAGGACGTTGCTGATGTCGCCCTGTTGGTAGAGGCCGACTTGAGGTCGCCAGTCTGGAGGGAAGGACCAGAAGAGGAAGCAGAGGTCCGATGAGAGCGATAGGAGGGATCAGTCTACTTCTCAGAAGAAGCAGTCTACTGGAGACCGAGCTGGAGACCGCTCTGGGACCGTTTGCGAGACAGAGGTGGTTCGTCTTCATCTGCTCCCGCTCCGAAGTGCCAGGTCTGTGGCAAGTTTCACAGGGGTCAGGACTGCTACAGGAAGTCCGGGCCTGTTTCAAGTGGGATCCATGGGACATAGGATTGTTGACTGCCCTCAGGCTGAGAGAAGCAGGGGTAGTTCTGGAGGTAGAGCCATTGAGTCTGCTTCAGGGTCCAGAGATCGAGACCGGGCTGAGCAGAAGAAGCCCCAGGGCCAGGCCAGAGTGTACGCGATGGCTGGAGGGAGAGACCGATCGACTGACAGAGTTGTCACAGGTATTCTCCAGTTGTCTTCTCGTTCTGTTTTCTGTTTGTTTGACTCTGGAGCCACCCACTCTTTTATTTCTGCTGAGTTGGTGGGTGAGCTCGGTTTGCCTGTTGTGCCTCTGGGTGTTGAGCTATGTGTGCAGTCCATTGGTTAGGGACTCTTCCATGTTGTTGAATTCTGTCTGTAAAGCTAGTCCTATGTTAGTCAAGAATAGGATTCTGTGTGCTGACCTCATCCCGATGGAGATGACTTTTTGATGTGATCCTGGGCATGGATTGGCTTGCTGCGCACCATGCCCACATTGATTGTGCCGCTTCGAGAGTCACGTTTGAGGATCCGGGCCAGCCCCGTTTGATTGTAGCAGGGAATGGACTCCCGTGCTCGCCGCCAGTCATATCAGCGATGCAGGCGTTCCGCTTTCTGAGGAAAGGATGCCAGGGATATCTGTGCTACATCCCTGAGGTTCGCAAGGATGCGAAGTTGGAGGAGATTCCAGTAGTCAGAGGCTTCCCAGATGTGTTCCACGATGACGTACCTGGGCTTCCCCCTGTTAGAGAGGTGGATTTCTCGATCGAGCTCGCACCTGAGACTCAGCCGATTTCGAAGGCCCCAACCGGATGGCGCCTGCTGGAGCTTAAGAGAGTTGAAGGTCCAGTTGCAGGAGCTGCTGGATAAGGGCTTCATTCGCCCGAGCGTGTCGCTTGGGAGCGCCAGTGCTATTTGTAAAGAAGAAGGACGGTAGCATGCGGTTGTGCATTGACTACAGGGAGCTCAACAAGGTTACCATTAAGAATAGGTATCCGCTCCCGCGCATAGACGACTTGTTCGACCAGTTAGCAGGAGCTAAGGTGTTTTCGAAGATCGATCTGAGGTCCGGTTATCATCAGTTGAGGATTAAGGCAGACGATGTGCCTAAGTCCGCTTCAGGACTCGTTATGGACATTACGAGTTCCTAGTGATGCCATTCGGTCTGACGAATGCGCCTTCTGTATTTATGGACATGATGAACCGGGTGTTCAAGCCGTTTTTGGACCAGTTCGTTGTAGTTTTATTGATGACATCTTGGTGTATTCCAAGAGTGCTGAGGAGCACGAGGAGCATTTGAGGACCGTTCTCCAGACCTGAGGGAGAACGAGTTGTACGCGAAGCTGAAGAAGTGTGAGTTCTGGTTGGATCAGGTGGTGTTCTTGGGACATGTGTCTCTAAGGATGGTATCTCCGTGGATCCGGAGAAGATTCGAGCTATTACTGAGTGGGCCAGGCCTACTAATGTTGGGATATTCGTAGCTTCCTTGGATTGGCGGGCTATTACCGCAAGTTTGTGGAGGGCTTCTCCAAGTTGGTGATTCCGTTGACTCGTCTGCTTCAGAAGGATGTGAAGTTCGAGTGGAGCGATGCCTGTGAGCAGTGTTTTCTGGAGCTGAAGAAGAGGTTGACTACTGCGCCGATCTTGACTCTTCCAGAGGGGACCGAGGGCCTGGAGGTTTTCTGTGATGCGTCCCATAGGGGACTTGGGTGTGTTCTGATGCAGCAGGGGAAGGTGGTTGCATATGGCTCTCGTCAGCTTAAGCCATATGAGAAGAACTATCCGACCCACGATCTGGAGCTAGCTGCTGTGGTGTTTGCTCTGAAGATTTGGAGGCACTATCTGTATGGAGCAGCGTGCAAAGTTTATACGGACCACAAGAGCCTCAAGTATCTGTTCACTCAGAAGGAGTTGAACTTGAGGCAGAGGAGGTGGCTGGAGTTACTGCACGATTATGATCTGGAGATCCTCTACCATCCTGGTAGAGCGAACGTTGTGGCTGATGCGCTCAGTAGGAGGGGTCCGTCTGGGACCGTCTGTGCTTTGTCTGGTGTGCAGAGGTCTGCTGGAGTTGCAGCGCATGGGTATCTGGGTCGTCCGACCAGAGAGATCTGGGATGTTAGCAGCATTACAGATTCAGCCTACCTTGATCGACAGGATCAAGGCCAGTCAGGCTTGATGTCAGTTTGGGTAAGATCAGAGATGAGATAGCTGCGGGTCAGGAGTCTGAGTTCAGGGTTTCAGAGGGGCTGTCTGAGGTTCCGAGACCGCGTCTGTGTGCCTGCAGATGACACTTTGAGACGTGAGATCATGCAGGAGGCTCATGGAGCTCCTTACTCGGTGCACCCAGGAGGTGTGAAGATGTACCGGGACTTACGTGAGACATTTTGGTGGAGCAACATGAAGAGGGACATCTCCGACTTTGTATCCAGATGTAGGACCTGTCAGCAGGTCAAGGCCGAGCATCAGAGGCCAGCTGGTTTGCTTCAGCCTCTTCCCGTTCCGGAGTGGAAGTGGGAGAGCGTCGGTATGGACTTTGTCATGGGACTGCCTAAGACTCCGAGGGGTTTTGATGCAGTTTGGGTCATTGTGGACCGGCTCACGAAGAGCGCTCACTTCCTACCTGTCAGGAAGACCTTCAGTTTGCACCGTTGGCTCAGTTGTACGTGGATGAGATTGTGCGTCTACATGGGGTTCCTGCTTCGATTGTGTCTGACAGAGATCCGAGGTTTGTGTCCAGATTCTGGCAGAGTTTGCATCAGGCTATGGGGACGAAGTTGTCTTTCAGTTCAGCTTATCATCCTCAGTCAGATGGTCAGACAGAGAGGACGAATCAGGTCCTTGAGGACATGCTCAGAGCATGTGTTGGACTTTGGGGGCAGTTGGGATCAGCACGTTGCATGATTGAGTTCGCCTATAATAACAGCTTTCAGACCAGTATCGGGATGGCTCCGTTTGAGGCCTTGTATGGCAGGAGGTGCAGATCACCCATCTGTTGGGATGATCTGAAGGAGAGAGCTGTGATCGGTCCAGACTTGGTTCAGGATGCTGTGGGCAAGATTCAGTCTATCAGGGAGCGTCTGCTTGTGGCTCAGAGTCGTCAGAAGAGTTACGCCGATCAGAGGAGACGACCTCTAGAGTTTGAGGTGGGCGACCATGTGTATCTGAGGTTTCTCCGTTCGAGGAGTTGTCCGGTTTGGGAAGAGAGGCAAGCTTAGCCCTCGTTTTGTGGGTCCTTTTGAGATCCTAGAGAGGATCGGACCGGTTGCCTATCGTTTGGCCCTGCCTCCGTCTTTAGCCAGTGCACAATGTGTTCCACGTTTCTATGCTGAGGAAGTATATTCCGGACCCATCTCATGTGATCGACTTCAGACCGCTTCAGTTGAGGGAGGACTTCACGTTTGAGGCAGTTCCTTCGAGGATTCTAGCCGGATGTCCGCAAGCTCAGGAGTAAGACCATGCCCTTGGTGAAGGTGCAGTGGTCGGGTCAGTCCGAGGAAGAGGCGACCTGGGAGGTCGAAAGCGAAGTGCGTTCTAAGTTTCCCGCCCTTTTCGAGCAGTAGGTATGTTTAATTTCGAGGACGAAATTCTTTTAATGGGGAGGTGATGTTATAACCCAAGATTTGGTTATTATTTTATTTCGTGCAACGTTGCCTTATGATGAGGTATTTCATTACTCAGGACAAGGAAGTCCATTCTAATTAAGCTGGGGACGAGGAAGTCTTTTTCCTTTCTCATTTGATTTTCTGGTGAGATTAATTCCTTAATTATTTTATTTCCTTCCCTCTTAATTATCTCTCGCTTCTAACTTCTAATCACGTTCTCACGATCTCCCTTACGCTCCTCTTCTCTCAGTTGGAAACCCTCAACCTTCTCTCTTCTCTCTCTCAAAATCTCGTTCTGTTCAATCCCTTCTAGTTTGGCTGTTCGTGGTTCTTCATCGAATCTCGCTATAGATTGTGTGCTGTTGCGAAATCCGGTTCTGAGTAAGGTAATCCGCATTGTCCTTTCTCCTTCAATTCTGAATTTGGGAAGTTTCTTCTTGTCTGAATCCCTCCTCTGCAATCTGATTAGGAACCCGTTTGTGTTCCGTTTCCCTGTCGATTCCTCTGCTGTGGGCTAGTTCGTTGTTCGTGACTGTCGGATTCAGGTGAGGATCGTGTTACAGTTTGGTTTGCAGTTTCAGTTTCAAGGTTTGATTTGCGTTCTGATTTGGGACTACATTGTATTCAGTCAGAGGGTTGGCATTGCGTTTCCGGTCTGCGTTTGGGTATCTGTTTGGATTCGGGCTCTGCTATCCGTTTGGATTTCGTCTGCTGTTAATTCGAGGTAGGTGGCTTTCGGATTCGATCCGTGTGTTCAACCTTGGGGAGTTTGGGTTCTGCAAATTAACTCAATGATTTGATCTTGTGTTTGTGTGTGGTTCATGTCTGTTTAATGCCATTTCAATGGTTAAACCCCCAAGGTTGTTTTGTAAATGTGTGTTTGATTTAGATTGGTTTTTGTGCCTCTGTTCGTGTTAAATTCGCCTCTGTTTTCTGAAATTTTCGGCGTGTCCGAACTTCTGTCCGACCATTGAAGTTCGGACATGCCCTTCTGCGCTCTGGATTTCTGAACTGTTTGATGTGTCCGAACTTCCGTCCGAGCTTCTAAGTTCGGACGGGGTGCGAGGACGAGTCCGGCTTACGAGTTTCGAATGGTGTCCGAACTTGTAAGTCCGGACATAAGTTCGGACACCCCCTTTCTCATTCCTCTGTTTTTGCTCGACTTGTGTCCGAACATTGATGTCCGGACACAAGCTCGGACACTCCGCGTACCTGTTTTCGTAAAACGTCCGAACATCCGTCCGAACATGGATGTTCGGACATCTCTGTCTCTGCTTCTGTTTTGAGTCTCGACTTGTGTCCGAACATCGATGTCCGGACACAAGTTCGGACAGGCTACTGTTTTGGCCATAACTTGCTCGTTTGAGCTCCGTTTTGACTTCCGTTTGCGGGGTTGGATTCCCTTCTGATTTCCAAGCTATCTATGGCTTTCTGGTGCCTTTGGTGCACATATGCTTATTTGTATTTAAGCTTCTGTTTTGGGACCTAGTTATCTCTGTGTCTGAGCCTTTGGATGGCTGGTTACGCTGTCTCGTAGCGCGCTATGTAGGATCCTTCTGTTCACGGGTGATGTTCCCCGTTCTGTTCACGGGTGTTTACACCTGTTCTGTTTACGAGTGAGGTTTCCTCGTTCTGTTCACGAGCTGGTTGCTCGTTCTGTCTGTATGCTGTGATCGCTAGTGTCCCACTCTGTTTTCTCTTCTGTCTGCTTCTGCTCTGTTTAGTCCCTTATGAATGGACTTCTGTTTCTGGTTTCTGACATGTTTATGGATTCTTTGACTCCTTCTGATTTGTCAATATTCTGTAAATGTTTTGAGCATGCTGGTTGATGAAGTTGGTCATCTACTGGGCATAGTTGTGTGCTCATTCCCCTACTTCTAACGCTTTTGCAGATTGATTAGCGAGGATCGTCTCCCCTCAGCTTCTGGAGTTTAGTTGCTTCGTATTAGCTTCTTTGAGACCTTTGTATTGAATTTGGGCCTTTGGGCATATTTTGTTAGCTTCCGCTTTGACATCTGTTTGGTGGGTTTGTAATGACTTTTGGGGATGTTTAACATCTCTTTTTATACTTTATTTAAGTATTCGTTTGGGCCTTATTTGACTATCTGTTTAAGTTGTTTTTAGAGCCTTGCGTTATTATGTAATAATACGCGGCGTGTAATACCCCTAACTAGGCCAGTGTTTGGGGGTGTTACAGGTTATGGTATAAAAACTATATTAAACTATGATTAGGAAAATAATCTAAATAATAATCTTTAAGTTTCTTAGAATTAGATAAGCCATATAAAATACATTTATAACATTAATTACCAATATTCAGAAGGTGATTTATAAATAAGTGTTGTAATTAATAGCCAGAACTTACAAAAGGTTTGCAAATATAAATTAGATACTTAAAACCTTTGAACCTTTATTTTGATGAAGCTAAGTTACATAAGATTATATTAATCTACTTTACGACATTGGAAATATTAGTATGTAATTTGAATTTAAGGTATGAGGATTTTTCAGAATAGACGATCTATTAGTTAATTAACATCTCACTTATGATAAGAATTAATTCTTAGGTAAATTTTTACCTTATGTAGATATATTGTCCATCCTAAATACAATAAAGGGAATTAATTTATTAAGTTATTCCTTTGAAACCTTAGCTTTGTAAAATAATTTAAAACGTATTAAGGCTTAAGTTTATTGAAGTTTAGTACAAAAGGATTATACATAGTCTATAGAGTGTATGTGTGTAAAAATAAAACATTAGGAGATTAAAGGTAAGTAAGGATACATAAAGGTTATATTTAAACACCTTATATATAGGTAATAATTAAGCAAATGTACCTTTATACTAAATGTAAGAGTTCGATAAGTCTAAGTTAACTATAATATAGTTGTTTTCAATATGAGGGTAATTCACATCTTATGGCAAGATTATTAGACGGTTATAATAGGAAGTCATTCTGAACTAAGGATATGATAATGAGTTTATGGCTCAATTAAGTTATAATAAATTGTATCTACAACATTATGATTCCAATATACAAGATGTAGATCTTAATTAGGTTAAGGGAAAGACTAATCATAATGGGTTGTCTAGTAGATATTGTTTAAATACATAATCTTTACATTGTGAGATAATAGTATAGTATTCTGAGATGAGTCCATCATAGGTCATAATACAATGTTTATTCTAAATTAAGAATAAAGGTATTGAGCTTAAGATTATTATCGAATTCTTAGATTTAATTATAATGATATAGAGGTCTCAAAAGTATTGAATGTGAGGATTGTGGTTAAATATGAATAAAGTGGATAGGAGTGGACATTAGCAAATGTTGATCGAATACATTCCTTGATCTTACCACCTTGGGCTATACCACGTTCTCAGATAACACAAAAGATTATTCATAACATTTAAGTGAGGGCTTAAAAGATAATTGAACTTTGAAATAAGAGTAAGAGTTTATTTAAGCGTAACATAGGCTACAAGTGATTGATGATAGATTACCTTTAATATTCTTCAGAGTTGTTGACTGTTTGCGCAAGTTGATTAGAACTGCTACAGCGTTACCCAGGTACGATTTCTCGTACTCAGCTTGTTGTTTTTGGACTCTATGGAATATTTTGTACGATTTCTCGTACTCCGATATTTTTGCTGATTGACTTGTGGAATGTTTTTGGAAAGCACTAACTGACTTAAAGAGGAATTTCTAAAAGGAAATGGTTGTGTGACTAACTCAGCTTGTGTGACTAACTGAGCCTTGGATGTGAAACTCACTTGGGTATTGGTTTCCTTCTATTTGGTGCCCCGTTAGACATTGACTGCTTAGGGTTTACGCTTTTGCACTCTGTAGACTGAGTGTTTTGGTATTGCTCTGGGTAGTTAGTGATCTAGTGGGAATTTGGAAAAGATCAATCTTGGAAATCTTTCTTTGGACCTGGATATCGTTTCATCCATGAGCTGGTTCTTGAGGTTTCGACGTGCGCGCGTCTTCAATGGTAACAGAGAGGGGCTGTATATCCCCTGTCCCAAAGGACATAGTAGACGAAGGGTTGTATATCCCCTGTCCTTAGTGGACGTTGTAGACAGAGAGGGGTTGTATATCCCCTGTCCTTATGGACATTGTAGACAGAGAGGGGCTGTATATCCCCTGTCCTTAGTGGACATAGTTAACAGAGAGGGGCTGTATATCCCCTGTCCTTAGTGGACGTGGTAAACGTGAGGGGATGTATCTCCCCTATCCTAAAAGGACGTACTTGGCGGTGGGGGCCATCTCTCCCAATTGAATTTATTCCACTCTTGAGTATATTTTGTCTATGGATTCAGCTTTCTGAAATGGTGGGGACATAAACTGTCTACCACAGGTTATGGGTATTCATATCATTCTAGTCCTTTGTGACTACCTGAGTCTTTCTATTCTTAACCCGAATTGGTTCTAACATCAATATGGATGCTCCTAACTATATGGTGTGATTTCTTAAGTGGTTGATTTGGTTTTTTAAGTTCTTTGTCTCTATCCTTATCTTGTTCTCTCTTCTCTATGATTGATTGTTTTGAAGTGCCTCATTTCCATGTTTTACTTTCAAGAGTTTGATTTCAAGTTACTGTTTATTTTGAAGAGTTATGTTTTATAAGTTTGTTTTTGGAGAATTGTACCAGTTCCATTCCAGGGAACTGACTCACCCCTCCCGGGGTGGGCTGCTTGGTTTCATCTTGCAGGTATAAATGGATTTACAGGTGGCCACGAAGAGCATGATGATTGGGATGGATTAGGTTTATGGAGAGTGAATGTTTTTATTATTGTTATGTTTTTGTTAAGTTTTCTTGAAGTTTCAGACCATAACTTAGTTATTGTAATGGTTGTAACTGGTGAGGTTGGTACCGGGTGTTTGGAGCCCGATGGTCTGTAATCGCCATTAGAGATTTTATTCCGCTGTATTTATTGTAAATAGGGGCGTTACACTGTAACTTTCAAATGGGCTACGACACAGGTTTTATTAAAATGTCGGCAATCTGCCGTTGACTGAAGATGAAGCAGATTCTCAAAGTCGATTTGCAATCTTTTCCCTCAGAAAGTGGTAATCTAACTGACATGTTTGATGCGGGAGTGCAAAATAGGGTTTACGGCTAAGTAGACAGCGCTGATATTGTCGCACCACACCGTCGGAAGAGAGGGAAGAGGCAGACGCAGTTCCGTGAGGAGTGTTGGATCTAAAGAGGTCGCATGGGACAAAGGCAAGTACTCGATACTCGGCCTCCGTGGTGGATTTGGCGACGGTGTTCTGTTTCTTGGACGCCCACGAAACCAGATTATTACCGAGATACACACAAAAACTGGTGGTGGGCGTCGATCCGTGGAGGACCCAGCCCAATCGGAGTCGGCAAGCAGAGAAAAGCCAGAGGAGAACGAGCAGAGATGCGAAAGCTCAGATCTTTCGTGGCCTGGATATACCGAAGGAGTCACTTAAGAGCTCGCCAATGAAGAACTGATGGACTGTGCATAAACTGGCATAGACGGTTCACAAGGTAACTGATGTCTGGTCTCGTTAGGTATTGCAACTACCTAAGATGCTTCTGTATTGTATTGGATCTGAGAAGTTTTCTGTATGTGGATTGGATAATTCTGTGTTTGGTGTTACGGGTGTGGAAACTGGTTTGAGAATTGCATGTTTTCTTTGTGGAGTATATCTGAAATATATTGTGACTGAGATAGGTAGAGACCATGTTCTGTGCGGCAACTTGACACCGAGGAAAAAATTTAGGGTTCCAAGATCCTTGACAGGAAAAAGAGAGGAGAGGGTGTCATAGAACTTTGTGAGTGTAGCGTCTGAACTGGCAGTGACAATATATCATCCACATAGATTAAAAAATAGAGGGTAGATCCAAACCAGTTGTAGATTATAATAAGTGTCCGCCATAAACCATGAAATCCCATAGAGAGTAGCGCGCCTGATAACTTGAAAACCAGGCCCTGGGGGCCTGTTTCAAACCATATATGGCTTTCTTCTGCAATTTGCATACATGATTGGGAAAATTGGGGTCTTTAAAACCTGGAGGCTGACTCATGTAACGTCCGCAGTGAGTTCGCCGTGCAAAAAGGCATTCTGAACATCATATTGTCGATAGGCCAACCTCTAGAACAGGCTAGGGATAGATTATGCGAACTGTGGTGGGTTTAATGACAGGACTAGGTATCAAATAGTCAATACCTTGTGTTTGATGGTATCCTTTAGCAACTAGGCAGGCCTTACGCCTTTCTATTGAGCCATCTAATTGAATTTGGTGCGGGAACCCATTTGACTCCTAGTAAGGAGAGTGAAGAGGTTAGAACAAGAACCCAGGTGTTATGGAGACGAGAGCATTGAATTCTCTGTGTATTGCTTCTTTCAGACAGGAAATTGTTGAGCCTTAATGAAGCTAGGTGATTCTGGGATAAGGGTAGAGATGTGAGCTTGAGGCCATGGTATAGTACCGTCTGTTCTCACAAGGGGTTGGTGTACATGTTTCGTGCTCTGGTGATCATAGGGTGAGGCTGAAGGGGTGGAGAAGGTTTAGATTGTGTAGGTGAAGGTGTAGGTGAAAGGGTAAAAGGAATAGGAGAGATTGGACTGTTTGTGGTGCTAGTTGATGGGGGGAGAGGATGGTGGGGCTTGGTTGCAGGTTGTGTAGTTGGAAAGGAAGTCAAAATAGGTAGGGTAGCAGTGGATAGGGTGGTGTTAGATGTTTCAGAAGTGGTAACTTGGGTTTTAAAGGGAAATGATTGTTCATCAAATGTGACATCCTTGGAGGTATAAATGCGATCTGTAGACAAGTCAAGACATAGATAGCCAGAGTGTTGCAAATATAGCCAGAAAACACAAGGTTTGCTACGAAAAGCCATCTTGTTTGATTGTAGGGCCTCAGATTTGGCCAGCAAAGACACCCAAGCACTTTGAGAGTGGAAAAGTTAGGAGGGTTACCAAACAACAATTCATATAGTGTTCTTGTAAAACAGCATAGGTGTGTGGTTGATGAGAAAGACAGCAGTTAGGAAACCTTATCCCAGTATTTCATAGGGGCTGAAGCATGAGAAAGGAGAGCCAGACCCTTGTCTACAATACTTCTATGTCTGCTCTCAATGCTACCATTTTGGCTGTGAGCATAGGGGCATGTCAACCGCAGCTGAATTCCTTGAGCTTTTAGGATAGCTCTGATAGGGAGAAACTCACCACCACCATCAGTTTGAATCGCACAGATAATTTTGCTGAATTGTGTCTCACAAACCGAATAAAATCAAGAACAATAGTAGTAACACAAGACTTAGCAGAAATGGGAAAGATCCATAAGAATCTTGTAAAGTCATCCACAATAGAGAGAAAGTATTTTGCACCACTGATAGACAAAATAGGATCTGGACCCCAAACATCCATAAAAACAAGATCAAAGGGAGCTTTAGACATAGAGGGACTAGGAGGATAGAGCAGTGAGTGCATCTTGCCCCTGTGGCAAGCATCACACACATTATTCAAACTAGTTACATTGAAAAGGGTAAATTGTATTTATTTAGCAGCAGTTTTGTTGTTCTGATAGATGGGTGACCAAGTCTTGAGTGCCAAGTGTGAGCTGAGGTTTTGACAGTGCTGTGAGCTTCAGGTTGTGAGGTGGTATAGGTGGGAATGTAGTAAAAGACTATCCTTAACTCCTCCTAGTTGAAGAATTCTCCCCGTTCTTCGGTCCTTAACAAGGAAATGAGAGAAATGAAACTCAAATAAGCATCGTGATCACCACAAAGTTTTCTAACTGATAGCATATTTTTTTAGTTAGGGATGTGAAGGAGATTAGATAGGTAGAAAGAGCCATAAGAAGTAGAGAGCCTGCCTGAACCCCGATGAACAATAGACAGATTAGACCCATTTCCTAGAGCAACAGATTCATTTCCAATAAAGGATTGAGCATCAAGAGAGAGCTGGCTTAGATCATTAGTGAAGTGATTTGTGGCAGCACTGTCTGGGTACCATGGGGCTTCTGCAGGATGGGTATTGGTGTAATTGGCAGCAAAAGAAGGTGGGGTAGGGGCTTGATAAGCATAGTTGTGTCTGTTCCAACAGGTGAGAGCAGTATGTCCATATTTCTCACAGATTTGACACTGTGGTCGAGGGTCTGGTTTGCCAGCAAGATTATGAAAATTTGAGCTATTTCCATTGTTTGATTTCTGATTATAGCTTTGATATTCTCTACCTCTTCCTCTGTTGTTGTAGTTTCTGCCCCTGTTACCTCTACCCCGGGAATTGTAGGTGGTTTGTTTTGTTTGTGAGAGATCTGTGGAGTTTAGGCTAATAGGGTTTTGATTTTGGAGAGATTGGGTTTGTTGGGCAAGATGTGCTTCTAGTTGTAACATGTGGCTGAATAGGACAGTGGTGCTAATTTCATCTGAGCGGTGAGAATGTAGGTGACAAGAGTGTCAAACTCAGGCCCTAGGCCTCTGAGAAGCTATGAGTTTAGGTCTTGATCAGATAGAACACAACCAGCTGAAGCTAAGGAGGCTGCTAACGTTGAGCTTTGTTATAATATTCGGTTATTGTGTCTGCCTCCTTTTTCAGATCCATCAAAAGGCTTTTGGTTTGCATAATCTTAGCAACATTTTGCTGTTCATACATAGAGGTGAGGGTAGTCCAGACATCTGCAGCAGTTTCACAGTGTAGAACTTGACAAACTACGGTTTCAGTAAGAGAGGCAGTCAAAACTGACATTACCAATTGATCAAGTTGTTTCCATTTTTGATATTCATCATTGATCATTCCATCGATCATCTTTTGTGCAGGTTTGGGAAACGAACCATCAATGACTCCAAACAACCCATGACCGATTAAGTAGGGTTCAATTTGCTTCTTCCAAACAAGAAAATTGTTAGAGGAGAGCTTAGTGAAATTACGAGCCGATGAAATAAGAGAAGGAATGAGAAGGTAGCTGATCCAGATATGCTTCCTGTAACCTGAGGTACAGCATGGGCGTTGGTGCCTGAAGAAGAACTGGAATTGCTGATGCTACCGCTGCCTGTCGACGCCATGAATAATGAGGAAGAATTGAAGAAAGGGAAGCAGGAAGAAGCAGATCGGAAGGTGGGTTGAAGAAGGGGCTAACTGAAAGAGCTCTATACCATAGTAAGACAAATCGTGAAGGAAGGAAAACGGCGCTATATTATAATGTATTATCTTCCTTGATTAGGTTTGTACAGTGTAACTATTATTTATATACATAAACAGATATATGTAACAGTGGGCCGTATAAGAGATATACAATATGGGCCTATTTACTCGTGGGCTTACTACTTCTCGCCTAAATTATCGTCGTTTGCGCTGAGTTTCCTTATGCTCAATGAAACAGCCCAAACGTTTTCTCACCGAAGAAGAGTAGGAGAGTGGGGAAAGGGTTTGGTTCATACGGAGGAAAATAAACTATTACCATGGTCAGGATAAAGAAATCGTCCATCCAATTTTACTCTTCACCACCGGTTGTGACTTGCTTGTGAAAGGTGGCCATTATCGGGTTTGCATTTCAATTCATTTCGGCCGATGCATGCAATTTTAGGAAGATGGACAAAAACAGGCAAAGATCATTCAGAAAGGAGCCTCAACTTGCAGTAGACCAGATTCATCAAAGGGAATCCGCATAGTCAATTGAGGATTTACTCCTCTTGGGTTGGTGATTTTTGATAAGCATTTCATACTTTCAAGGTAACGTTATGGTTTGGCCTTTTCTAAACTATTCACGTAAGGTTCTATGGGATTCGGTTGAAAATAGTAGTTGTCCTCTTTAGGATTAGTGAATTTAGTTTTGCAAGTCAAATCACTGCATAAACTATCTTATGTTTCGATAAAGGTAATGATATGGATGGTGTTTTCAAAAAGACAAACAAACAATACTCTATTCACCTCAGAGCCCAAAGATTGAAAAAATTGAAGAGCCCAATTTAGTGGGATGTAATAAGCTATCCAGATCTGTTTATAATATAATTAATTGTTTACAGTTTGTCGGTTGATTTGAACCTCAATGGACTTGGAGCAACAGAAAATTAAGAGAGTAGTTGGGACAGATTAGTCTATTTCAAAGTTAGCTTACTGCGGTGCGAAGTGTCACATCCTTTAAAAAAAAAAAGAGCAGAGCAGGTTTTTAGTGGAATTTCCTCCACTCTTCACGCCAAGCATACTCTTCATCGCCACAGCCCCTATTAAGTTTAACTTTCAGTAAATCTATTTTTTTTTGTTTTAGTCGTGCAATAAAGCTAGTTTTGTTTTCTTTTCTCCCCCTCAAAACTTCAAATGAACACCCAGACAAAACTTGGTGGGATGATACTCCCCATCCCTTTTGCAATGTCAACAAATCTTTTCCCTCCCTTTTTCCATCCTCACAAGAACTATAGTCTATTGTATATGTATAGTCATCAAAGCTAAAACAAAAGGTTTATTTGTTAGTGTTGTAATTGTTTTTCAATATATTTATTAAACTGTAATATAAAATACATATAAATTAAAAAATCATTAATTACTAAATTATTTATACTATATAAATTCAAATTTTTATTTGCTTCTATTATCTAGTCTATGTGTGGGTTTTGAGATATAAGGGAAAGGAAATACATTGACCCTCAATGCCTCTAACTTGAATCCCCACGCCTACTAGAAAAATGGAATTCCTTTTTTCTATTATATTTTGACTGGTGATATACGATCATTGAAGGATGACCAATCACCATTGACCAATGGATATTAACTAGTAACTGATGATCGTTGCATCCGGTGACCGTTGACTATTGACTGACATCTATTGGCCGATTGTTCATTACCATTTTCTCTGCACAGACAAACAACTATAAAATTCAAAAAAAAAATTCTATTTCCCTTTTTTTCATGATTTCATTCTATTTCCCGTCAAAACAAACACCCCTTAATTTGGTTGAACATATACCTTTTTATAAAATAATATTATATAGATTTGAAAAAAAATAAGACCATCAAAAATATGGGACCTAGAAGAAGGCACTGTTTTAACATGCTAATACGCACCATTGATTCCTGTATTAGAAGAGTCCAACTAGTATTTTAAGTTGGGAGTGAGATATGAGGTTTGAAAATGCAAAGGGGTTGCCTGCTTGATACAGGAAAACTCATCTTGCTCCAACTCACAATGAATGGAACTTTCTCTTTTTTTTTCTAGAAAAACTTAACTTTCCACTTGGCTACTCTTTTGAGCAAAAAGTGGATTATTTCTCGAATTAGCTCGAACTACCAACACTCACGGGGGGAAATATACAATGGAAAAAGGAAATCTCTTATGACATGATTTTTCAACAAATGGCTTACTGAACGAGTTTGAGTACTGAAATTCTCCGTGTTTTAAAAACAAGTCTAAGAAACAAATGATTATCATGTACATTAAAATTCTGCATTGCTGTTAGACCGGGAAAGGGAGGAAGAGGCGCAGATCCGCATAGAGGGGAGAGGGAGATGAATGGAAATTGGAATTTGATTGATTTTAATCTGAATAATATCCAAGGTTACAAATAAGTAGTAGTAATCCTAGTAATTAAAATTAGGAGAGAATCTAGGAAAATATAAGAATAAGGATAATATCTAGCAACTAACAAATTTTTTAAAAAAAATTGGCGACAAACTAACAAACCAAAAGGATAAACAAATAGGAATTTAATTATATTAAACATAATCCAATAAATAAGTTGGGTCTTTCTAACTTGGGCCGAATGACTACGAACTAATGGGCTGGTCACATTCTCTCCCCCTTCAACAACGTCCTTATCCTCACAAGACGGAAATAACGAAAAATTAACGGTTATGGTGAAGTCAAGCCGCATAACACAAGAAAACGGGCTCGGGGACAGGCTCGTCAACGAAATCGGATGGCTTAGCAACCAACCAGAAAAATTGACGGGTTTTACAATGGTGGCCCGACACAAAACACTCATCACAGTTATAGCATAAACCCTTCTCCCGATGGGCTAACACCTCCGCAAGAGTGAGACGGCGGATGGGAGTGCGGGCGGGATCGGATGAGGTGGGGGCAGTGGTTGACATCTTGGCGGCGGCAGGGGAAGTGCCGAGATCGTAGTCGTAGCCATTGGCTGTGGCACGGACAGTCCGCTGTATGATGACTGAACTAAAGAGTGGGCTGAAATGATCTCTCAAACCCAGCAGCTCCAACTCACCACAAGAAACAAGAAAGAAGAGAGAATGAAATTATCGATGAATAAGAACTTCTTTATTGCACTAATATCCCTCACGTGGAAGGCTTTACAGAGAAGACAAAAACCTAAAGTGGAAGGCTTAAGGAATACAACCGAGAGAGCAAAATATGACCAGACAAGTTAAGTGGAAAAGAACTAAACCTACTGCTTAAATACAACTAGGCTTAACAACTTTTCCCAACGGTAACAACGTTACTAATTAATACCTAACAGAGACTAACAGCAAACACACTAGTATCTTAACATGCCCCCTCAAAACATACATTATCATGTATGGTTTGTAACACCCAACTGCTGCAAAATCTCAGGATAGCTCCTTCCTGGCAGAACCTTGGTTAGCAAATCTACGAGTTGCGAATTTGAAGGGGTAAATTGTAGACTGATCAAGCCTTCCTGTATCTGTTGTCGCACATAATGTATATCCAGCTCCACATGCTTGGTGCGCTCGTGTAATACCGGATTCCTAGCAATATAAATTGCTGACTGGCTATCAGATTTAATCGGGATTGGCTTGATGTCTTCTATGCCAAGCTCGAACAGCAGCCTTGTCAACCAGGAAATCTCTGCAGTCACTTGTCTCATGGCGCGGTATTCTGACTCTGCTGAAGATAATGCAACTGTGGTCTGCTTCTTCGATTTCCAGGACAGTGGACTGCCCCCTAGCTGAATGAAATATCCACTTACAGACCTTCGTGTGTTTGGGCAGCTGGCCCAGTCCGCATCACAAAACGCAACAAGATCAAAGGTGTCTTTCTGGTTGAACAACAGCCCGTGGTTTGTAGTGCCTGAAACATAACTAACAGTGTGTAAGGCTGCATTAAAATGTATATCAGTTGGCCTTTCAAGGAATTGGCTCAAGACCTGAATGGAAAAGCAAAGGTCTGGTCGACTATGTGACAAATAGCTTAACCTTCCTACCAATCTTCTATAAACAGAAGAATCTTCTAAAGGTATTCCTTGATCTCTGTACAACTTTCTATTTAATTCCAGAGGGCCAATAGCCGATTTATTTTTGTTAGAGCAGCCAAACTCCTTAACAAGACTTTCTGCATAGCTTCTTTGGGTTAGAACCATACCCTGAGGTGTGTAAAGAAAATTCATTCCAAGGAAAAATGACAGTTTTCCCAAGTCTTTGATTTGAAATCTGTTGTTTAGACTTTCCTTTACCTTCTTTATCAGAGGAAGATTGTCACCAGTTAGGAGCACATCATCAACATAGACCACAAGGAAACATACTCCATCATTGCACTTATTAGTAAAAAGAGAATAGTCATTCATAGATTGTGTGAAACCTAGACCTTTGAGGAAGCTGCTAAGTTTTTGATGCCACTGTCTCGAAGCTTGCTTCAGACCATAAAGAGACTTTTTCAGCAAACAAACTTTATTAGTATCATGCACTTCATAGCCTTCAGGCACCTCCATATAAACCTCTTCCTCTAATTCACCATGCAAAAAAGCATTATTCACATCTAGTTGGTTGATTATCCAATTTTTCTTAACAGCAATGATAACTAGAGCTCTTATAGTGGTGAACTTGACAACTGGGGAGAATGTTTCCTGATAGTCTATGCCATGTTTCTGTGTAAAACCTTTTGCCACTAACCTGGCCTTACACCTTTCTAGACTCTCATCTGTCTTGTACTTACATTTGTATACCCATTTGCATTTAACGGGTCTCTTACCTCTAGGTAAATCAACTAAAACCCATGTCTGGTTTTTATCTAAGGCCTTAAACTCCTCTCTCATGGCATCTCTCCATCTAGTTTCCTTAACAGCCTGATCATAACAGTTAGGTTCAACTTCTGTAATTTCCCCTTCATTATTTCCAGACAGACAGATTGCTTTCAGAGGACACACAGAGGAAATTAAACTATCACTATCATCAGTATAAATCAGGTCAGATTCATTTAAACATTCATAATTCTGTTCAACTATCAGGTTAGCAACACTTATTCGATCAGATAAAATGCTGGAAAAACAGTCAAGAGGGGACTTCCCTTTTGTGGTCCTTCAAGACTTGGCCAACTTCATACTCCTCTAGGTAAGCAGGTCTGCGCCTTTCCTCTGTGAGCGTCTCTGACTGATCTGATCTGAAGGTTGAGTTTCCTCATGCAAAACTTCTATTGCCTCTTGAATGTTATCTTCCCTGTCATCTGCCTGGTTTTCCTTTCGAATTGGGGAGTCTGCACCTGTTTCCTGCAATTCTTCCTCAAAGAACTCAATAGGCACAGTCAAAACATCATTATTTTCAAAGCTGACAGAGGGAACACTATTTGTTTTCCTGCTTGGCTCTATATTCTTACATTGTTCTGAATTCTTGAAGGGATAGACATTTTCATGGAACACAACATCTCTGTTATGAATGACTCTTTCATTATCCAAATCATATATCTTGTACCCCTTCTTATTAGGGGAGTAGCCTAGAAAAACACCCTTGACACATCTAGAAGAGAATTTGTCATATTGATTGGAGTTAATCTTAGCAAAACACAAGCATCCAAAGCACCTTAAAGAACTGTAATCTGGTTTGCTTCCAAAAATAATTTCGAAAGGAGTTTGACCTCCCAAGGAAGAGAGAGCATTCTGTTAATTAAAAAGGTAGCAGTTAAAACACTTTCAGACCAAAACCTTTTTTGGAGACCTGAATGAAACATCAAGGCCCTTGCTGTTTCAATTATATGCCTATGTTTTCGCTCCATAACACCATTTTGTTGTGGAGTGTGAGGACAAGATGTTTGGTGTTTTATACCCTTCTTTCTAAAGAAATCTGTCCCAAACTTAGAACTCCCAAGCTCATATGCATTATCAGATCTGATGCATTTGACTTTCTTATTAAACTGCCTCTCTGTCATTCTAGAAACTCAGCTATAATCTGAAAAGATTCTGACTTATTCGCACATAAATGGACCCAAGTGGCCCTACTTTTATCGTCAACTATGGTGAGGAAAAACTGAAAGTCATCATGTGATTTTTGAGAATAGGGACTGTGAGCCTCGATTTTAAACCCTATCCTATGTTGATTAAAGCTGATTAGGATCTAAACGGGTTTTAGGTCCACTTATAACCTAAGATTAATACTATGTCATATAACAATAATTATTAAAACCTAAGCTAGCTCACTGGAACCTATTATGAGTGCCACTAATTTTAACCTAGATCAAATTAGGAAAGGAGAGTTCGGGTTCGGGGGCTTGGTATTCGACTTATTTAGGTTCAATTACTTCATTACCCTAGAAGTCGTTTTTCCTCTACTTAGTTTAATTACGGCTTATTACGAGTCGTTTTAACCTAAGTGCGCAAGCTTCTGTTTTTTTGTGTTTTTTAGCATTTTTTGACAGAAAAATAAAGTGAAATTGAAAGCTACCTAAACTAGGGTTTCGGAGGCAGAATTAGGTCAAATTTTGCTTACGTCCGTAGCCACGGACCCATGTCCGACCACGGACCCAGTTAACTAAAAAACAGAAGAGTCGAAAATAAAGAAAAACAAAAATTTGCAGGGTGGGCCTCGGACAGGCTGGAGGGCCGGACATTATCAGAAAAAACCTAAATTTTGAATTTTTTAAATCCTGCCGCCGTCCGTGGGCGTCCGGCTTTCGGACAGGGCGTCCGGGACCCCGGACATAGCGTCCGTGGGTGCGGACCACCTCGGACGGCGGCGTTGAGGCTGTTCCGAAGGTGTTTTTGGCTCAAATTTTATGGGTGCGTAGCCTGAAAGATTCTAAACACGTTAGTGATTGAAAGTTTTACAATTTGAATTCGAATTAAAACGAAACTTAGCAAACAAGTTATTGGGCAGAAGCGAAAACAAACGCTAATCAGAAGCGATAAAAAGTCAATTCGACTCCAGATTTTAAACAGAGTAGTTAAAGTTGAACAAAGTCAGAAAAACAAGGCTTCAACCTGTTTTACCTTCGGATCTAATGAGACTCTTCACAACGGGGATCTTTTGATGCTTCGATGCCGGTTTTGGATTGACTTCGAATTGTGCTTCGATCTCCTTCTTTATGCTGTTAAGGACGTTTCTCTTCTGTTTTGTGGTGGTTGGTTGTGTGTTTTGGTGCTTGGAAGTTCAATAGGAGAGAAGGAAGGATGAGTTTTCGGTGATTTCGGAGTGATTTCTGCAGTGTTTCGGTATTGGAGTGTTGAAAACGTGGGAGGCAAGTAGACGGCTGTGTCTTGACTATGGGGATCATCTACCTGCCCTAGGTCGTTTTTTGGAAGGCCTTTTATAGAAAGAGCATGGCCAAGTTGATAGAACAGAATTTTATCTAAAACCTTGATTTTGTGCTCTAAGAGAATTGATTTTTTAAAATATGTTGCAAGCCTATAAAAATTATGAAAATTTAACTGAAGGTAAAGATGATTTTTAGGAATTGTGAGAGTTGGAATCGGTTATTTGATAAATAACCGATTAGATAAAAATCTCACAATCTGGAATCTCCCAAAATTCATAACTTATTATTGGAAAGTCGAAATTACGAAATTCCAACGGCATTAGTCTCTAATAATCATCCTCTACCCTGTGTTAAAGTTTCATGACATTTTGTTTTGATTTCGGTATTTTCCAGAGGAGAGAGAAAATTGCAAAAATGATTGAATTTCTCTTTTAAATTTTGGGATAAGGTTCCAAATAAAATAAATTCAGGTTTATGACTGTGTGTAGTCATGCTAACCATGTGACAATTTTATTTTAATTTTGAAAACCCTTTTATTTCTATTTTGAGGTTATTTCATGTGTTAATTATTAAAGAAACTAGCTTATTAAAAGCTTAATTTCCAGAATAAATATTATCAGAAAATCATGAAATACCTTTCATAATGACTATGATATTTGGAAGTGTTTGGAGATAATGAACAAGTCATATGAAAATAGAAAATCCCGAGAATGTCCTTGGAAAATCCTGCATCGGTGCATTTTGACCATTTTGCCCTTCGTAACACGTATGCCTTAGAGACTACTCCGAGGGGGTTGGAATTTTGGGTATAACAGATTGCCCCCCGTCAACTAGACTTTGTAATGGAAATGAAAAGGCTAGTTGATGCTTGAGTGATACCCCAAAATTTTGGATCTTAAAAGACCCCTCGTGCAATTGAAATCCAACAAGTTGTGTCGAGCTGTTCTAAGGCGCTGACTACCTATGAGTAAAGTGGAAGGATGTCGAGCGATTCTAAGGCGTCGGCCACCTAAAGGTAAAAATGAAGTAATGTCAGACTATTCTAAGGCGCCGACTACCTATAAGGATGATATGATGTCAAGCTATTCTAAGGCGTTGACTACCTATAACGAATGAGATGATGTCAAGCTATTCTAAGGCGTTGACTACCTATAACGAATGAGATGATGTCAAGCTATTCTAAGGCGTTGACTACCTATAACGAATGAGATGATGCCAAGCTATTCTAAGGCGTTGACTACCTATAACGAATGAGATGATGTCAAGCTATTCTAAGGCGTTGACTACCTATAACGAATGAGATGATGTCAAGCTATTCTAAGGCGTTGACCACCTAAAATGAAATGAAGTATGCCGAACATTCTAAGGTGTCGGGAACCTGTAATGCAAATGTAGATGTCATGCAGAAGAAGATGATATGATATGATGATGATGCTCGGATGCTTCTGGGGACCGAAACCCGTTCCAATGCTCCTGGTTGGTATACTATGGGGACTTATTGCCTCTGCCCACCAACTGGGGTGCTGGGATAACTTCTAGATTACCAAGGGGACTTATTGCCACTGCCCACTAGTTGTTTCTCCCAAGAAGTTGACATGAAGATGGGGACTTATTGCCTCTGCCCCGCCAACTTAGATCACGCTCTACCTCGCACTGAAGATGATACTAGGTCTCGTACTGGTCTCGCACTGGATGATGACGCTCGATCTCGCACTGAAGAAATGATGGGTCTCGCACGGAAGATGATACTAGGTCTCGTACTGGTCTCGCACTGGATGATGACGCTCGGTCTCGCACTGAAGAAGATGACGGGTCTCGCACTGAAGATGATACTAGGTCTCGTACTGGTCTCGCACTGGATGATGACGCTCGATCTCGCACTGAAGAAATGATGGGTCTCGCACGGAAGATGATACTAGGTCTCGTACTGGTCTCGCACTGGATGATGACGCTCGGTCTCGCACTGAAGAAGATGACGGTCTCGCACTGAAGATGATACTAGGTCTCGTACTGGTCTCGCACTGGATGATGACGCTCGGTCTCGCACTGAAGAAGATGACGGTCTCGCACTGAAGTCTCGTACTAAATGGATGAAGGAAAAGCTGGATCTCACACTGATTCTTGGTCTCGTACTGAATGAAGATGCTGGGTCTCGCACTGAAGAGGAATCTGCAGGGCCTTGCACTGATTTTGGGTCTCGAACTCAAAATGAGTTAGGAGGATAATGGTCTCGTGCAAATGGTAAAAACTGATCACTGGAGTGCCATGGCAATGATGATAAGATGTACACAATCAAAATATATGAAAGATACTCGTCCAAAACAGGATTTGTTGGAAAAGGTGCCAAACGTGGCAGTGTTTGAAGAAAATTCTGTTTACTGAAAAGGAAGGTGAAATTATCATTTCCTGACCATAGATTTTCGGACTTGTAATTTATCTCCTAGGAGATGAACATGCCATCGGTGGGGTATAGTGTATGATGTAAAGGTAAGGGCTTATGTGGGCTGTGAGTGGTTTGGGCTTGTGTGGTTATGGTGTGAAATAAAGGCTTGGTGGGCTTGTGGTGTTTGATGTGCAGGTAAAGGCTTTGTGGGCCTGTGTAGTGGTGGTGTGGAGGTAAGGGCTTTGGGTCCCAATTGGTGTTGTCATAGCAATTGTTGGAACCAACAATTGCCCCCAGTATTTTCCCTTAAGACAATCTGAGCTAGAGTTCATGGCAATCGATCGGAACGATCGATTGCCCCCAGTATTTTTTTATTAAACGTGCGAACGAGTCTCGTCCTCACAGGGTCAAGGCTTATGTTTTCACGTGGTGTTTCCTAACCTACACTCGGCGTGTTTGGTGTTTGCACTCGTTCC
Organism: Limonium bicolor; assembly: GCA_023374045.1. NCBI lineage: Eukaryota > Viridiplantae > Streptophyta > Magnoliopsida > Caryophyllales > Plumbaginaceae > Limonium > Limonium bicolor. The sequence goes on along the minus strand of CM041782.1, from coordinate 62,357,857 downwards.
TCCCCTACGGTCACAACTTCTAGACCATTGAATTCGATATTTGATGAATTTACGCATTCGATCTGTTACTTTCACGTGATTAGATACACAACTATCAAGTCGGAAGTCTTTAAAGCTTATAACATGGCCATGGGGTGTGATGAAAGACAACGGGACCATGGAGGGATATTTCAGGTATGTGGAGCTATAAGGGTGACCAAAGCTGCAACTTCCACCTTCTCTCGGACTTGTCTTCTTTGCCTTGAAGTCGTTTGGCTACTTCGTGATGACTTCGCTTATGAGCTTGGAACTTAGAACTTTTGGGTTGTTCCTGCGCCTTCTCTCTTTCTACTGATTTTGGATTACTTCGGGGCTTTCCAGGTTTGCCTTTCTTTGAATCTCTTTTCCTCCGGGGTTTGTGTTTCCCGGTTTTGAACTTTGAGAGCTGTTTTTGATGTTAGCGCATTTGGATCCTGTGCCACTTTGGGGCCATTTGCGGATCACTCCGTCATGCTGGTAGCAGTTCTGCTTCTTTGGACTTGTGAAGTTGCTGTTCGGAAGTCGGGCTCCTTGCATCCTTTGGTCACCGGGTCGGGTATTCACCATTGGCTGGCTTATTCTGTGGAGTTTGTAGTGTTGTAAAAGAGGTCATATATCAAAAGCTCAGCGGGGGTGCCTAGGGTGTGATGTCAGGGTTCACAAGCTTTTGGATGTGTGGTGCTGTACCTAGGTGCTTCGTCATCCCTAATAGTGTGTATCCTTTCTTTGTTACTTTTCGCAGGTCTAAGTGTAAATCTACAAATTATCTCCTTCGGTCGGAGTTACGCCGTTTACCTCACCTTTGAATGTGGTCTCACCGGAGTCGCGTAAAAGTGACACGCTCGTTCGCTCATGGTTTTTCCACTCAAGACATTCTCGCGAGATTTTCACTCCGAAACTCGTTCGCACATTTAAACAAAAGCAAAAGATGACGAACTTAAACTTAGATTTCCCCTAGTATTAACCTGGGGTTTATGACAACACTTAAACAGATGTGGATTTAGAACCGCTTCGTGGGTTATTTTGGATGCTTTGGGATAGGTTGTGGTGCTTGGCAACACATGCTCACCTTTTAGAAACAAAAGACAAGTCGTTTTGTTCCATAGTCGAGGAATGATTACTCCATGATTCTTTTCCTTAAAAAACAATTTTGCTTTTTCTTTTTCGATGAACGGAAATGATTCATACAGGAATTGTGAAAGTGGAACTATGATTTTATTTAAGAATCATGAGAGAAACGTAAAGATTACAATCGGAGGTGACTGAAAACTAAGAAGGTAAGCAACCAGAAGATGCAACAAAACGACTTGCATACTTAGAAGAATTGGACTCCTTGCTCGAACAGGTCTTGAATCTTGTGCTTCAATGCTCGGCAATTGTCAGCACAATGGCCAGGCAACTGATGGTAGTGGCAGAATTGATTAAGATGCCTTCCCAAATGAGTGGTTCTGGTCGAGGGGCCAAGGGCTGTAGCAAGTTTCTCTTCTGAAGCTCTTCAAACGCCTGACTTGGTGCTCGGCCAATGTTGGTGAATTCCCTTTGCGATGAGTCTCGGCGTGGTAAGGGTACCGTCCTAAAGTTTTGATGCGGGGCTCTAGGTTGTTGAACCACATTCACTTCTGGGAAACTGCTTTGAGCGCAAGTTATTGGCTGAAGACAAGCCTTTCCTGGTCCTGACTTAGATAATTTGGAGCTACTGCCGGAGTCTCTTGAGCGCTCGAGTTCCAACCCTTCCTTATGAATCCTTTCCTCTAGAATACCGACTTGTCCCATCAACATGTCCAAACTCGGAAAATACATAAATTTTAGCTCATGGTTGTGTTGTTTCCGCATGTTCTCAATTATCATGCGGATTTGCTCTTGCTCGTCCATTTTGGTAGGCATGGCCGCAGCCTTTCTCCTCCAACGCTTGATGAAGTCAGACATGGACTCACCGTCTTTCTGTCGGGTTCCTGCAAGATCGATTCTGGTGACTTCGAGGTTCTTAGCATACTCAAAATGATTTAGGAAAGCCTCGCAAACCTCCTCATAGGTTTTGGTATTCATCTTCTGAGTGAGATACCAACGCTGAGGAGTCTCGTCTAGATAGCGTGCGAAAACTTTGGCTTTTTGCATGTCGTTGAGCCCCAAGATGGACATTTCCCGGTCGAACATAGCCAAGTGAATCTGTGGATCCGAGGAACCCTTGTACAAAGCGAGTGTAGGCAGCCTCAACTTTAGGGGAAGATCAACTTCGGGATACGACGCCGTGGAGAAATAATCGAAGCCAGCTGGTTTGTTGGCTTTCTCTATGCGCTCAATCCTTTTAGAAACCCTTTTGACCTCTGCAGCTAGTTGGTTGTCCGGGACAACTTGCCCTACAAATCCTTGTGCATCCTGGGCTTCGATGTAGTCGCGCCCGTTCCCAGAGTCGGCTATCTTTCCTGAAATGTTTTTCTGATGACCAATCTCAAGGGAATTGATTTTGCTTTTCAACTCTTCGATGATGGTGACATACTTAGCCTCCATGTCATTAGTGGCGGACCTATGTTTCTGTTCCATGGCGTCCAAGGCAGCCATGTACCTTTGATCTAAGGCTGCAAACTGGGCCTCTACGCTGACTGGGTTTCCTCCTTCTGCCATACTTGGGATTCGGGTTTATCTGTTGGAAAATAACAGTGGACTGAGCTAAAATTCTGGACCGTGAAGAAGTTCTAGGTAAAAACTTGTTTGGGCTGCAAGAAAAGCATATGAGCTGGAATGACCCCTAAATCACAAATGGGCCTAACTTTCTTTGGGTCAGAGAAGATGGTTGCTAAGCTGACAAAGATTTTATTTGCAGGACTTGTGAGTAATTTCGAGTTCAGGTGGATTTCTTTTTATGGGCCTAGAACTAATTGGATAATTCAAATTGGGCCAGAAGAGAAATCACCTAAGTCTAGGCTTTTGGGCCGAAGCCCGAACGACTCACATGTTAAACCACACAGGGCCTCTGGGCCGCAAACAAATAGAGCTGCCAATTCGTGTTGGGCTAGGTTGATGTAGGAGAAGTTCCTATCAATCTCTAGGCTGGGTAGTGGGCCGATCATACAAGCAAACAAGGCCCACACAAATTCAACATGTCCTCACTAGACGTTTAAATCAAACAGGGTATGGATCGATCCGGAGAGGTGCTTGGGGCGCGGGCCCAGGTCACCACAAAGGAATAGGGCTTGCACGCTATTCTCTTTGGGCTTCCCCACTCTCTTCACATCACCTGAAGGTGTGCGTCTACGGTCGGGTCTTTGACTGACCAAACAAAGGGCTAGGTAAGGGCACTGCCAGGAAAACGCTTGGGGCTAAAGCCCAGGTATTAAGGGGGTGTGGTTAGACGACACCCTCTTTTTTCCCCGCTTATTCACATCACCTAAAAGGTGTGAGTCCCTGACAGGGGACCCTCAAATGGGTCCCGGGGTGAGATCGGTTTACGTGGACCCTCGCTCTCATATGATGCAAAGGTACAGAAATTAAAGTGCGCACGAAAGTAAACAAACAAAGTAATAAAGCCATAAATAAACATTTTCGAGTTAAGCCCTCTTTCTTAAAATTAAACAAGTAAAATTAAGAAGTTGGTCCCCAGCAGAGTCGCCAGTCTGTGAGCCTCGATTTTAAACCCTATCCTATGTTGATTAAAGCTGATTAGGATCTAAACGGGTTTTAGGTCCGCTTATAACCTAAGATTAATAACTATGTCATATAACAATAATTATTAAAACCTAAGCTAGCTCACTGGAACCTATTATGAGTCGCCACCTAATTTTAACCTAGATCAAATTAGGAAAGGAGAGTTCGGGTTCGGGGGCTTGGTATTCGACTTATTTAGGGTTCAATTACTTTCATTACCCCTAGAAGTCGTTTTTCCTCTACTTAGTTTAATTACGGCTTATTACGAGTCGTTTTAACCTAAGTGCGCAAGCTTCTGTTTTTTTTGTGTTTTTTAGCATTTTTTGACAGAAAAATAAAGTGAAATTGAAAGCTACCTAAACTAGGGTTTCGGAGGCAGAATTAGGTCAAATTTTGCTTACGTCCGTAGCCACGGACCCCATGTCCGAGACCACGGACCCCAGTTAACCTAAACTATACAGAAGAGTCGAAAATAAAGAAAAACAAAAATTTGCAGGGTCCGGGGCCTCGGACAGGCTGTCCGAGGGCCCGGACATTATCAGAAAAAACCTAAATTTTGAATTTTTTAAATCCGCCGCCGTCCGTGGGCGTCCGGCTTTCGGACAGGGCGTCCGGGACCCCGGACATAGCGTCCGTGGGTGCGGACCACCCTCGGACGGCGGCGTTGAGGCTGTTCCCGAAGGTGTTTTTGGCTCAAATTTTATGGGTGCGTAGCCTGAAAGATTCTAAACACGTTAGTGATTGAAAGTTTACAATTTGAATTCGAATTAAACACGAAACTTAGCAAACAAGTTATTGGGCAGAAGCGAAAACAAACGCTAATTCAGAAGCGATAAAAAGTCAATTCGACTCCAGATTTTAACACAGAGTAGTTAAAGTTGAACAAAGTCAGAAAAACAAGGCTTCAACCTTTTTACCTTCGGATCTAATGAGACTCTTCACAAACGGGATCTTTTGATGCTTCGTTGATGCCGGTTTTGGATTGACTTCGAATTGTGCTTCTGACTCCTCCTTCTTTATGCTGTTAAGGACGTTTCTCTTCTGTTTTTGTGGTGGTTTTGTGTGTTTTTGGTGCTTGGAAGTTCAATAGGAGAAGGAAGGATGAGTTTTTGGTGATTTCGGAGTGATTTCTGCAGTGTTTCGGTATTGGGAGTGTTGAAAACGTGGGAGGCAAGTAGACGGCTGTGTCTTCTGACTATGGGGATCATCTACCTTGCCCTAGGTCGTTTTTTGGAAGGCCTTTTATAGAAAGAGCATGGCCAAGTTGATAGAACAGAATTTTTATCTAAAACCTTGATTTTGTGCTCTAAGAGAATCTGATTTTTTAAAATATGTTGCAAGCCGATAAAAATTATGAAAATTTAACTGAAGGTAAAGAATGATTTTTAGGAATTTTGAGAGTTGGAATCGGGTTATTTTGATAAATAACCGATTAGATAAAAATCTCACAATCTGGAATCTCCCAAAATTCATAACTTATTATTGGAAAGTCGAAATTACGAAATTCCAACGGCATTAGTCTCTAATAATCATCCTCTACCCTGTGTTAAAGTTTCATGACATTTTGTTTTGATTTCGGTATTTTCCAGAGGAGAGAGAAAATTGCAAAAATGATTGAATTTCTCTTTTAAATTTTGGGATAAGGTTCCAAATAAAATAAATTCAGGTTTATGACTGTGTGTAGTCATGCTAACCATGTGACAATTTTATTTTAATTTTGAAAACCCTTTTATTTCTATTTTGAGGTTATTTCATGTGTTAATTATTAAAGAAACTAGCTTATTAAAAGCTTAATTTCCAGAATAAATATTATCAGAAAATCATGAAATACCTTTCATAATGACTATGATATTTGGAAGTGTTTGGAGATAATGAACAAGTCATATGAAAATAGAAAATCCCGAGAATGTCCTTGGAAAATCCTGCATCGGTGCATTTTGACCATTTTGCCCTTCGTAACACGTATGCCTTAGAGACTACTCCGAGGGGGTTGGAATTTTGGGTATAACACCTAGGATTTGAATTGTGAATACCGGAGGAACGTTGGGATACAAGTACAACGGTGAAAGGTATGATTTCTTCATGCCCTGTATCCTAATCTGGTTACCCCGATTTGTGTGCTTATTTGACCACCTAAACAAGATAAATGCATGAATCAGACTATATTGCACTTACCTGTGCTTGACTTATGTTGTGCTCGATATTTATTGTCTTGAGCACTAGTTTGTATAATTCATGAAATATATGATGATGAATGGTATTCGAACCTCGTATTGTACTTGTGTAATGTATTGTACCTCGTATGTATGTGTATATGTGTATTGTATTATTGTGGCTTGGATGTTGACTTGTGCTAATTCCTAACTATCTAACTCCTAACTTAAGTGAGTAAATTGGAATGAGTACAAGTCCGATATAGCTTCGGCCACGCGTGAGGATGCGGAGTCACAAGAGGTAGGCTGCAATTCCTGACTCTTAAACTGGTCCGCGGCCCAAATCCCTTAAATGGGTAGCATCCTGGATTGGTGAGTCAAGTAAATCCCGGAGGTGGGACGGTGTAGTCCCCAGGGCCGGAGGTCCCGACGACTTAACTTGAGTAAGAGTAAGGTAAGTAAGTATGGATCCGTAAGTATGTATGAGTATGTATGCGTATGTATGAAGTAACGAGTAAAGAGTAATCTCCACCCGATTAACCCGGGTGGACCAATGAAGCTAACAAGAATTGCCTATTGTGTATGTAATGTATATGTATAATTCGGAAAAGGTAAGTATGCATTGAATGTTTTATGTTGTACTTCTTGTATGTAATGAAGTGTATGTCTTGCGTAATGTATTGCAATATTATGTATAAAAGCATGTATGCATGTATGTTTGTATGAAAACGAACCGCATGTATTCGACCAAGTGGTCGGCGTACCTCACTAGTACGCGGGTATGCGGTTATCATGCTCGGCGAAAGCTGACCCCTTCGGGGGACATTTTTTTAGTGTGCAGGTACCCGAAGCGAATATGGTCAAGGAAGGACCGGAGGCACACCCTTGTAATTAGGAGTAAGTAGTTTGTGAAGAACGGTAGTAAGTAGTCTCGTAGTGAGTACGTATGAACTTGAAGAGGTAGTATATTTGTATAAGGATCTTAGTAAACTCGGTATGTGGATTATTTGTATGGTATTTGAAGTATTGTATCGAATGGAAGGATGTAGCGTGTATTGGTGTATGAAATATATGGTAGATATGTAATACTCGGGATTCCGGTCCATCAGACCGATGCTGTAAGCAGTAGTAGTAGCCTTGTTAGCCACGTGGGTGGCTAACGGCATTGTATCACCCATTGTATGTAAGTAAGTATCCCTGCGTATATCTGACGTGTAAGGGGATTGGACGGTAAGCATGTATTAATGGTAGGGGTGTTACATCCTTTGGCCTGTTGACGAAATTGTCCTCCACATTATCAAGCATATCATCCATTTGATCATCGTGGTAAGTCATCTCACTGTAAACATTGACTCCTGAATTAGTCGGGAATTGATCCGACTCGTTGGTAGTATCGAATGTCTGCTCAGTTCTTGAGTGACACTGATCATGACTGTAGGATGTTGAAGCATTATCTTCAAAGATTCTCCATGGAAATTCCATCTTCTGTAATGTGGCATGAAACCACGGGTCTTCAGATGGAATTGTATGACGTCGATGCTTGAATATTTTCTGACCACACCACAATCAACACAAGGACATGGAATTTTCACCGCCTTTGTCCTATCCTTGTGTTGCACTACAGCTTTGCAAAACTCTCTCAACATCTTGTCAAAGTGTTCCCCTCGATCACCATACATCCAGTCACGCTCCATACTATATGTGCAACAGATCACAAGTGTGAGTTATCCTACGTAAAACTAAAATGTTTATGTAATATAGTTTGTATTTAGTTGCACATGTTTATTTCCTAATGGAGCATGACTGGGATGATTACCAAGTAGTCTAGCCTAATTCTAAGGTTCCAAACACAAAATTAACTAGCATTTTAATTTTAACAAATCTTATCACTTTTAAAACAAAAACTGGTGTTAAATGTTGACACAAAATGCAATATTACAAACATTTGTAGAAAAAATTCGGCATGACCTTTTCGTAATTATACACATCCCGTGCTTATTATTAAGCACTCGCCAAAGTCATGCAACCACAACATTCCACATAGTAAAAATCAAACTAAATACAAATTGAATGATCAAACCACCATTTCAAAAAAATTCAATTCAATTTAGTGTAACCGGCAAACAACATCAGACCAACATTTTCAAACCACATTCTCACTACCTAATTGTCAACAATTTTCAAACCATATTATCAATTCTTCCCGAACCAGTTCATATATTAAAACAAATCCGAAGTAAAAATACTTACTTGTTTCTTGGGGATTTATAGAGAGATGGGAATATGTGTCCGAGAGGTAGGTTGGTGTGCGAGAGATGCAGCAGTACTACTTCTAATATATCTATACAAATACGCAAAACAAAAAATTAGAAAGAAAACACAACATGTATATTTATTGTTCATAAATAGGCTTGCAAAATTATAGTGAATGAAGAGAATGAATATATAAGTTAAAGAATATTACTAGAAGAAATGAATAGCTTTCAGCCCCATTTACAATCTAGATAGTAAGATCGACGCAAACGCTCCTAAATTATCACTGCAGAGAATACAAACAATACATTCAATCCTAAATCAGAGCATTATAACAACAAATTAACAATTTTTATACTGAAATTCGAACTTATAAATATAGGGCGTTTTCTAGGTTTTAGCGGGTCACGTCTGGCGACGGTGGGCGACAGCCGACGACAACGAGGTCGGTGATGACGGGCAGCAGCGGGCGACGACACAAACACAAGTAGAGAATGAAGAGAACTAACGTCGTTAGGAATACAATATAATAGTTAGCAAAAATAATGAAGAAATAATTAAGTTTAAAGTATATTACAGGTTCTCGAATGAATTATTTTCAGCCCGTACGTCTTCAATGTGATGCAGTAGTTTGCTTGTTCTTTTGTCTATAGTGGCACAAACACACAAAATCAGCAAAAAAAACATTATATTACACACAAACATTTTATCGAGCATGTTGTGCATTAGTAAAAATGGTAAATCAATTCACATTTTTATATACACATTTTGCACACACATATAAGTTCAACATCCACAACACATTAAACCGTAAATCTATCATTATTACAAAAGAATGACAAAATTTGAATTGAAAAACGACATTACCGTTAGAAAAAACTGAAACGGTGGGCTGGTGGTGGTGGTGGTCGAAGTTGCTGTTGAAGCGCCGTGTACGGAGGGCAGTGGTCGACGAAGACAGCAGGGAGGCGGGCAACATCGGCGGTGGCTGCGGTGCGCGGTGGTCGGAGGTTTGGGCAGTGGCTGAAGGGTTAAAATCGTCTGGTGTCGTGCGCGTAGAGAGAAAAGAGAGGTGAGAGTCGAGAGAGCGTGAAGTCTAGAGAGGGGGTCTGGGACTGATATTAAACACTCTATTTCGGCGGTTGTTAGTAGCAACCGCCGAGATAGTTATTATTTTTTTTGAAATTTTCAACCGGGAAAAAAGTCTATTTCGGCGGTTGTAAGGAGGAACCACCGAAATAGATACATTTCATAGTCTATTTCAGTGGTTCCTGCTTACAACCGCCGAAATAGACAATTTATTTTTGAACCACGGTCACCTAGACACCCTATCTCAGCGGTTTTTACTACAACCGCCGAAATAGCTCTTTTTTGTACTAGTGCCATAACCCATCGTGCCTTTAACATAACGCAGCACATGCAAAGCAGCTGCCATATGAGTGTCGCGCGGTTTTTGCATAAACTGACTGAGCACCTGCACAGCAAAACTAATGTCTGACCGAGTATTAGAAAGATAGTTGAGTTTTCCTACTAGTCGACGATAAAGAAGAGGATCTTCTAGAGGTTGTCGTTATCAGCAAGTAAGGGAGCGCCAACTACTAGTGGACTCGTAACAGATTTCATAGCGTCACACCCATATTCCCTAACAAGATCCGCACAAAACTTTCTTTGGGACAAGACAACACCATTATTTGCAGGAACAAATTCAATACCAAGGAAATAATGCAGTCTGCCATGGTCTTTAATCTTGAAATTGTCATCAAGAGCAAACTTAATAGCATCAACATCTTGCTGACGAGTACCAACCACTAGCATGTCATCCACAAAAAACACAACAAAAAGAGAATGACCATCTTTCTTCATAAAAAACAGAGATAGTCATTCTTTGACTGAACAAATCCCAAAGTTTGGAAACTGTGTCAACTTATAAAACCACTGCTTGGAAGCCTGCTTAAGACCATAGAGAGACTTCTTCAACAAGAAAGCTTTATTTTTTCCCGGAACTTCAAGGCCATGAGGAATTTTCATATATACTTCCTCATCCATCCATGAAGAAATCCATTATTGACATTAAGCTGATTAATAACCCATCCTTTATGAAGAGCAACAGTAACAAGAGCTCAAATAGTAGTCATCTTGACTACTGGTGAAAGGTTTCATGGTAATCAAGCCCAAGACGTTGTCTAAAACCTTTTGCTACCAATCACGCTTTGTGTCGTTCCAAAGTCCCATCTGACTTAAGCTTGATTTTGTAAACCCATTTGCAACCCACTGTTTTCTTTCCTTTAGGCAAATTCACAACTTCCCAAGTCCCATTGTCTGTAAGAGCACACAACTCCTTTTGCATAGCCCTTCTCCAATGAGCATGTTGAACAGCCTCCCTATAGTGAGTAGGCTCCTCCATGGTAAATAATAGATCATGAGACTTATGTGAATTATGCACCAGAAGACCGACAGACTGGCTAGGTTTAGTATCAATTAAATTGGCACAATCGGTGAGAGTGTTAGTATCCGTCCGTTGAAGTATTCTGTCATCCAATATGTCATTAAACAAAGAACTACAAACATAGTCACTCAAATAAGCCGGTTTATGAGTTTCTCTAGTAGAACGGCGCAGACCATGAGTGACGGATGAAGAAAGCTCATGTGTTTGTATATCTGGAGTCACTGCAGTCTCGACAACATCACCGAGACCGGTAGAAGAAGCCGCGGCGAAGCAACATGCATGACAGGAGGGTCGTCATCATACCAAACATTGATGACGTCTTCAGTAGTACGCGAACCCGTATCAACATGAGAAGCACCAGACGCATCCTTATATAGAAAAATCTTAGGATGAAACTGCACATCCCTGCACACATCAACCTTTTGAGAACCGATACTTAAAACATTATACCCCTTTTTCCTAGGATGCTCTCCTAGGTAGAAACAAGCTTCTGCTCGTGGCCTAAACTTGCCATCCTTTGGGCCGACAACAGTCTTATAGCAAAGACAACCAAACGGTTTGATGTTCTTATATGCAGGCCGCTTATCATAATACCTCAAATGGCGTCTTCCCTTGTAAGGCTTTGGTGGACAAGCGATTTATCAAATAGACTGCATGTAGTATCACTCACCCCAATATAACAAAGAAACATTAGACTGGAAGTAAAGAGCTCTAGCTGTCTCAAGAAGATACTTGTGTTTTCTCCAACTACAACGTTCTGTTGTGGTGTATGAGCACAAGTGGTCTGATGTATGATTTCATTTCTTCATGACTAAAAATTTTCTGCCTTCGTTAGAACTCCCTAACTCATTTGGCGTTATCACACCCAACGATAACCCGAACTTTAGAATCAAATTGTGTCTCCACCATTCGGATAACGAGACAATAGCCTGCCACGCCTCTCCCTTGTGGGATAACAACTGAACCCACGTTGTACACGTGTAATCATCAACAAAACAAACGAAGAATCGGAAACCATTATAAGTAGACATTAGAAACGGACCCCATACATCGACATGAATCATCTCAAAAGGACGCTTTGGTTTTATTTCTGAGTGGCCGAAAGAATGTCTTTGAGCTCTGCTGCTTTATAACACACATCACAAAAACTGCTTCAACAAATCCTACTGTTTTATTAAACCCATAGCAAAAAGTTTATCAAACGGTACATATCCGAGTGCTACATGCACATCAAAAGTAGAAATATTCAAAACGAAAAACTGGCCTCGTGGCCCAAACTAGTAGAACAGGCCCGATTGCTAGCGCAGCAGCCCAGTCCATCATTGTAACACCCCTACTCTAAAATCTAGTTTAGCTAGCGCGCCTAACATAATAATCAGTCGATTCACAATGGTAATTAAAAAACGTACACAAAATAAACCGGTGTTACTCTCGCCATTACCACCCGCCCATGCGAGTAACGAAGCGTTTACCAACTATCCATCTACACTACCGCTGTGATGACAGAGAATTAATACAACTAAAATTACAAACTGAATAAATTCCGAAAGAACAGTGAGCCATCTATCTATCCCAATACCACAATGTTCGTAAACAATAAACTTAAATCATCGTTCGCACGTAAGTAAACTGTTAGCTATCCCAAAATCCCCGCCCGTTCGTCTTCATCCGCTTCAATCCTGAAAGTGGGGGCCGTATAGGCTCAGCCAACGCTGAGCACGAACTATATAACCTTCATGAACCCTAAGACTACTCAAGTTATTTAGCCCATTGTTAACATGTTGTTTCCATTTCATGTTGTACCATTTTCATTTACAGTAACAGTATAACAATAATCATCACACATATAAGTTCATACAATAAGTTCATACAATCACCATGCAAATCCACAACAAACAATAAGCAAGTACATAAACACTTCAATTAATAGTGCGAGAGTTACACCTCTTGAACAATCCTGTTATACGGCCTTGAGGCCTCTTGTTTTGTTGTTCAGGGCTAAGAATATTTCCTTGAGTCATTTCGAAATTTTTACTTAATTTGTTCAATTAAGGTGGGCGTCATGTTAAGACGACTCGTATAAGCTTCCTCTTCAGGAGCAGTCGCTCTGATGCACTTTAACAATGCAGTTTGTCAGGAGTCCGCAGAGGCCTGACGGCCGAGCCATTGCAACCAACAACAATGCCCTCTGACCAACGATCGTATCCGGCTCGTTGGAGTTTCCATAGCGAGAGAACCCTATCCGGTCGTGTCCCTCTCTTTGGTGATCACCCATGGCGCAACCATGTAGTCCATGACTACCCCGGCTTTTCCTTATCTTAATTGTTTACTTAATTCCACCATATAATTTAGTCTGTGACCTTTACCTAAGATCTATGCTTAGGTTATGTAGAGTGTATTCTCTATGTAAGGACCTTTAGGTCGTTAACTTCGCCTAGACGTCGCCTAGGCTGCGTTCATCCTCAGGTTTATATGATAAGTTCACAGTTATTTCCTTTTACCACTTCCATATTGTCATCCACAATCCGATCCGAGTTTTCATATACAATTTCCGAATTGTAAATCATCGCGCACAATAAGATCTCGAAATAATAAACATTAAAATCCAACACAACATATAGCAAGCATACTCTTGTCATGCCATCACACAAACCAGAACCCGAGGAAGCCCTCAGGAACACTCGGACCATATAGAACGACCGTACACCGAGTAGTGCTAGCATGCAGAATCACACTCACCCTCTAATCCTTCGTAACTCAACACTTGTAACTCGGTCTATGGAAATATATATTCTAACATTAGTATTACATCCCGCCTACCTCATTAATTCTCGATGGAAAAACATTGTCAAATTAACGAATAATGCGTACTCGTAAACTATAACGTACAATAATATCTAAATCCCAAGAGTAGCAAGAAAATCAAGTCGAACGGATAGCGACTAAGAATAATTACGGATAGAGGTTAGAACTTATTTTGACTTAATATTTTACTTTAATCGCGTGTGTGTTTTTATTTCTCACATAGAACATTGTACAACGTGCCGGTCATGTTATATGTTTGTTTTTTCCTTAAAAGTCACGTATAACGAATTGTAACTTTCCGTAATGAATCTCTTCGTCATTCCACTTAAATGTTTACGAGATATGTTTACGCTATAATAATTTTCTCATGACGTCTCTTATATCCTGACATAGTATCACCAATATCATTGTAAACGTTATTCTTATATTCAACCTATATTTCCGAAATTCTCCATCAGCCCATATAGTTTCAGAAATTACATTCTTGTTCCCATACCTTCTAAATTATTTGCAAAAGCCAACCCAATTACAATCCTTGCCATACTTCCCCTCTATCTAATTATAACCTATGTTTTCAGCCTTATAATATATATATAATGCACATTCCGTACCATACTTGTACATCTTTTGAAAATTATATTTCTTTACGTCTCTTTTACTCATTTACAAAACCTACCAAATATTATTCTTGTCATATTTCTCATTCTATTTAATTATTACCTAAGGTTTTCAACCTTAATGTGTACATATATATATATATATATATATATAGAGAGAGAGAGAGAGAGAGAGAGAGAGATCACTTATATTTTTCTAAAATCGTTTACCACCCCATAGTTTTCATCTATTTGCAATTTATCCCCCTTTATTTCATAAACTTACAATTGTAACACTTAACCATATTATTATACATAAAAATTATTTAAATCTCAATTCCTACCCAGAATTTCTTCCAATTTCATACAGCCCACTGACTTATTTTAATTTCCCGATTACACACTAACTTTCGGTAATTTATAACTTAGCCCCACTAGTTTTTTTTTACAATTGCGACATGCGACTATTAAAACTATGTATTATATCTTTAATTCATTATATCACTAGAATCACCTGAATTTTATCTAATTTACAAACAAGCCCCACTGTTCTCATGGTCTCCATCTTAGCCCTACACTTTTCCAAAAATTACACTAACACCCCCATAGTTTTATAATTGTTGTATTTAACACCTTAAACAATTATACACTTGGTTATATTTCTGAAAATACCCATAAATAACTAACTTTTTTTTTAATCCTAAACCGACCCTTAGGAACTTAGAAATCACATTATAGTCCTCATCTTTTCGGTAATTATAATATAACCCCTATAGTTTTAAAATTTCAGTTTTAGCTTAATGTTTATTAAATCTTTAATTTAAATTTCCTAATTAGTCAAACCTCTCATATAGTCAAAGTTGACCATTATATTCCTCTCTTTACCCATATTTACCATTATTTACAAAGGGACCCATACAACTTCTTATTTTGCATTTACCCCTTTAACTCTTATAAAATCCATATTTTATGTTTTTAAATTCCCAAATTAATATTTACGCTTTTAATCAAATTCTATACCCCATATTTTATTAAATTGTGGGTTCTACCCCATATATCAATCCTTTGTTCATTTAAATGTTTATAAGGTATATAATTTTTTTTATTTCACATTATGACCTTATAATTTCACTAACTTTCTTCTAAAATATTTTTGGATGATTATGTTTATTTAAATTTCATCCTAGCACCAGAAGTTTATATAATCCTTTTATCACCCCAAAAAATCCGATAATTACAACTTAAAGTTTTTGGCAAATAATATAACATGGCTTAACATAAGGCCTTAACATAACTTAAGCTTAGCCACAAACTAACATAAAAACATTCTTAAAACTCACTAAAACCCCACGGTTCTATTTCTGTTATCCCTACCTTCATTTAATCCATTTCTTATCTATCTTATAAGGTATAATTTTTTTTTTTACTTCGGTGAACTATAAATAACCAGTTCCATCATACCAACATTATACCTCTATTCCTATGCATGTTTACAGTTAAATCACAAAAATAATATACCTATACTCCTCGGTACTTTGAGTATTTAATTATGAACCTTAAAACCTCAAGGCATGGTTTAGACATTAATTTACCTTGTTTTTGTCACTAATAAATCCTCCCAGCACTCTTGTCTCCTCGGCACTACATAGTGCATAGTTTAAGTTAGTTTTGTCTGATATATATATATATATATATATATATATTTGTTTAAAGCCCATGTAATCCATATGCTTAGCCACCACTTACCTCGTTAATCTTGATCTCCCCTCCTATGGTATGTCCCATGTTACCGTTGTAGTCTAGGGGTGAGAGCACGTCAGTTTGCTCACTGCACATGCATGAAACACAACCCAGTTAATGCTACTCTTTACAGTGGTTGTTTAAGGAAGTTCAACAAGGATTTTTTTGCAGTTTAACAGGGTGGTTTTTACCTTGTAAAATTGCATAAACTCAGCTAGCATCCTCGGTTAACTAGAGAGGAAAGAGATGGTTCAGTCTTCATGGCAAAACAATGGAGAGAAGAAGCTGGAAAAGCTTTGTTCAAAAACCGGTTTTACCTCAGTCTTGGGAGAGCTTCTTAGTGGGCTTGCAGCAGAGTTCTTTTGCTCATAAAAAGGGGCTTGAATCTCCTTGAACGTGTGTATAACAGGGTGCAAATAGAGTGTCAGTAGCTAGTAGTGGTTTTCAGACAGAAAAAGAAGGGGAGAAAGGCTGTTTCAAGTTTTTGGTTCTTACTTGTTTGCTTGCGGTTCTGTTTGCTATTGTAGGTTGGCAATGGAGGTTCTATGTGCTCAAGGGAAGGCTGGGAAGGTCTCCTTCAACTGATGCAATAGGATGTTTAAAACAGTGTTAAAAATGGTGTGTTTTACGGGAAGAAAAAAAACAGAGTGGAAGTGAGTTTGTTCCAGTGTTTGATTACCTCCTTCTAGCTTGCTGCTGTATGGCCATGCTCAGGAGTTTACGGTTGCATAAGTAGGAGAATTGTGGGTATTTTTCTGTGTGGAAAGATGGAGTTAGGACATGAAGAGTGAGGACGGAAGTGGTGGAAGGTGAGCCTGCTGTTTACGGTGGAAGAGGCGGGCTGGAAAATGGTGTCGGTTGATGTCGACAGAATGAAACAGAAGGGTGTAGTGCTGTTGTTATTTGGCTGAGAGAATGGAGTGAAGGTGGTGATGTTGTGTTGCTGTTTTTTCTCCTTTTTTTGGTTAACAGGGATGAGGGTGCAGCAACATGTATGTTTGTGTTCGCCAGTTTGCTTGCAAATTAACGAGATGAAGGGGATGAAAAGAAGTTCAGAGCACCATCTGTCCGTTCAACGGTTTGATTGCAAAAATACAGTGTGAAGAGGATATTCAGAGGAGTATGTGCGTATCACCAGGGATTGCAAAATGCACCAGAGTGAAGGGAATAGGTAACTGTGTTGTATGTTTCTTGTTTTCCAGGATGGAAAGGAAAATGAGAGGGGGTAGGTGAAAGAAAAAACCGAGAGAATGGAGAATGGTCAAGGCTGCTATAGGTTTCCTTTCCATGGGTAATCGGAACTAGCATGTGGGCTGGAGTCTTGCCAGCAGAGATGGAGGAAAGAAGTAAGGTGAGGTATTACTTTTGATGAAAGTCTTCATTGCTCTGTGTCATAGATGTACCTTGTTAGATAGTTAGCTAGTTAAGTCTAATCTTCTTTTTTTTTTGTTCCTTGTCCTCTATTTACAGCCGAGTACATTAGGGACTGGAGTGTACTTCCTAGTTGGATTTTCTTCTCCCTTCCTTAACCGAGACTGTTTTGTGGGGTTGGTGCCAGCCGAAAATGGAGAGGAGAGAGGTGAGTGATGATGTTTAAGTACTAGTTCTTCCCATTTTATATTCTAGTTGTACTTGACAACTTGTTTGTTTAATCTCCCTAGTTCTTTTTGCTTTCTTGTTCCCTTACTGCAGTCGGAAGCAAGGGTGAAAGCTGGGATTATAATCCAATGAGTTCAAGAGGGAGAGTGAAAGGAGATAGCTAGTTAATTGAGCTCGTTTGGGGAACAGCTTCTAGCAGCAGACAGCTTCTCAATTTCTAAAATCAGCAGAGTTCTACCAAACACCTAAAACCAGTAGCTGACAGCTTCTGCAAAATCATCAGCTGACAGCTTCTCAATTTTCAGCAGCAGCAAACAACAATTGTCTCTGCTTTTTAAAACCATCAGCAGACGTTCCACCAAACACCAAAACTAGCAGCTGACAGCTTCTACAACACCATCAGCAGACAACTTCTCAATTTCCAGCAGCAGGACCCAACAGCAGCCCCCAGCAGCTGTCCCCAAACGAACCCAGCTCGTTTGGGGAACAGCTTCCAGCAGCAGACAGCTTCTCAATTTCTAAAATCAGCAGGGTTTTATCAAACACCAAAAACCAGTAGCTGACAGCTTCTGCAAAATCATCAGCTGACAGCTTCTCAATTTTCAACAGCAGGACCTAACAATTGTCTCTACTTTTTAAAACCATCAGCAGACGTTCCACCAAACACCAAAACTAGCAGCTGACAGCTTCTACAAAACCATCAGCAGACAACTTCTCAATTTCCAGCAGCAGGACCCAACAGCAGCCTCCAGCAGCTGTCCCCAAACGAACCCATTTCTTCTAGCTAGGTGTACTAGCATGATATATTCTTACAACTTTTGCTTATCACATTTTTTTTCTCTTCTTGTAATGGGTAACCGGTTGCATCCATGGATGAGGAAAGTTTCTTTTGCTTAGTGCATTAATGTTGCACATTAATGGTACATAATGAGTAATTAGTGTGTTGGGTGATAGCATGTGATATCCCTTGTTTTAGTGTATATAAATGGGTGGTTTTGTCTTTGAAATCTTGATTTGTATATGTAATTCATTCCATGAAATTTTATCACTTGATTTGTGATCTTGATATATGTATTAAAATATTACATATAGTATTTGTTTTAGGAGTAATTTCTCCTTAATGTTGTTCCCTCTTTGATTAAAGGTTACACATGACCATGTATTGATATACTTTTATTTATGATGAGTGGTGATCATTATATGAATATTTGTTAATCCTCTGTTTCACTTGATTTAATTCCTCACTAAGTAAGGTAATTAGTGTTCGGGGTATTTCAATCACGCCACCTCGCTTGGATCACAATGCTAGCCCAACGTTCCGCTCTGTCCGGATCCAGCAAGTAAAGCCCTCCGTACTCTTCACCCAACTGTTCACTCATCCCTGAAACAGCGTCCTGAACAAAACAACATTTGCGAGAAAACGAAAGATTGTAAGAATACTGCTCACAAGCTTTCAAATAGATACCAGATTGAATAAAAAATCTGGAACAAATAATACTCCTATCAAAACGAAATGCGGCCCGAACTTCACATCTCCAATTTTCTGTACATTCTGTTCGCTACCATCTGGAAGAATCACGGTTTTGCCGTGCTGAAATACCCTGAATAATTACTATATTAATTAATAAGGATTAAATTAAATCATGAGAAATAATTGCTATAAATATTATAGTATAAAATATTTGGTCCAAAATGGACATTGAATTACACACTAAATCTCTAATCAAAGAGAAAATATTATTGAGGAGAAATCAACTCCTAAATTTAATATCACATGTAACATATATAATATATTAGTACATGTGTTAAATACCAATAATATCCCTTAATAAATTATATGAGTATCTTATATACTCTAAACAAATCATAGACACAAATATATACTCGGATATACATTTATATATAAAAAATATATATAGGTGCCGTTCGACTACGACAATTCGTCATTTGAGCACAAATCGCAGGCGATTTGTCCACCTTTACCGCTCGATCAATGTGGAGATTAAGCTGATTATGCACCTTTATAATTTAATATCACATGTAACATATATAATATATATAGTACATGTGTTAAATACCAATAATATCCCTTAATAAATGATATGAGTATCTTATATACTCTAAACAAATCATAGACACAAATATATACTCGAATATACATTTATATATAAAAATATATAGGTGCCTTTCGACTACGACAATTCGTCGTTTGAGCACAAATCGCAGGCGATTTGCCCACCTTTACAGCTCGATCAATGTGGAGATTAAGCTGATTATGCACCTTTATCCAAACGCACCAAATACCTGCGTTTGCACAAATCCAGCTCTTTTTCTTATTCGATTAATCTATCAACACCCTCAACTTTACAACATTTCCCCTGTCCTGTGATTCCAATTTTGGATATTCTCCATCATCACTCGTTGCGGCCGCTGGTTGTCGACGTTCAACCATTGATGGCATGGTGTGCTTTTTCCCACTGAGAGCTGAAATTAACAAGCCTCTATCGACACCTCGACGGCGACCACGCCAGACTGACGCCGTACTCCGCCACCTCTCACCGCTCTTTCCCTCAGTTTCTCTTGCTGTCTCTTCTGGCGAGTAATTAATTCCTTCTACCGTCACTACATTTCAGTGCTCTTCCCAACCAATCTCTGGCTCCTCTTTACGTAACTTGCATAGCCGACTCCTCGCTGGGATACATCGAGGTGAGTTCTTACTTCAGATCTGTGTCGGAAAGGAATTTGTTTTGTGTGATCTTTGGTCAAAAATGCCAACACAGAGTTGAAGACGGATAATGAAGAAGAGTCACGCACATCGTAAAGGTGAAGACGAGGGTATGATGGTCATCTAACAAAGATTATTGACATTATTGCATTCGTGGTCATCGAACGGATCTGCACAAGTAGTCCACGAATCGCCTCTCATTAATGTCCACCTCTATGGGCTCAAAATTAACAAGCCTGTAATCGAACGGGGCCATAATAAGTCACCACCTAACACATGACTATAGTTACATATGTACAAGTTATGTTACAATATAAGCTAATGGAAAATTCAAGTTTTCCCTCCAATTTTCCATCCCAGCCGGTCACCTAGTAAACAAAAGGAAACAAAACATCATTAGACAAACTAAACTAGCAATATAGTACAAACAAGTACAACTCACCTCTCTGGTATAATTTCCTTCCCAACTCCCTATGTCTCTTGGTTGTCTTACTGCAACCAGCAAGCCAAACTCTTTGGCTCTGTTCGGCATGGCTGTTTTGGCAGCATAAATGCAGCATATTTGACAGCAGGAATGCGCTGGCATAAGTGCATCATATTTGCTGGCAGGAATGTGCTGGCATAAATGCAGCTGTTTTAAAAACCGTTGTTGGCAGTGCAGCATATATGCAGCATGTTTGGTTCAGTTAGTTATATGTAGTGCGTTTACCATTTTCGTATTACAATTATAATTTATTATATTACACTACGTAACTTTATTTTGTTAGTAAAATAAATAAAAAAATTCACAAACAATAAAATTTTTATTTCTATTATTTAAGCAAAAAGTTGTAACTCCTAAACAATATATTTTTATTATCTAAATTTTATAATTCTTACAAATATAAAAAGCGTAAAAAAAGAGAAAAAGCGTTTCAAATTTTCTGATAATGTTATGTGAATTTTTTGGTGAAATGATAACTTTTAATAATATATAATATTTTGTAACTTTGTATGTTAATAAATTATATGCATTCATATTTCTATATACTATTTTAATTTATATATCAACAAGTGTGTATATTTATTCGTTTTTTTATTTTATTAATCTATGTGGTATTATAAAATAATATTATAGATTTGTATTATAAATGTGATTTTTTGTAAATTTGGCTAAAGATGTAGTACTATTTTTTATAATTATTTAAAGCATTATGTAATTTGTAATAAATAAAGTAACTTGTAAATTTTTTTTAAATCAATAGTCACAGTAATTGCATTATGAAGTGAGTAAAGAAACGGAATTGAAAGCACGAAAACGAAAAGTAACATTTGCTGTGGGCATTTATGCTGACATTTATGAAACAAATAAAGAAATCCAAACAACATATGTTGTACATTTATGCTGTCAAAAATGCACAGAAAGTGTGCACCCGAACGCAACCTTTTCCTTCCTTCCCCTCACCACGTCAGTATAGTACTTCTGCGGAAAATTTCCGGTCCAGAGGGAAATTCACAACTCAATTCCCACTCAAGTGTGAATTTCCCTGTTATTACACCGCAGGTGTGTTTTGTTTTTTTGCTGAGTGGGAGACGCACAACATAAGTCAGCTTGTTGGCTGACTGCTATCTGTTGTGCGCCTCCTTTGCAATTTTTTTTTCTCGATTGTGAAGGAAGCGCACATTGCAAGTCAGCCTCTTGGCTGACTGATTTGTAGTGTGCGCCACCTTCATAATCTTCAAATCCGTATTTTAAAATCGGCTATTTGTTTAGGAAGCGCATACTAGAAGTCAGTCTCTTTTACAACGACACATCAACGACTCTTTCTTCTCCCAACGGCTATTAACGGCTACTTTTTTCACAACATCTATATATATGCATCTCTATTTTCTGATTACAATACCTGCTCTTCTTATCGAATTGCTTCTCTAAACTAAACTCAGAAAGTCATATTGATTCCTCTTCCTTTGCTCCTTTCTGTCAAAACCATCTAAACTATGGAAATTCCTTGTACTCTCTATCTTCATATAGATCTCAGTTATGGAAATCATGGAGTATATTTTCATATTTCTCCTTCCTCTAGGTTTATATTCACACACATATCCGAATTAGCCACATTCAGTTCTTTCAAAAATCATGTTAAAAATCAATTAGATTCAGATTTGGGAGGAGATTACGTGATTACATCCATCGTTTATCGGACTCGAGAGCAGATACCCACTCCCTTCATTTGTTCCTCTTCAAGTCAACAACGACGCTCTTGTTAGGATGATGATATCCAACTTCTTGCAGAATCCCGATATCGTGAGGAACCTGGAAGTGGAAGTGAAGTTCGAGTCTGCTGCTACAACTTCATTCGAGAATAACCCGTTAATTTGGATGGTGATGAACATAGTTCGGAAGATGATCCTGAGATGGAGCCGGAAGACTTCCCTGATGATGATGATGATGATGAAGTTGACGAAGCCGGTCCTTCGACACCAGCTGAACCTTACACACCAATTGCTTCATTCTTAACGCAGGTAGACGTACAAGCCATAAGCCAAATGCCTTCAGATCTCGACCGACGTGGTATACCGTATTGGAGGCCAGGGCAAGAGTTTGTCAAAGGTCAGGAGTTTCTGAACAAAAATGTTCTTGTTATGGCTGTCAAAGATTATCACTTGCAAAAAAATGTTGATTTTCTACCACAAGAAAACACCAGAAAAGTCTACGCGTTAAAGTGTCGACAAGATGAAGGATGCAAGTTCTATTTTCGAGCATGTCTGTTGAAGGATGCATTTGAATGGCGTGTACGTAAGTTCACTCCTCACTCGTGTTCTCCTGTCTTGAACGAGAATAATGACCGGTTCATAACCTACCATTTCATTGCCGAGGCGATGATTCCCCGAGTGAAGGAGAATCCGGGATTACAAGTGAAGACGGTTATTCAATTAATCCGCCAGGAGTATCGTAGGAAAATAAGCTATAAAAAAGCTTGGTTGGGTCGTGCTGAAGCCATAAGAAGAGTTTACGGGGATTGGGTGCAGTCATATGCCGAACTACCCAGGTACATCTTAACCATAAGACATTACATGCCTACTTCGTTTGTGGATTTGGAGTCTAATGTTGTGTTTGAGAACGAGATGCAAACCACATCAGTTAGGCAATTTAAGCGTTGCTTCTGGGCATTCGGGCCATGCATAACTGCTTTCAAGTACATGAAACCCCTACTGCAAATAGATGCGACTCACCTTTACGGGAAGTACAAGGGTAAGTTACTAGTGGCTGTTGCGCAAGATGGAAATAACAAGATTATTCCCATGGCTTTCGGCTTGGTTTCCGGGGAATCCAGGGATGACTGGAAATATTTTCTCGATCGTGTGCGTAACAAAGTTATCGGGCCACGTTGTGATGTTGTAATTACTGACCGTGCCGCAGCTATAATGTCAATTATGAGGGAGGATCAATACTGGCTTCCACCATACGCAGAACATTTCTTGTGTCTCCGTCACGTAGCTTCGAACTTTCAAACCAGATATGGGAACAAGGAATGGAAGAAGTTTTTGATAAACACCGGTAATTATTTGATTTATACTTCTGTTTATTAACTGTAAGTTAGTAGTAATTGTTTATGACTGTTTGATTTTTATTTGTTTGTTGTTAGGTTACTCATTTAGGAAGGATATTGTTGATGAAAGATTGAGTCATTTAATATCTCTTCACCCCTCGATTGCTGCCTTCTTCAATGATCTCCCAGTGGAGAAATGGTCCCGTGCTTATGATGACGGTAGACGGTGGGGTCATACAACCACCAATCTGGTGGAATGCATGAATGGTGTGTTGAAGATGGTTCGCTTGCTGCCCGTGACAGCAATTGTGGAGAGCACACTGTACAAGCTTATTGATTATTTCCGGGATAACTTGGAAACGTATACTGCACAAAGGAATAGCGGATCGATTTTTACAAGGCAACTGCTTGAAAGGGTTAACGAGAACCAAATCCTATCGAACTATCACCGTGTGGTTGTCATTGATTCGATGGATTTGGTATTCGAGGTCGTTGACAACGGTGATGCCACCCTAAGGCGAGACAAAGGAAAATTCGTTGTCCGAATCAACGAAAGACTATGTGAATGTGGGGAGTGGCAGGCCTTTAAGTACCCCTGTTCACACGTTATGGCTGTTTGTTCCAGCACCACACTTGATTGGAAGAACTATGTTCATAGCGTTTACAGACTTGATACGATGATACAGGCATATCAGGAGAACAAATTTGTTCCTTTAGGTAACCAAGGCAACTGGCCTTCGTATGTCGGCCTCACTGTGGTTCCTGACCCAAATATGATGCGTACAGTCAGAGGACGTCCAACATTTTCACGTATTCCAAATGAGATGGACGAGGCGTATGAACGTGAAAGACGAAGGTGCGGGTTGTGTCGACAACGGGGACATATTAGGAGAAACTGCCCAAATGCTAGTTATGATTGAAGAAATATCTATTGTCAATCCTTTTTTTTAGTTACCAACTGCTCCTGCTTTGACAGGTCGTGCCTTTAGCAAGCACCCAAAAAGAATGTAACGGAATGTATTGTATTTCAATAAAATTAGGTGTGCCTACTTCGGTGATTGGTGGTGTTATAACCATGGTCTTACTTCGATCATGTAAATAATCATGCATCACTATATGTATTCATTATTATTAAGGGAAGTACAATGTTTATTGAATTATAGAAGCAGCCCCAATGAATGGAGCACACAACAGTGGTACATTACTACGGAAGAGCATCATCGTACAGTGAGTTATATGACAAACATACTTAAAACTGCCAATAATTTGTCATTGTTTTATGACCATAATTAACCATCTACCTTTGGCTCATATTCCACCAGAAGCTGAATCATACCCATGTGTTGCTTGTTGTTTATGTAGTTTTCAACCATAAGACGCACGTCTTCGTCATTTGCGATTACCATCTGGCTCCAGAAAGGCACTGGGAGAGGAAACATCATTTTTCGGAAGACAATGGACGTTGGAACAAACTTCTCATTGCCACAATCAAGGTTACACTCAACTAGGAATTTGAAATAGTTGAAGTCAATGAAATCTGTAATCGTGAGACGACGCGTTGTGCCGTAGTCGGTTGGTTCGAAGTAAAAGCCAGAATCATCAAAGGATGGGATGTGGTGCATGTACATCATACAGGGAATAAACATTTTAGATGTAAAACTTTAAGTGGAGGGTGTAATGGCAATGGTTTATACATCATAAAACTTCAAGGGCGACTGAGTTATTTATGGACGTTGGCACGGCCTTTGGTCGGGACCGGTTGAGTTTATACACCTCATACAGTCTAATAGCATCTTACCTTCTCGTAGTATCTTATCCCATACAGTGATACCATCTTATCATGTTCCAATTTGCTAGACTCTGGTTGATGGTGGGTTTCGGACGCATATGAGATTTGTTAGATTTCCTTGGATAAGATATGAGAATATTTTTTTACTGCCACAACTTTTGGTTGCATCTTGTGCTCAATTCGTGGCTCCTCCTCCATGTGTACTTTTTATCAAGTGCTGTCTACTCGAAGCATCTTTAATAAGCTTCATCAACGTGTATCAATTACATACAGGACACTGAGTTACAGCTTCCCTATTCCTTTCTGGTAGCCTATGGTTTTCACATTGTCCTTTTGTAGGTGTGTCTGTAACTCTAGTTTGAAATTGATTCATGTACTTTTCATAAGGCAGTCCTCTATTTACGAGTTTCAGGACTACAACACTCTACTCTTTGTGTTGTCCTGTCATTTACACTACAAGTACTTCGATGGACACCATGTGACTTATCTTTACACTGCTCACACGTTATTCAGTAAAATGGAGAAATGACAACTCCATATGTTATTGTTGAACACTATTTTGACTGTACCATGTACTCCGTTTGCTTCAGTTCTCCTTCCTATAAATAATGGAAATCTTGCTTAACAAAACCTGCATTAGCTCCCCTTCTTCTACCCTTTGTAATGGATCTACCGTGTATCTTGTGTGCATGTTACCCCCTCTTTTGATGAGACTGGATTTTATTTTGAAAGACAATCAAATTCACGTTTTATTGATTTCGATATTCACTGGTCAATAACATACCAACAACTGTACAACTGCGTGGGGAATTCCTTAAGGTCATGTGTTGCAAGGAACTGCATCGTGCACACCATAATGCACAGACTCCTGCTTGAGTCTCCCCCAGATGTCGCATGGACTCCGCTCCTCATTTCGAACGACCATGATGTACAGCAGATGATACAAATGTTTGATGGTAACCGTGATGTCTATGGCAACAGAATGGAGATTTCGGTAACCTATTCGCTCGCTCCTCCAGTTCTTGTTAACAACTCAGACTCAGAGACTTCAACAGAAGAGACTGTAGAAGACGAAGGCAATAGTGACACCTCAGGTTGTGACACAGATGACGATGGGGAAGTAGATGATTAGTGATGTGTTGTGTTTGAATGTAAGGTCATCACCGTTGTAACTGCTAGATTTTTAAGTTGCAAATAAAACGTTTAAGATCAGTTAGAAGTCCTATACTGCATTACTTGGTCAATACAATACACAACAAGCACACACACACTTCATTTCCATTCATTCATTTCATGAATTATACAAACTAGAGTTTAGAGAAGCATTCAACACGAAACAATATATAAGCACAAGTAGCATAGCATCTTACCTTTTCTCCTATCCAATAAAAGAGCTTTGTATGGACCTTATCAATCACAGAATCTTATCTTATTGAAGGAATGTGATACAAGGCGTATCGATGCTATCCTTAACTAAGGTAGCATTATAAAAGGAAGACAAACCTTCGAGAGTTCCGACCATTAACAAATCAGTTCCTACCATTTCGTCTACTCGCCAAAAATGAATCTACCAATTAGATTGTTCGTAGATTACACTCACATGGTGGATAGGTTCGGCTTCAACTTCCGTCCAACAGACACATCGCAGATATTTGATCTTGAATTGCAATTCATTCATTCTTTTGAAGCACTGATGTCTATAATCCGTCAATGTCTGGGTCTGAGTAGCAATACTTGTCGTGCGATTACAATAATATACAGATCATTGGCCTACAGCTTCCCTACACCATTCTGGGAGCTAATGTATATCACTGAAGATGCAGATGTAGAGGCGATGGTGGAAAATTACATGGACTACATCGAGCATATTGATAGGATTCAAATCCTAGTTCAGTTCGACTAATGACATTAAGTGTCGAGCGAACAAAATGCAACAAAATCATTAAGTACGAACTGTGGATGGTGTTGTACTATTTATCAATAGTTTTGGAATAAGGCAACGACGGACGTCATTGCTTACGCATTTGTTTGTTTTAAGCAAAATGCACACACTGTCGAATACATAACAATACAAAACTCTTATTATAATAAATGATATCCATCATTGTTTTTTAACAAATACGCACTAAGAAAACAAACATTACGTTACACAACGGTGTGTGTATGTAATACTTCATACACACCAAATTTGGAACACAACGGGAATCATTTGGTAGTCCAAACTGTACGCACAAGGTAGCACCCGAGTGCAGTTTTTTATAATGCAGTTTTTGCGTTGGGTGGGACTTTGACCATTGTTCTTGATAGGTTGCTGCTGTCCGCTGGCCACCATTTTTTGACACAACGGTGTGTGTATGTAATACTACATACACACCAAATTTGGAACACAACGGGAATCATTTGGTAGTCCAAACTGTACGCGCAAAGTAGCACCCGAGTGCAGTTTTTTATAATGCAGTTTTTGCGTTGGGTGGGACTTTGACCATTGTTCTTGATAGGTTGCTGCTGTCCGCTGGCCACCATTTTTTGACACAACGGTGTGTGTATGTAATACTACATACACACCAAATTTGGAACACAACGGGAATCATTTGGTAGTCCAAACTGTACGCGCAAAGTAGCACCCGAGTGCAGTTTTTTATAATGCAGTTTTTGCGTTGGGTGGGACTTTGACCATTGTTCTTGATAGGTTGCTGCTGTCCGCTGGCCACCATTTTTTGACACAACGGTGTGTGTATGTAATACTACATACACACCAAATTTGGAACACAACGGGAATCATTTGGTAGTCCAAACTGTACGCGCAAGTAGCACCCGAGTGCAGTTTTTTATAATGCAGTTTTTGCGTTGGGTGGGACTTTGACCATTGTTCTTAATAGGTTGCTGCTGTCCGCTGGCCACCATTTTTTGACACAACGGTGTGTGTATGTAATATACATCCACACCAAATTTGGAACACAACGGGAATCATTTGGTAGTCCAAACTGTACACGCAAAGTAGTACCCGAGTGCAGTTTTTAATAATGCAGTTTTTGCGTTGCGTGGGACTTTGACCATTGTTCTTCATAGGTTGCTGCTGTCCGTTGGCCACCATTTTTTGAAACAACGGTGTGTGTATATAATACTACATACACACCAAATTTGGAACACAACGGGAATCATTTGGTAGTCCAAACTGTACGCGCAAAGTAGCACCCGAGTGCAGTTTTTTATAATGCAGTTTTTGCGTTGCGTGGGACTTTGACCATTGTTCTTCATAGGTTGCTGCTGTCCGTTGGCCACCATTTTTTGACACAACGGTGTGTGTATGTAATACTACATACACACCAAATTTGGAACACAACGGGAATCATTTGGTAGTCCAAACTGTACGCGCAAAGTAGCACCCGAGTGCAGTTTTTTATAATGCAGTTTTTGCGTTGGGTGGGACTTTGACCATTGTTCTTAATAGGTTGCTACTGTATGTTGGCCACCTTTGTACCCGTTGGATAATAGATGTTGAATTAGCCGTTGGACTATCCGTTGATGTAGCCGTTGGACGTGTCAGTGACCGTTAAAATTGTCTTATAAAAGGGGGTACCAGTCTCCAACTTATTCATCCGTAACTACCTACTACCAATATCTTTCTACTCCCACCTTCCACATCTAACCCAAAAATTGAGTCTCAAAACGTCCAATGGAGTTTCCTTTCAGTTTACACGTTAACTATGTACCTATTTTCGGTCGTCATGGTGCACAGTTCGAGCGAGGGGTGGGACATAGCCGTATACAAATCAGTATGTCATATCCTAATAATCTGCGTACTCTACAACGACGAGTAGTTCGTGCTCTAGAGTCCCTCCTTGGCAGGATAAACATAGCAACAATGGTGTATTTGGGGCTGGAGGGCGACTACGAGTGGACCTTCATTCATGTACGAACTGATGCAGCAGTCCGTCGGATGATGGAAAATTATATGGAGTATAATGATTTCATAGAACATATTCCATTACTTATTATCTATGATCCGATTGAGTCCGATGATGATGACTTTCAACAACAAGAGAGAATTTATGAGATGCGACGTAACGTAATAGGACAGCGAATAGAGAGACAAAGGTTTGGCAATAATTAGGTTACTTCTTATTGTGTAATTTGTTTAGAAAACTAGTTAACGTATCTAGGGAGAAATCCATACAACTAGAACGAAAGTGTATTGCGCCTGCGAATAATAAAATACAATACCACAGTGGCAGGATGGTACCAAATTCTAAAACCAAATGATTTCCGACAGATAAATCCTAATTGTTCTCCATAGATAAGATTCCCCCCCCCCCCCACTCATATCATTTGATTCCATGGATAAGATTTCCCCCGCAGTCCACTAGTTCAGCAGATAAGATTTCGATTCCTTCCCAAGGGATGACTTATTGATTTCCTTTTCCCATTATCTACTACTCATCTACTGCCTATAAATACAGACTTCATTTCCCTTTTCCATTTCACAAATAACTCACAACAGAGCTTTGTTAATTCAACATTGCATCGTAGTGCGCTTCATCTACACCGTTCACTAATGGATATCCCTTGCACCGTGTTTCTGGACGTTGAGCCTAGTAACAACGATGAAGGTTTGTATTTTGCAAGAACCTATTCAACTGAAAGTTTTGATTTCGAGATCAACATGGAAATAACTTTTGCTGAGTTTGATAACCTTGTTGAGACTAAATTGAAAGAGCGCTACGGTTACTATTGTGTGGTCGAATCAATACTTCATCGATTACTACTTTCCTCCCAGCCACGCCGATTATGGGGGCCACTGCAAATAACACGAGATGTTGACGTTCAACGAATGATTGAACGTTTCGTGTTAAATCAACATTATTATAATAGAGTAGAACTCTATGTCACCATTGTGTTCAAGGAAGACGACCCATCTCAGTTACCACCAATGGCCAGGGCTTTGCCGAAAGAGTATAGTGAAGTTTACCGCTCGGATGATAGCGAAAATACTGATTAGTATGAAGATGGTTCCTATTATGAGTGAGGGTCTTGCATATAGCAAGCACGTAATAGTCTACAATAAATAATTGTTGTTGTTAAGTCGTTGTGTAACATGAAGAGGTATTTTTACTCGTCATTCAATATAACAATGACGGATGTCATTTACTAGAAGTGAAGTTTTATATAAATTACTGGTTGTCTATGTTCCGCATCGTGCATTTTTGTAAGTCTTGTTTAAAATCCAGGAGCACACGAAACTGTAGGAATACACGCACAACAAATTACATGTAAAACGGATGTCGATTACTTGGTACAAAAAATGATCAAAGTTAGCACCTGCATGCAGTTTTTAACAAAATAAAGATCTTCAACTCCTTTTCAAGTTGGGAGATGAATTCTTTTTACTCAAACAAAATAAATGATATGAGTGCAGAGTTCAAACAGTAAATCCTAGTCCACGTTTTCAGTTGCATCAGTGCACATAAGTAAATAAAATACATTAGTCTGGAACAAAGCACACACTATGTAACAACCTATGGAGGAGAACCGAATGTGAAATCAGCATTATAATATCGGGGGTTCCTAGTCCTAGAATTTTGGCCTCTCAACCACATTTGGTTTGCTTGCGTGGTGGGTGGTGTGCTGGATTGATCAGGCTGAGTTTGAGAAGGCCCGGTCACCTGGATGATGTCAGCAGGTGCGAACGATGGAGCACCCATTACCCTTGCAGGGCCCTCACCAGGTGTGGGCATGTTTGTCCAGTCCATCTGCCCAAGGTGAAGAGTGGTAGTGTCGTACGTGGTACGGTTTGTCCTGGGTGTGGCTGCAGTGGGTGGAGTGGGTACAGTGGGAGTAGTGGGCACAGTGGGTGCAGTGTGCGACGACCCTGCCCCAGCATCAAAATGTGTCCCAAAATCATGTGGCAACTGACCCACCACCGTATCGACATATGAAGAGGGTACCGGAGCGTACGTACCTAGTGTAAGTGTATTTGACACAGGCAGTATGACCGGCCGATATCCGTCCACGTCGGGGTGTCCCGCCTGCTGTGGGTCCGCTACCTGGGGTGGCTCCTGTGCCTGGTGTGGCTCCTCTGCATGCTGTGGCACCACTACCAGACCTTGCTGATTCTCGGCTTCCATAGGTTCTACCAGACGACGCGGCCCTCTTCGTCTTTGACTGTACGGCCGGTTTCTGACTGCTCGGGGAGGAGGGTTATCGTGTATGACATATGCAGGGTATTGAATGTCCATCATTGGAGGTGCCTGACTACTCAAGTCCTGCTCAATGTGGCCAACTCTATGGTAGTGGCCGACATCAAGGGTCTGAGAAACCTGGGACGCAAAATCCCTAACACCCTGGTCTACTGGAATTCGCTGCAACTGCTCTAGCGTGCTTGCCTATACATGCATGTCATCGTATCAAGTTAAGAATATATTATACCAAAAAAAATACAACGATCAATTGAGCAGATGACACTTACAGTGATCACATTTTGTCTACTCTCCTCGGTATACCAGGCCACCGAGTGCTGTCGATACCAAACCATGTAAGCGCTCCTCAAATCGAGTGGGGTACTACGGGGTAGCTGTGCAAGTGGAATCTGATACTGCTATCTTTCGACCACATACGCAGGTAGTCGCTGAAGATCTCCCACCACTTAGCGTCGGTCCTCCCGGACCTTGTAATAACGTGCAGGTAATCACAATCAAGGGGAGGATTCGGTATTGGTTGGTCCACCCCAAACTGTCGCAACACCCGATCAGCCTGATGACCTTCCACCACATTGAAGTGGATGACAAAGACATGAACCGCAAATTGCTGAGGATTAGGTGATCTTTCACCATACGGTTGCCAAATCCACTACATATGCAACAATATGTTTATTAGATTTATTAGTAAAAAGAACCTATCCAGGAAAAAAGATCTCACCTCTCTCTGCGTGGGTGGAATATGCAGCGTGTCTAGGTACGCACGAGCAGAGTGCGAATCAATGTTGCATAACTTCCCATTGTATCTGCAATGAACAAAAAAGTTATCCAAATATAAGGACTATAACATTACTAATATAGGGAAAATTAGTTTCAAGCTTTTACCTGTAAGCTAGGGGAAGATCAGGTGGTGGGTCAATCAAGTTTCTCGGACGAAAATGAGGTAGGCGTTCATACGCCCATACAGTCAGCAACTTGCTACAACCATTTATACATGTTGAATCATACTTGGTAGCATTTCACATCTCTCTGTAGAGATGCGCAAGTAAAGCGGAGCCCCAACTTATCGTACCAGCCCTGACAAAGTCTCTAAGGAGTAATAGGTATGCAACATCTACGCATGCTCCATTCGCATTAGGAAACAAAAGGCCACCAAGCATTCGAAGCATGAATGCCCTCGCATGCTGCTCGTGTATGACAGGGTCAAGAAGATGAAAATCTGGGTCAGTCTCCACCAATCTAGAGGCAAGCCAATTTATGGGGATTTGGTTGCCTCTACGGGTGGGTGGTACATCCCCAAGAAGCTCCATGCAGACTGCATTCACATCAGGTATATTCGTGGTAGAACATAATGAGTAGCCATCCACCGGTAGCCCGAACAGGACATGAACATCCTCAAGTGTGATGGTGACCTCACCAAACGGCATAAGAAAAGTGTGCGTCTCTGGACGCCACCTCTCTATCAAAGCACTAACGAGCCCTCTACTTGTGGTAAGTCCCAACGCACAAACTTTGAACAAACCAGCACTCATAATGTATGGTGCAATAGAAGCATGCGGAACCTGAGCCTTCCAATTTGATCGGGTTCTTAGGGTACGGTTTCTATAAGGTTCGTACCTCTGAGATATAAAACAATACATTATAAAACAAATAAATTAATAATAATAAGCTACATTATACTTAACGAATTACATTTATAATTATAAAACTACATTATAAAGCTACATTGTAGTAGCAAGGTTAGATTATCATTATAAATATACGATATAATTAAAAAATTGTATTTATAATTACAAAGATACATTAACAAAATTATATAGATTACTATTATAAAGCTAAATTCTAATTAGATTAACTACATTGTTAATCAAGCCTATATAATAATTATAATGAAGTTAAATTAATAACTATAAAGCAACATTATACTTAACGAATTACATTTATAATTAAAAAACTACATTATAAAGCTACATTGTAGTAGCAAGGTTAGATTATCATTATAATTAATAATAACAAAGAGACATTATCTTTAACGGAAATTATACACATTATTATTATAAAGCTACATTCTAATTAAATAAACTACATTGTTAATAATTTCTAAATTATACTTACAAATAAGTTAGATTACAATTACATAACTACAATATAATTAACAAATTACATTTATAATTATAAAACTACATTATAAAGCTACATTCTAATGTCAAGGTTAGATTATAATTATAAATATACGATATAATTAAGAAATTTAATTTATAATTACATACTACAATATGGTTAACGAAAAATATATAGATTATTATTATAAAGCTACATTCTAATTAAATAAACGTTTTGGGTTACTCATCTCGACATTCTAATTAAATAAACTACAAAATGTTAATCATGTCTACATTATAATTATAAAGAAATTAGATTACAATAATAAAGCTACAATATAATTAACGACTTACATTTATTTAAAAAATACATTATAAAGCTACATTGTAGTATCAAGGTTAGATTATCATCATAATATACGATATAATTAACAAATTGTATTTATACTTACAAAGATACATTATCGTTAACGAAAATTATATAGATTATTATTTAAATTTATAATTAGAAAACTACATTATAAAGCTACATTCTAATATCAAGGTTAGATTATGATTATAAATGTACGAGATAACTAACAATTTTATTTATAATTACAACCTACATTATCATTAACGAAAAATATATAAATTATTATTATAAATTTATAATTATAAAACTATATTAAAAAGCTGCATTCTAATATCAAGGTTAGACTATGATTATAAATGTACGATATAACTAACAATTTTATTTATAATTACAAGCTACATTATGAAAAATATATAAAGAAATTATTATTAATTTATAATTATAAAACTACATTATAAAGCTACATTCTAATATCAAGGTTAGATTATAATTATAAATATACGATATAATTAAGAAATTTAATTTATAATTACAAACTACAATATGGTTAACGAAAAATATATAGATTATTATTATAAAGCTACATTCTAATTAAATAAACGTTACTCATCTCGACATCCTAATTAAATAAACTACAAAATGTTAATCATGTCTACATTATAATTATAAAGAAATTAGATTACAATTATAAAGCTACAATATAATTATTAACCTACATTCTAATTAAATAAACTACAATGTTAATCAATTCGTAATATTAAATATAATGTTATATTACACTTACAAATCTACATTAAATTTACAAAATATATTAAAAATTATAAAGTTACATTGTAATTAAATATAGTACAATGTTAATCATTTCTACATTCTAATTATAAAACTACCATACGATTAACGAAATAAATTTATCATTACAAAACTACATTCTAATTTCACTCAAATAATTCACAATCTCTAACACATAATCAATAATATAACACTAAGATAAAGTAATTAACACTAAACAAAATTTTAAAAATTATACTAATTCAAAAACAAAAAAAAAACTAACCTCATCTGCAGACGTATAAGCTGCAGAAATATGGGTCGTCTGCAGGCTAAACGGTTGATTCTCGACCGGTCCCTGCGCATTGAACACTTGATAATGCCCCGGATCCATGGTTTGTTCAAAATCAGTTAATCGACAGATTGGGGGGTGGACTAGTTGTGGGTGTGGAGGAGAAATACTTGTAAAATGTAAATTGGAATGGATTTTGAGAGGGAGAGAAGTAAAAAATGGAGGAAATGGTGGTGGAAGAGGAAGAAGAGAAGCGGGATGAAGAAGGGAGGAAATCGGCGACGAAGAAGAGAGGAAAGCGGCGAGGAAGAAGAATGAAGAAGAAGAATGAGCGGCGTGTATGAGATACACGCTAGGTTATACACATTTGAAGATTATGAAGGTGGCGCACACTGCAAATCAGTCAGCCAGGAGGCTGACTTGCAGTGTGCGCTTCCTTCACAATCGAGAAAAAAAAAATTGCAAAGGAGGCGCACAACATAGCAGTCAGCCAACAAGCTGACTTATGTTGTGCGTCTCCCACTCAGCAAAAAAAAAAACACACCTGCGGTGTAATAACAGGGAAATTCACACTTGACCGGGAATTGAGTTGTGAATTTCCCTCTGGACCGGAAATTTTCCGTACTTCTGCATCAGTATTCTTTTTCCTCAGCCTTTACAAAGCCTCCATCACCTTACTTTTCTTTCCTTCCCCTGCACACTCTCACAGACAACAGGTAGCCTTCCCCTCTCTTCTTTTTTTTTTCCTCTCGCTTACGGTTTTCTAAGGGAGCATCACAGATACTTGCTGCTACTGTCTTCCCCATAAGCAGAAAATTATAAAAACCACCAGTCTCCTGCTCCAGTACCGGTAATAGCATAGAAGAAACAGCAAGGAAATTCAACAAAAAAACTGGTAAGAGCAGCTTCTTCTTCCCCTCTTTTCCTCACCGTTCTGCTCCTTTGTTCACCAGAGTTTCTCCTCCATATTTGCTATATAATGCAGTTTTTCTCTCCTGTGTAAGACCACAACAACATCACCCATTTTCCCCCTACATCCTCGGCATAAACAGCAAGCAAAAGCTGTAGGAAAACAAGGTAGGAATCTCTCCTTCTTTCCTTCTTTTCACAGCAGCTTTCCTAGTTCTTTTCACCACTTTCCCCACCTTGTTTCAAGGCTGAGAACCCATCTTTAGAGACTCCAAAACCCGTCGAAAGTGCACAAGCTGAAGAGGACTTCCTTGACCTTCAAAGGTGAGAAAAATCTACTCAAACCACTTATGATCTCCTCCTTAGTACCAGTCCAAAAATGGACCTTCTTCCACCCTTCTTTACACTATTCTAAAATGCACATGAAGGTGGACTAAGCCCCAGTTTGGAGCTGAGAAATCCTTCCCAAGGAGCCACTCTAAGCACTCACCAAAGAGTTCAAAAGTAAGGTACAAAACGGTGACCTTCATAGCTGTTTCACCTCTATTTCTCCCCCATTTTTACTGCTCAAAACTGAGGCTACTCCCCCATGTAGAGAGGGCCTAGAGTCACCCTAGGATACGTCCAAAACTCAAGGTAAAAACCTCCTTATTTAAGGTTCAAGATCATGTTTTAAAAGCCTCCTTAACTAACTACTTAAGAGGTGTTTAACTGGGCCTTTTCTTGCAAAAAAATGCTAGGCTGCTGTGAGCTAAGGGTATGGAACAAGGGAGAAAATCAGAATCTCAAAGCTCTTGCAGTGAGAGTTCAAGATCTGGTGAAAGAGTTTTACCATTATCTTAAGGTAATAGTGTTTATTATCCTTTTGTTAGCTTCATGTTTATTGGCTTAAGAAGAG
This sequence comes from Limonium bicolor, assembly GCA_023374045.1. Taxonomy (NCBI): domain Eukaryota; kingdom Viridiplantae; phylum Streptophyta; class Magnoliopsida; order Caryophyllales; family Plumbaginaceae; genus Limonium; species Limonium bicolor. Next base: position 62,321,046 of record CM041782.1, on the reverse strand, counting down.
TTGTACAAAACCAGAAATATATGCATGGATACATGTGCTGGATAAGGCGCAAACATGTATACGTGTGGAAAATAAACTCAAGCGCTAATGACTTGTAAAGTCAAAATTATAAGCTAATATGAAAGAAAGGGATTAAATGGTATGAAATGTTAAACCTACAAAAAAACCGAATATACATGTGAGTTTTTGGAGATGTAAAATCTTAAATACATGGAGAAATTCAGGGATTAAGTATTTTGTTAGGAAACTAAAGTCCAGTTATGTGTTTAAGAGAAAACAAATGATTTTTTTGAAGTAATATACAAAATTGTATATAGCCCTGAGGATGAGTGTATATATATATATATGGTGCTATGTAGATCCTAAAATGGTGTAGAAAATTAATAGTTAAATAGCTAATTAGGGAGGTTAAGTGTTAATGGTTTATTTAAGGTAATTTTAGTAGTGAATAATGAAAGAAAATGGAAGAAAAGAGTTTAGAGGAGTTAATCATAAATTCTGGTGTTAGTCGTGACCATGACCTGATTTTAAGGACATTTTAATGGCATTTAAAAGTTATATATGCTATTTTAAGGCCATATAATTAAGTTATATTATGTGTAATTTGAGCCTTAAATGGTTATTATTAAATTTATAAATTGATTTAAAAGGGGTGTATGATTTTCTGGTGCAAAGATTATGATCCTAGAAACTACAACTACTTAGAAATATATTAGAAAGATATTGATATATTTATAAACCTTTAACATGGCTTAATTGAATTTTAAAACCTTATAAATGTTTGAATAAATAAATAAATTATACATGGGGTCAAAACATAACTAAAAAGAAACATAGAGCATTAAAAATAGATTAAAACCAAAAGGGATAAATTTTAGGAAGTCTAGGAGTATAAAATGGAAATTTTATGAAATTAAGGGTTAAATATAAAAATAGAGTATTAATTGGAGTATTTTCGTAAATAAAAACGAATCTGGTCAAAGGGGTAATTTAGGTGGTCAACCTTGACCACATGTGAGGGTTGACCAAATTAAAATGAGGAAAATAATTAATTTGGGAATTTAAAGAAATATCAAGCCAAAAATAACATTATAAAAAAATGGGGTGTTTATGTAATTACCAAAAAATATAGGTGTTGGAAAATAAATATTAAGACCCTAGGGGTCTATTTGGAAAATAAAAGAATTTTTAGGTTAGTTTTAATGAATTAATTACTTAGGGGTTATAAAATATGGTTTAAATGCTAATTTAATAACTTAACAACCCTATGGGTATATTATGTAATTTCAAAAGATTAAGGGTTAGAATGGAATTTAAAGACCTTAAGGGTTTGTTCGTGAATTGGGTAAATTATGAGATGGTATGGTAATTTATTTAATTAAGGAGTATAACATATGGTTTGAGTATTAAGATGTAACATTTTATAAAACTTATGGGCTACTTGGTAAATAACCGAAAGTTTGGGTGGAAATGTTAGTTAGAACAACCTTTGTGGCTGCTCGGAAATTGAAGGAAATATTGGTTGGTTTTGAAATTAAATAAATTAATGTGTAAAATATAAAGTTTTGATATTAAATTATAAGTTTGTAAAATAAATGAGGGCCAAAGTGTAAATAATGAAAGTTAAGGGTTAAAGTGCATTTAGACCGAACAGTAGAGGCCGTGGAGAATAGAGAAAAATATTGGGTTAGTTTTGGTATTTAAAATCATTAAAGTGTATATTATAAGGTTTTAAGTGATTAAATGAAAGTTTATAAAATAAAGGGGGTTATAGTGTAATTAAAAGAAATGTAGGGGGTGAATAAATAAATCTGAGAAAGGAGAGGTGTTGTTCATAAATATATACATATATATATATATATATATATCTATATATATATATATATATATATATATATATATGTCTATTATATGTTGGAATATCTTAAGGATCAATAATACAACAAGTATGAAATGTGGGATAGTTTTGTAAATAATCAAAATATGTGGGAATGGTATAGAAACTTCCGAAAAGTATTGGTGTTGTTCAGAATTATATATACATAATATATGTATATAGTAAGGTTAGAAAACCTTAGACTATGAAGTAATAAGATTGGAAATATAGTAGTTATAATATATGGTTGATTTTATAAATAATCAAAGTGAAAGAGAAAGTATTGCAATTACCGAAAGTGTTGGGGTTGATTTGGGAATGATTAATATGTGGACAGAATATATAATAAGGCTGGGATGGTATGATTTGACATTATGTTAAAGTATAAGAGGATATATATATATATATTATAAGGAAGTTATTAAGGAATGAAAATGTATTATATATAATTACATAAAGTGATGGCTAAGTTCGAGAATTTTGAAGTATATTGTATGGTCGGAACTTTATTTTACGAGGAACTTTATAATTCATGTCATGTGAAAATACAACATGGCAAGAGGGTATAATATGGTTAACAAGTTACATACGGGGGGATTATACAGTTACATGTAAGAAACGTAAATATAACGATAATAGTGTTATGAGCATATACAATTGTATAGTACGTTACATGCACGTAGAAAAGGGTTACGTAAACCATAACGTATATTAGCAATCATAATGTATGCGTACGTAATATTTATACAACTGTCATACATGCTAGTAATAACAATTACAAAACAAAATCATACAACGAAATGTGTAACTGTCAAGCATGCCCACACGTAACATTAATTCCCGCATGCGTGCAACCCGACAATTCGTAAACAAATTGTGAACAAAACTTCCATGTGACAAGTATTATTATCGTAACAATATTTACACACTCGTAAGGTATAGAGCGTAGCGGAAATGTCACTCCCTAAGATTAGCGAACATCAAATTGAACAAGAGATCAACTAAGGGTTAGCTACGGGATGGAAGTAAGGGTTTGATCTAGGACAATTAAATAAGTTCGAGTTATATAAATATATGCTGATATTAGAACAACGCATGTACCAGTGGTACAAGTTGGTAGACACGAGCAGTGTGAGCGCTAGAGGCTATGCGGGAATTGTCACGCGAGCGTTCGACGGTGTACGGTATGTTGGATTCTGTGGTCTGAACCCCTGAGGGAAACCTCGGGTTCGGGTATTGTTTGGTTATGCGATAAGAGTGATATGTGTGTTATGCATGTTGTGTGGATTAATTCCCTGATTTGTTAAGCGATTATTATTGTGCGCGACGTCTTCGGACAATATTACTATGATTTCTCAAGCGATTGGAATACTAATATTCGAGAACTTTACTCCTAATTAACATAAGTAAAACACTTAGGAACGAGACTCGGGATCCCCAGTCTCTAGAGCTTGATACTCAATCATGAATATAACCTAGATCGTTTCTAGGTAAGTATATAAGATTTCAAAGGTAATTGTAATGGTAATGACTTCTCCATGACCTAAGACTTTACTTAGGGTAGTTGATTAAGATTAATCACATATTGGAGAGTGTTGGTTTATGGTATATGGTATGGAAATCCCAAGTAGTCTTCGACTAGTTGGTTGCGCATTGGTGATCACCGGAGTATAACATCCGTATCGGACCGACTCCCTCTACATTCCGACGGGCCTAGATAGACTGTTGGACAAAGGGTGCCGCTTTCGGCACGCGGCTTCGGCCATTCATGGACGCCTTTATAGGCAAGTGGAAGTCCCGGGATCGAATGATCCTTGGCATACTACTGTCCAGTAAGGTTATTTACGGGCTGTCCTAATATGACGCCCATTAGTATTGAGAGTAAAACTTAATGGCGACTAACGTAATTTAAAGGAAATACTACGATTATCCGAGTGGAAATTTACGCGTTCGAATAATGTATGTTGTATATGTATACCTTGTATTGTATTTTGCTCGTTGAGTATTGTATGTGGTGTACGTACGGTTTCATTGATGGAATGCTAGATGCTTATTTATGTCATTTACTATTGTCTATATAAACTGTAATATGAACCAGCATGTAATCAACCTCATGTTCAGACGGCTAATTGACCTAAGTGACCTAAAGGGTCTATGATAACATAGTTTAACATACTCGGCCAAGTGCTGAGCCCTCCATGGGCACCGATATTTTATGTTTCAGGTGATTGATGATTGGCGCCGGAGTGCGTGATCGTGGGTAGATGACCTCGACTTTTATTACACTTCTAGGATTAAGTCATGTTAGTACGTTGTATTCCGGGAATTTTCTAAGTGCTCACTTGTCATAGCTATTAAGTTGTGTTTAGGATGTTATAGTAAATATCTCGTTCATCACTACGGTTAGTTGTTGTTGAATCTATTGTACTTCGGTAATGCTTCTTTACTTGCATGGGCGAGTAATGGCATGTGACACCCAAGTGAGGATTAATGTTGTTTACCTTCCGTGTGAGACGTCTCTAACTATGTTACGAGAGTAGTTATTACGAGAGTGATTATTGCGGGTTTATCGAGTGGGGTGTTACACGTGCTCTATCAGTTTCCAATTAGTGAACACTTCGACAGATCCACTCATGTGGTCGGTCGCGCCCGTATCTAGAACCCAGTGTTTGCTAAGATTGGATTGTTTTTCCAGGTTTTTGCTCAACAAGCTATTATTGTTAATTGAAAAACCCAAAGCTTTACCTGAAAAATTGCAGATTGACTGCTCATCCTTGGCGACATCATGCGTACTAGCTTGAATCAATCCCGCGATTTGCTGGATTAGTTCTGGGCTGAGATGATTCATGCAGCGGTAGCTGCCTGATTCTGGCTCGAAGAAGATACTTCATCGTTTGTAAAAGCAGCGACCTCTTTTTTCTTCTTGCTCGCCAGAACGACCTCGCGACCGTGGAGATGAAAGCAGTCTCCAGCAAGATGACCTGGTTTCCCACAATGGCTGCACTTCTGCCGCTGAAAGCAATTATCAAAGGTGTGCCCTACCTTTTTACAGAAATGGTAGGTCTGCTTTCTTCTATCTCCAGATTTATGTTTAGCTGCTTCGGTCTGAAACTTAGCTGTCGAACCAGTTGTACCAAGGAACAACATGGACTCATCCTTCTTTTTTTCTCCTCCACGCTGATTTTCCTCTTGTATTAATATGGAGAAAGCTTTCTCCATATTCGGTGTCTCCTTCATGGCTAAAATTTGCCCTCTTATCTGCACATAACTTTTATTCAATCCCATCAAAAACTGAATGAGTTTATCATCTTCTTCTCGATTCGCAAGCACTTCTTGCGCACTACAACTGCAATCAAGAGGTGGTCTAGCCAAATCTATCTCACCCCAAACATTTTCAATCTGGTGTAATATGCTGTAACAATATCATCCCCTTGTTTAATTTCTGCCAAGGTTTGCTTAAGCCCATGAATCACTGTTAAATTGTTTTGTTCGTACCTTTTACACAGCGTGTCCAGATTTGTTTGGGATTATCTGAAAACATGAGACTTCCTGCTATATGAGACGCAAGCGAACAGGTTATCCAAGACGCGACCAATAAATTCGACCTCACCCAAGCCGAGACTCGCAGAGGTTCATCTGGTCCAGGTTTCTTGATATCTCCAGTAACGAAGCCGTATTTGTTCTTCGCCTTGAGACTAAGAGTCATGGCCAATCTCCATCCCAGAAAGACAGTACCGGTGAGCTTCGGTGCCAAGCTCAATGCTGGATTCTCGGAGCCATGTACATAGAGCGGATTAGAAACATCAATGGCAATCGACGATGAAGATGACGAGGTTTCAAAACCAGTTTTTCCCTTTCCATCGTCACCCATCTTTCTGATGTAAAAACAATCCTAATTTGCTTATTCTTGCTCTGGTACCATAATGAATTTGTATGTGTGTTTGCGTGAATTGAAGCAAGGAGTATGATAAATTTGTAACAGATGCTCTCAAAAGAACGAACTTTTGTATTTCAGTGTTTTTGTGTATATACATGTATACATAACCAGACGTGCGAACGTGCAGTCGTCCCGCGTACAATTTGGGAGCGGTCGTATGAGTTGGCACCCAGTCAGCAGCTGACTCAGCTGCTGACTGGGTTACTTTTTATTATATTAACTTTAAATTATTGTATCTTTTAAAATATAAGTCCAAAATGTAAAAAAATTATACCATTGTTCATCTAAATTCAAACTCTTCAAAACAAGACCAAACATGGATATGTTTTAAGAACTTTAAAATTTATATTAATTACATGTATATATCTATATATCAATGAGACTTATGATTCATAACATCATTATAGTGTATCTTAATATAACTTTTAATGAATCATAATATCAAAATTAATGAATCATATCTTCATTTTAGTGTATCATCGCAAACATATAAAAATAAAAAATTTTACACAATAATACAACACAAAATAATTTGATATGTATGAAAAATATACGATTCGCCATATGAGGTTTAAAATACACCATACAATAATAATAATACACTACAAAACAATAATAATTTTTTTTCGGTTCCGAAGTTTGTTATCTAATTCACCACTTATTAGTATCATAATATCAATTTTAATGAATCACAATATCAAAATTAATGAATCATATCTTCATTTTAGTGTATCATCGCAAACATATAAGAATAAAAAAATTTACACAATAATACAACACAAAATAATATTGGTATGTATGAAAAATACGTGATTCGTCATATAAGTTTTAAAATACACCATACAACAATAAATAATACACTACAAAACAATAACGATTTTAAAATACACCATACACAATAATGATTTTTATCGGTTCCAAAGTTTATTATCTGATTCACCACTTATTAGTTAATGAATCATAATATCAATTTTAATGAATCATAACATCAAAATTAATGAATCATATTATCATTTTAGTGTATCATCATACACATGTAAAAATAGTTTTTTTCAAAGTTATTAAAACATATCCATGTCTGGTCTTGTTTTGAAGAGCTTGAATTTAGATGAACAGTATAATTTTTATTCATTTTGGACTTATATATTAAAAGTTACAAGCATTTAAAGTTAATATAGTAAAAAGACAGCCCAGTCAGCAAGACAATCCAGTCAACAGCTGACTGGGACTGCCAAATCAGTGTCCATCTCCTACCTCCGGTGCGGGACGCTTGCACCATCGAATTTTCCTTTGTATTGATCAGACTAGCGATTATACGGGACATCCACTCCATACTCGGTGTAGGCACATGCCAGCTGGAAAAGAAAATACATGTCAGCACCTTTTAAGCATTTTAAATATTAGATTGAAGGAAACACCGGAACAAACTAACGGTTGTTAATTTCCTCAAATAAAAAAACAAACCACATTTAACTGTCATAAATGATTGTAACTTTTAAACTATAAGTCCAAAATAAAAAAATATTTGCATCATTGTTTATCTAAATTCAAGCTCTTTGAAATAAGACCAATCATGAATATGTTTTGATAAATTTAAAAATTTATGTTAGATACATGTACATATCAACATATATCAACGACACTTATGATTCACCACATACAGTTTAAAATACACCATATAACATTAATAATACACCACAAAACAATAATGATTCAGTATTTGTTTCAAAGTTTGTTATCTAATCCACCACTTATTAGTTAATGAATCATAATACCAATTTCAATGAATCATAATATCAAATTTAATAAATCATACCATAATTTTAGTGTATCATCAGTAACATATAAAAATAAAACTTTTAAACAATAATACAACACAAAACAATATTTGGTATGTAAGAAAATACATGAATCACCATATAAGGTTCAAAATACATTACAATACAATAATAATACACTAAAAAACAATAATGATTTTTTATCGGTTCCGGAGTTTGATATTTAATTCATCACTTATTAGTTAATGACATAATATCAATTTTAATGAATCATCTTCATTTTAGTGTATCATCGCAAATATATAAAAATAAAAAAATTACACAATAATACAACACAAAACAATATTTGGTATGTATGAAAATACATGATTCATCATATAAGGTTTAACAACATACAACAATAATACACTACAAAACGATAATAATGTTTTATCGGTTCTGAAATTTGTAATCTAATTCGCCACTTATTAGTTAATAAATGATAATATCAATTTTAATGAATCATAATATTAAAATTAATGAATCATATTATCATTTTAGTGTATCATCATACACATATAAAAATAGTTTTTTTTCAAAGTTATCAAAACATATACATAACTGGTCTTGTTTTGAAGAGCTTGAATTTAGATGAACAGTGGTATAATTTTTTTTTCATTTTGGACTTATATATTAAAAGTTATAAGCATTTAAAGTTAATATAATAAAAACACAGTCCAGTCAGCAAAACAGTCCAATCAACTGCTGACTGGAACTGCCAAATCAGTGTCTCACTCCTACCTTGCACACGGACCCGCTGCACACTCGAATTTGCGTACATAACTCTGCCGTGGTACATTATATATAGATAGACTAACTAATGAAAAAACAAATAAAATCTAAACAACTCCAAGAGAATCTAAACTGACTGAAGTAATCTACTAAACTAATATGAAAATAAAATAAGTTATTACAAGGAAAACGTAATACGTAATTACGTATTAGTCCAATATTATCACCCATTCCCCCTACTCATTCAACTAACCCTTGTTTTTGTTGTTTTTCGAACATCCTCAAGTCTACTGATTTGGACAATATGCGAAGATCTTACTAGGCTAGTAGTAAACCGCAAAACCCTCCTTTTTTTTGGGACCATTTTAGAATTTGGTATATTCCTCCATTCTCTCGTACGCTAAACTCTCCTGCGAGTAAGACTTGCACTTGCTAGTCGTAGGTTTAAAAATCTCCACCCCAATGTTTGTGTATCTATATTGTAGGGTGTGGGGTATTTAAGAAAAGGAAATGAACTCTTTCGTGATAATTTGTTTATAATTTTTAGGGGTCGTTTGTTTCAAGTGTGAGAAACGGAATGGAATTAGGAAATTGAATAAAAAGGAATTGAAAATATTTCTTTTTTATTTTTCTGTTATTTGTTTGAGCTGGGGGAAATGAAATAAATAACCGATCCACGGTCGCCGGTCAATGATCAATGGCTTCCGGTCAACGATCATTAATTGCATATCAACATTCTTCAGTCACCGGTCAATGGTCATCAGTCATCGATCAATGGTCATATGTCATCGGTCAAAGTGTACTAGGGAAATAGAATCTCATTCCCTGGTAGGGGGAATCAGAAAGATGGTTTTGGGGTAATATATTCTCTTTCTCATTCCTGAATATGATTACCCCATAACAAACACCCCCTTAATGTTTATGTTTCCCTTCTTTTCAGTTTTGAAAACACCCCAATACCTTTATTATCCATTCCCCTAAAATCATGAGAATAGTATTCCCTTTCTTCCTTTTCCATCATTCTCTTTCATCACATATTCCAACATTGTTTAATTTACATAAATATTTTAAGAATTAAAAAGATATATAAATATGAAATATAATCCTTATTCTAGTTTCAATCATAATTAATTGATAATAAATATATCAATCTAAATTAATTATGGGTAGACTTAAATAAAAATTAAAAGTACAGAATTTACTTACGAGCAAGTATGTTAGATATTGTATATATTATATAAATATTTACAATGATTTATTTAGTTCTTCTTGTTATATACTAAATAATTCGATTTAATATATATATATATATATATATATATATATATATTACTATATAATTATATTTAAAAAACATTTAAAAAATTTTGATTTAAAAATTATACTATAATTTTTTAAAAAAAACTTACTAATATGAAATAAATGACTATATTATAAGTACTAAACTAAGATAGTCGTTATTAATTATTTCATTATCATAAACAGTTCACTTTATTGAAAAGAGTTATTATTTTATTTATTTTAATAAATTTTGTATTATTATAATATTAATAATTAAAACTAAATATTATTTAATCTAATGTGAACTAAAATATTTTAGTTAATACCAAAATATTGAGAAATATAAAACAAGGTATCACATATAAACTTATTCTTAAAATATTAAACATTATGTAATGTATGTATTAGATAATATTTATAATATATTGTAAATTTTTGAATTATACACAATTTTGATTAAAAAAATAATTAATAATTGTTTATTTTGATTGATAAATTAATTAATAATTGCTTATTTGATTGTAGTGTTTATATTTTTACTGATATATAATTAAGATTATGTTTGATATATATTTTGTTTAACTATTAATATGTTTATCAAATGAATGTATCATTCTAAGATTGGAAACAAAATTATTACATTATGTTAACATTGAATAAAACAAGTATATTTTTTTATAATATGGTGATCTCTTTATTCAAAACAAAAAAACAGAAAAAGGAATGATTCATAATTATTCTGTTTTCAAGTTAAAACCAAATGGACTTTTTAATCAAGGGGATCTTTTTCCTTTCTCCTCCATTCCATCCTTTATTGGTTCTATTTTGTTTTCATTGCATGAAGTGAACATACCCTTAGTAATATTGTCACTCGGTTCAGTTTTGTCTGATTAAGGTGATTTTCACCCACAGACTTTTTCACCGAAAATTGTTCTTAATTGGGACAGAGACAAAACCCGAGGTTTTTTTTAACAATAATTATTTTAAACAAAACTTGTTCTTTCATAATATACCTCTACTTAATAACTATTTACCCCTAACACAAGCATCGCAGATATTTCAAGTCCACATTCTACTTTTTTTATTCGGTGCATTTATGGAAATTTCAACAAAAAATAAAAATACTACAAAAATATAAAAATATATAAAAAGTAACTAAAAATTTATAAAATTTTGGAATAAAATTAATAGTTCTTAAATTTTAACATGCACAAAATTTTTTAAAGATTATATTTTGTCTCATTGTTTTTTATTTATCACTCTTCTTCTTAATTAAAATATTTGTAGTTACAATTAAGTAATGATTAATTATATGATAATCATATATAGGTCAATTTAATAAATAAACTAATTTAATATAAGATGAGTTAGTTGCTTATAATTTTAATTAGAAAGTTCAACCCACTATGTCACACAATCAATAGTAATACAAGAAATAAAATTATTATTAGTTTCTCTCTATTTTCAATATGTTTAGTGGTTCTAGCTATAATTAATGTATTAAAGATAAATTAATGTGCCACATGGTGGGTTAAATTTTATACAACTACATCATTATATTATATTATTTTTGTTTATAGATTGACATATATATATCATAGTATTTGGTCATTATGTGTAGGCCTGTCAACGGGTTATCCGTTCGGGTTTTGGGTCATATCTTTTCGGGTCAATATCCGTTCGGGTCATTAAACTTTCGGGTCATTTCGGGTTCGGGTCTTTCGGGTTCGGGTCATTTCGGTTCGGGTTGTAATAGTGTTAGATAGAATCGGTTTCGGTTATTTCGGGTCATGGTTAATATTTTTGAAAAAATTATAATATAATATACCTAATTTCTCTAAGAATATACAACATATAGATTGTAGAACTTTCAATACAATGTCTATTCTGAATTTCATTTGGATTACTAAGTTTAAATCAATTTTTTTGTCATATTTATTTGGGTCATTCAGGTATGGGACAATTTATAGTCACTATTATTTCATATTATTCGAGTTTGGCTAATTTTTAATTACTATTATTTTGGGTCATTTCGGGTTCGGGTCATTTCGGGTTATAAATTTTTTCGGGTCATTTCGGTTCGGGTCATTTCGGGTTTTACCCAATCGGTTTCGGTTTATTATATTTAAATATTTTCGGGTTCAGTCGGGTTTCGGGTTCGGATAAAAACGGACGGGTTTTCGGGTTGGGTCAAATTTTGACAGCTCTAATTATGTGTCTAAACTGTAAATATTTTAATGGAAAGGAAGATGTAACACCCCCGAATAAATATCCAGTAGTACAATAAGCTCCTAGCCTTAATACAAAAAAATTATGCAGCGGAAACTCAACATCATCCGGGTGTCACAGACGCCAACCACCCACGTGGTTGACAGACCACCTTACTAACTCCAAGTTACGGTCTGAATGACTGGAAGTCCAACTTAACGAAATCCAAATACAATATAAAGTACAACTCAAGTACCGAGTGTCTACAACAAAGTTACCAAATCTTAAACTAAGAATTACATCTCGGGTTTAGTATCAACCCATATATTACCCATACTACTACAACTTAAAAGTCATGCCCTGATGGACTACCCCCATGGTAGCCATCCCGCCTACGCTCCGTTATCGTTCGGCACAATACCTGAAAAAAAATTGGGTGTAAAGGACTCAGCAAACTACGCTGAGTATGAACGTGTGAAGCCCGCATGTTACCGGGCCACACGACTACTTGGTCGAATATTATTAAGTCAATTTACATGCTATATTAAAGCAGTAAAGCACATCACAATACATCATAATATCAAACACACTTTAAGGTAGCATCGCAACATCAACAAGCATCCAAGCATAACAAGCTGGCATCATAGCCCATCAAAACGCATCCAAGCACAACAAGCTGCTAATATAGCAACAACAATCATGTAAGTCATCAGACATGTGCATAGGTATGTTTACCAATGATCCTCACTAGGGGATCGTTTGAGCGTTGTGTGTTTTCGTTTCTTTTCTCTTGTTCCCATAATGGGTATTTTCTTTCTCTTTCTTTGCACCAGGTCGGGGGTATAGTTTAGATCCCGCGACCATATCATGTAGGTGCCAATCATTCCTTGTTTCTTTATAGGTTACTTGTGAATTCTCTTATTACCACAATTTGGAGAACGTCTTCTTCGTAGCTAATCCTCCATTCCTGGGTAGCTCTTTTCTCTCTCTGTTTTTTTAAACGTTACTAGCCACTGCTCCGGATACTAAGGGTCCGTATCCCTATTCCTTCTCAACGTTACTAGCCTCTGCTCCGGATACTAAGGGTCCGTATCCCTATCCCTTCTCAACGTTACTAGCCTTGCTCCGGATACTAAGGGTCCGTATCCCTATTCCTTCTCATGTTACTAGCCTCTGCTCCGGATACTAAGGGTCCGTATCCCTATTCCTTCTCAATGTTACTAGCCTTTGCTCCGGATACTAAGGGTCCGTATCCCTATTCCTTCTCAATGTTACTAGCCTCTGCTCCGGATACTAAGGGTCCGTATCCCTATTCCTTCTCAATGTTACTAGCCTTTGCTCCGGATACTAAGGGTCCGTATCCCTATTCCTTCTCAATGTTACTAGCCTTTGCTCCGGATACTAAGGGTCCGTATCCCTATTCCTTCTCAATGTTACTAGCCTTTGCTCCGGATACTAAGGGTCCGTATCCCTATTCCTTCTCAATGTTACTAGCCTCTGCTCCGGATACTAAGGGTCCGTATCCCTATTCCTTCTCAATGTTACTAGCCTTTGCTCCGGATACTAAGGGTCCGTATCCCTATTCCTTCTCAATGTTACTAGCCTTTGCTCCGGATACTAAGGGTCCGTATCCCTATTCCTTCTCAATGTTACTAGCCTTTGCTCCGGATACTAAGGGTCCGTATCCCTATTCCTTCTCAATGTTACTAGCCTCTGCTCCGGATACTAAGGGTCCGTATCCCTATTCCTTCTCAATGTTACTAGCCTCTGCTCCGGATACTAAGGGTCCGTATCCCTATTCCTTCTCAATGTTACTAGCCTCTGCTCCGGATATTAAGGGTCCGTATCCCTATTCCTTCTCAATGTTACTAGCTTATCATCACCTTTGGTAACTCGACACCATAGTGGGTGTCTTTAGAGGTCCTCTATAGTTAAGAGGGGTTTTCACATTGTATAGTTCTTTTGTTTTGTCTACGTGGTTCGTCATGTCTCGCCAAGGAGACTTGCTCCTCATTATGATTAATGAATAGACACCATAGTGGGTGTCATGGTAGTCCTCAATGGTTTAGAGAGGAGTTCCCCTTTATAGCATTCTCTTTGTTTTCATAGTTCGTTGTGGTTCTCGTTTAGTTTTCCCTTTATGTAGTTTCTTTGTTTACATAGTTCGCTGTGTTTCATCTCAGGGTTCCATAACGCGAAAGGGACTAAACTACTGTGTGCGCGCAATGATACACAACAATGATATAGAAATCAAACAACATAATAAACAAGCAATCCAATTCCATGCATTGATCTTAGGGTCTTTTCACACAGAGCACAGAGCACACAGCACACAAGCCGTGTAACACGGCAACATACGAACCACACATGTCCATACCTTATAATAGTCGTCTCACACACGGAGTCCTGGTTGGAGTTCGCTACAGCCCTAGCGTTAATTACAAACAATGTGTCAGTTTATGATTTCATGTGACGACACTTTATATCGGGTGTTATTCCCTAGGTGTATTGCTAAGTGCTTAGTTTATATTAGCCCTTAGGGCTTCCCAAGTATTAGTCCTAGGCTTATCTTACTCCTAGGACATTCACATTGCCAACTCATACGTTAACTAAGTCATTTCCTCTAGCTAGTGCTTTAGAGTATTATAAGCACTACATGTAACAAGTTTATTTAAGATGGGCTTTTATTTTCCTAAGAGGTATCCTTTCCTTAGCTATATAGTTATGTTTTCAGCTCCTTATTTACACAATAGCACTCTTCAAACACCTCTAGAACTCCCTTATACTGAAGCTTAAATGTTTCAAAAACTGAAATAAAGTTCTTATATAACCTTATTTTATCACCCATTTAAGGTATCTAACGGTGTCTACACATCCCAAGTTGTTTTTTAAGTTTAGCTAGATGCATTAGAAAGGTTTTGGGTTCAATATAACTCTAACATCACCCTCATAACACCCATGTTACTCAATTATACAGAAACTACATCTTTAACGAAATCTGAGACACAATCTATATATCTCCTCTTGATTCTTGCATCTAGCTAGTTCAACTAATGTTTGATGCTTTCCTACAGATTTTACCCATCCAGCTATGGGTGTTAACACTGTTTTAGACTCAACTAAAAACTCACAGACCACTGGTAATTCAGTTACACAGGGACAGCTCCTAACAGAAAACTGAAACCAGAGTATATATAACTTTATGTTTAACCCTTGATTGTAGTTAGTTATTCTAACTTATAAATTTTCTCCTCAGTAGTTATAACTTACTCACGTGGTTTAGGGATAGTTTAGATTCATTAACCACCTATTACACTCTTTCTAATCTCTCTGTACATAGCTATACAGAAGACACTAGCTTCAGGAAAACTGGTACTGCAAAAAGAAAACCTGATAACTTCTCCTTGATTTCCTTCTGTTTGTTCATAAATCTATTTTTACATTTTTCCTCAACGTGTCCATACTCTTGGCTAGGGGTATTAGCATGGTTTTACGCTCCATTTCAGACCCAACCAACACTCTTACTCTCTGCTATAACTCAGTCATACAGAAGCAACTTCTTATCGAAATTCCTGAAACCAAACTGATGCATCTCTTCCTTATTTAATCTGTTACTGTGAAACTGACTTCCAAGTTTCTTCCTACATGTTTACACCCTTAGTTAAGTGGATTAACACGGATTTAAGTTCATCTTCAACCAAGGAAAACACTCATATAGTTTCTGTACAGAAACAACATTCCTCTGAAATATCTGGGAAGCAGAATATGCGTCATTCATTTTTTTTTTTATCCTCTGTCAGATTATTAGACTGACTTCTAATTTATCCCCAAAGTGCTTATAACTCTACTCAAGCGTATTAGGTGTGTTTAGGTTTATCAGCTTCTCAACTCGACCCTTATAAACCCTCTGTAAAAGTGTTATACAGAAACACAACTTCCAGGAGAACTAGGAACTGAAGTAACAAGGTCTGATATTCTTACTCTTTTTTTTTTCTCTTCTGTTTGTGCTCATACTCGACTCCCAATCTCCCAAAACTACTGACCCAATTAATTAGGGCTCTATGAAGATTCTAAACCAAGCACAAACCCACAACCACGACAATATCTCTCAGACTACCTTACAGAAGTCTGAAACTGAAACAGAAAAGAAAATATGAACTGCTACATCTTTTTTTTCTTATTGGTTTCTTTCTGTTATTTAAATCTGTCTCTCAATTCCATCCCAAAGCACTTGCTTAGTTTGGTTACGGTGTTTATCAAGGTTTCTAGCTCACAACAGACCCATAACAACGAGGACCACTCCTCTGAAAACAAGAACTCCTCACACAGAATCTGAAAACCAGAATTTTTGTATTTCATCTTCCTTCCTTCTTTTAGTTTGCTAAACGTCCTCTAGACTTTCAAATGGGTATACCAACTGAAACAATGTATCGGTACTGACTTGGCTCTCTCATTTAACCAACACAACACTCTTAACTAGCTGTAACAAAGTATACAGGAAGCATGAGTTTTCAGGCAGAAACCGAAAAATCAGAAACCTGAACTGCTATCCATTTTTCTATTTCTTACCTTTTTGGTCATGGGTTTTACTGTCAATTCTCCCAAGTCGTTTGGCCACTTAGTTAAGCGTTTGTAAACTAGAAAAAAACCCACCCTAGATTACACTGATAGTTCTACTGGAAGTCTCTTTATATAAAACTGATGCCCGCAGAAAAGAAGATAAACTGTTATACCTTAATCTTTTCTCTGATTCTGTTACAGTTCTTTCCTAGGGGTTTCTTCTTCCTGTTCTTAATCTCATTTTTCATTCCATCTGTTAGGTTGTCAACCGACTTCTAATCTCCCCCCTTAAGTATTTGTAACCTTACTTAAATGTATTAGGAATGCTTTAGGCTTATTAGTACTCAATACACCCACCGTTAGTTTGCTCCGAAAGTTCATTTGCAGAGAGAAAGCAGAAGAAAAACTGAATATTGAAAATCCTGATTTATGCATGTCCTTTTCGGCTGCTTTAATTCTGCTATCTAAACTATCTCAAATCTTCCCCAAACTTGTTTAGTTACCCATTCATGTGTTTTCATACCGTTTTAAAACTCTGGAGCAGACCATTACCACTCTACTACACGCCTCTGCACTCATGTATACTGAAGTTTCAATGTGACAGATTTTGAAACATATATATTTTTCTATTGTTTTCTTCTTGTTCTCTGACCCGACTTCCATTTCCCTCACAAATCGTTAACTCAATCAGTTGAGTGTTTTACTCAGAGTTTTAACTTCAAGGCGGACCACAATAACATTGTTAATGTTACAGAAAAACAAGTCCCACTGAACTCAAAACTCAACACCTGAGGCTTGACAGTTTTGCTTTATTTCTGAACATGTCATCAGTTTTAGAGTTAGCTCACCTCTTGAGTGTCTCGGTTATTCTCCTTGGTTGTTTCTTGGCTTTTTTTTTTTTTGGATTCTTGCGAGATGAACACAGAGATCTGAGGAGCTTGATCATGAAGTTTGATCAGAACTGGAAAGAGGTACAAAAAAACAGAAGTGAAGAAAACCGGTTTGGGGTATTACCTCTGGTTATGTTTCAGTAATGTGTTGAGCAGCTTCCTATCCCAGTTTATTTCGTAAAACCCAAGAAGGCTTGATCTCGGTGTTTCTGGTCTGTTTTCTTTTGCAGGAAGGTGCAGCAGGTCTTCTTTCTTTTCCAGGAGGCTTGTCACGTCCGATGAGTGAAGTGGTATGTATGCTTGTGCTGGAACTGAGAGGAGATGGAAAAACTTAGTTCACTGATAAAAAGAACGAGGGAAAATTCTCGAGAAGGTTGGCAGGTCATGGATTGAACATGAAGAAGCAAGAGGGGAGTGATGCAACTCGCCAGCCTTACTTTGCATGCGAGAACCAGAGGAGAATGACAGGGATTTCTGAATCTTGCAGGGGCTGGTGTGTACCCCAGAAGAGAAGAGAGGCAACCATGGGTTTATGAATTAAGTGGTCGATGTTCACCGAAACTCATGAGACGGGCATGGGAGTTTGGGAAAGACAGCACTATCGCATATTTTTCTGTCACCTAGGTTGTCTTTACCGACATCAGTATGGCACATGATTAGTGGAGGAAAGGTTATGGCTAGATAGTACCAAGAGCAGTTATTGAAGTGGTGCGCCATCACTCACTGTCGGATTCACCAAGCACAGCAACAGACAACATATCTACGCTGTTGTATATTTCTTTTGAATAGAGGCAATACCGAGGAAGAAGGAGGAGGGAACTGGTACTGCGGAGTGTCTGATTCTCTCTTTTTTTTTTTTTTTTAGTTAGCTTGGTTGACGAGTTACTAGTTTCAATTCGGTGGCATAAGTTGCTGAATTTGAGGACAGCTCACTTGGTTAAGCACTCGGGGGAAGTACGGGAGGTCTCCGGTTTGAAACTCGGCGGGAGCGTCTTTGCTCCTTTTCCTTTCTTTTTTTATAAGTTATACTTGATTATTTATACATGTAATATCATATAATATACCACGTTATATTTATTTATTTATTTGTCACAAGTTACGACGTTATCATTTATATTACAACGTTACGATGTTATGTAACGTTACTATTTATTATTTACAACGTTATAATATCATAACGTTAGGTACATGTATTCTCGTATTCGGACTATATAAGTACGACTATATTAACATATAACATTGCTAAATTTAATTGTTCATAAATTATTTTTGTCCGAATTATAAACGCTTCTGATTTTATGCTTTAATGTTCAGGGGTATCAGGCCGGCTTCTGTCTTCTACACTACTACGACGGGTTTTAATTTGCAGCCCGACGGATATTTTGAGTATTAATTTCTTTCTTTTAACACTACACCTCTTCTAATCACTCACGATAAATCCATTCTGCAAAATGGCGCCGTTGCCGGGGACTTGATTTAATCTAGTCCCTAAGCCCCGGTTAATTCACCTGTTTTAATTACAATAATCTGTTAATCTACTAAAAAAAAACTGTTAATCCAATTTTGGACATATAACCTCGGACATCTGACTTGGACATCGGACTCTAACTTCTGATCTGACTTGGACATCTGACTACTAATTTGTTAATATTATTGTTATTTATTTCTGTCATTTCGTTCCATTGTCATTTCGTTCCATTGTCTCTAACTACTAACTTTAAATTTCCAGTCATTTCGTTCCATTGTCATTTCGTTCCATTGTCATTTCTTTCCATTGTATACTAACTACTAACTTTAAATTTCTGTCTACTAATTCCTAACATTTTTTATTCTAACGTATAACCAGTTCTTTTCTCTGTTTTGAGTGGTGTATGCCTTTCACCAGGTCACAGAGCCTCCCAGAGAATATTAATCACACGGTTGGTTACATCCCAGAAATCGAGAGAACCTTTCTGCAATCTCAGGCAGAGACGAACTCAACAGAACATTACCAACAGTGATAGATTCTGACCCGGAAGCTAACATGGCAGCTACACCAGCAACGGTTCGAAATATCAACAGGCCGTCTAACCAAGGACAACAGCCTGCTATCGTCCTTCCTCACCTCAGCCCATCCGAATACGATGAGTGGCAGAAGCTGAAGCCATATCATCAGATTCGATGTGTGAAGGAGTTGGGCATGTTTGATGGCACCAGTCCAGACGAAGCCCTGTTACATGTTACAAAATTCTTACAACATGCCAATAGCCTTACTGCAACCGACGCAGTACTTCAATATGCAAGATTGTCTTATTCCCACACAGCCTGACGGGAAACGCGAGCAAGTGGTATCATAGCTTAACACCGAGTACCATTGGTACCTGGGACGACATGGCCACCAAGTTCTATGACAAATTCCTACCTCCGAGCCGAACTTTGGAGATGATTGCTGAAATTTATAATTTTAAGCAACCAGGGTCGGAGAATATTTGTGAAACTTGGGACCGTTTCAAAGGTCTACTACTCACTTGTCCTCACCACGGTCTGACGAAGGAACAAGTATCACAATTGTTTTACAAGGGCTTGATCGGTCCGTGCAGAACAATGGTGTTATCTTCGTTAGGGGCTGACGTTCTGAAAAAGCCGGGAGCACAATTTCTGAACAGCATGGAGTCTCTCTGTGAGGAAATTAGAGACTGGGCCTCCGGTGGATCAAGGAGCGGTACTCCAGGATTATATCATGTTGGGGAGAGTGATAACAAATTCGACCAGCTCATGAGAAGCCATGAGCAACTCATGGAAAGCAATGCTCAGCAAGCAACAAAAGTGAGCACTCTACAGAAAGTGGTCGAACAGATGGCTATGAATTCCTTCCCTCAGCAAGCTAAGTCATGATTTCCCGACCACCTACTACCCCTCCAGGCTATGCTCCTCAATCTCAAACGTCACCAACAATTTCTTGTACACAATGTTGCGGGCCTCATGATTACGATCAATGCCCCCAACTACAAGAAATGAAAGCAGCGGAGGAAGCAAACTACATCACCAACAATTCAGGATACAGACAACCATGGCAACGTAACATGCAATCCAACCTTAGCTACTCAAACACCGGAAATATCCAAAACCCACATACCCTACAAACATCCCAAAATTACAGACCTCAGTCCAATTTCCAAGGAGGCCCAAGGCAATATCAACAACAGCCTTATGGCAATGAAGCTTCATCGAGCCGACCAGCTCCACCTCCTTCGAATCCTGAGTCTGATATGTCTCAGATGCAGGAAATGTTTAAGGCGATGATGGGTAAATCACGAGATACGCAAGAAGAGGTCGCAGCTCTGCGCAAAGACCAAAAAGCCTTGCAATCTCAAATCCAACAGCTACTCACTCAACAAAGACCACCTGGTCAATTCCCTTCACAGACAAATCCCAATCCGAAGGAACAAGCAAATTCAGTCCTTATAGACGATGGCACATCACAATCAACAAACTTGTGTGCAGTCTCTTTAAGGAGTGGAAGGGAACTTGCCACCAGCAAAGGAAAAGAAAAAGAAAATCTTGAAGATTCCTATATCAATGTTGATGAAACCACCAAACCAACTTTACCTCCCTCAGAAATCCCAATTCCTACTCCTGTTACTCCACCTCCATCTCGAATTACCATCGACATCCCAACCTCCACTCATAAAAACAATGAACTCCCATTCCCAACAGAATGAAAAAGAAACATCTTGATGAGCAGTTCTCCAAGTTCTTGAGCATTTTCAAGAAGCTGACCCTCGACATACCTCTGATCGATGCTTTGCAAGAGATGCCTAACTACGCAAAATTCCTCAAGGATCTCTTGACAAAGAAGAAAAAGAAACCTGGAAAGAGACAGTGCACCTGACAGAGGAATGTTCTGCAGCCCTTCTTCGAGCACTCCCTCCTAAACAAACAGATCCGGGAAATCCCGTGATCCCGTGCTTTATAGGTGGGGTGGATTGTGGAAGTGGTCTATGCGACCTAGGAGCCAGCATTAATATCATGCCATACGCCACCTTCTTGAAAGTTAAAGGAGGAGAAATGCAACCGGTTCCTTTTAAACTCCAACTAGCAGACAGATCAGAGATCAAGCCCATGGGCATAGTCCGAGATTTGGTAGTTGGAGTGTCTCGCTTCATCTTTCCAGCTGATTTCGTCATTCTAGAAATGGATGACGATGTCGAGGTTCCCCTGATTCTAGGTCGACCGTTTCTAAGTACCGCCAAAGCTATCATTGACGTCCACGACGGGAAAATCACTCTTCGGTACGAAGATGAGACGATTGAATTCGACATGCAGAAAATGATGAAGAAAAGCTCAAACTTTTCTCCTCATGCTAAGACGGTGGGATTCACAGATGACGAGGAGGAGGAAGGCGATTTTGCTACAGAGGAGGACACGTATTTTCCATCTTCCATCCAGGAAGCTGAAACTGAACCCCTAGAGCAGTATTACTTACTTCTCTAGAAGAAAAGATGGAGGATCCAGAAGTTAACGCCATGCTGGCGTACGTAGAAAAAGGAAGGGCTGGTTATCAATCGTTCCGGCCACCAATCGAAGAACTCGACAGAAAACCTCAAAAATCAATTCCATCAGTAGAACAACCACCTGAACTCGAGCTTAAAGAAATACCCTCTAACCTCAAGTATGCTTCCTAGCTGAAAATGACCATTTGCCTGTCATTATTTCCTCTTCTCTGAATTCCGGAGAGGAAACGAAGCTACTTGAGGTATTGAAAAGCACAAGACAGCAATCGGGTGGACTATCGCTGATATCAAAGGAATTGATCCCTCCTATTGCACGCACCATATTTACATGGAGGAAAACTTCAAGCCTATCCGACAACCTCAACGCCGGCTAAACCCTAACCTCAAGGAGGTAGTTCGAAAGGAGGTTCTGAAACTCCTTGACGCAGACATCATCTATCCAATTTCTGACAGTCCATGGGTCAGTCCTGTTCAAGTTGTCCCTAAGAAGGGGGGCATCGAAGCTGTTATTAATGAAAAGGGAGAGACTATCCCTCAAAGAAAGATCACAGGATGGCGCATGTGTATTGATTATCGGCGTTTGAACTTGGCCACCAGGAAGGATCATTTCCCTCTCCCCTTCATCGACCAGATGTTGGAACGACTTGCAGGGCAAGAGTACTACTGTTTTCTAGATGGGTTCTCGGGTTATTTTCAAATACCAATCGCACCTGAGGACCAGGACAAGACAACCTTCACTTGTCCTTACGGTACCTTTGCATACCGACGAATGCCTTTCGGTCTATGCAACGCCCCTGCTACCTTCCAGAGATGTATGCAAGCAATATTTGCTGACTTCATCGAGCAGAGCATAGAAGTCTTCATGGACGATTTCTCAGTCTATGGCTCTAGTTTCGACAAATGCTTGGCACAACTAGATTTGATCCTGAGACGGTGTGAGGATACGAATCGTCTTAAACTGGGAGAAGTGTCATTTTATGGTCAAGGACGGGATCGTCCTTGGACATAAAATATCAGCAAAAGGGATAGAGGTGGATAAAGCCAAGGTAGAGGTTATTGAGAAGTTACCAGCACCAACTACAGTTCGAGATATACGAGCATTTCTAGGGCATGCAGGATTTTATCGGCGGTTTATTCAGGACTTCTCCAAAATCAGCAAACCTTTGACCGACCTGCTACAGAAAGATGCCCCGTTTCATTTTGATGAAAGATGTTCAGCTGCATTCCAAACAATAACACAAAATTGGTGACAGCACCTGTGGTCATACCACCTGATTGGTCTCTTCCTTTTGAGATCATGTGTGACGCAAGTGACTATGCCGTGGGGGCAGCTCTTTGCCAAAAGAAAGAGAAAATCTTGAGAGTGATCGCCTATGCTAGCAGAACACTGAACGACGCGCAGAAAAACTATACGACCACCGAAAAAGAACTTTTGGCTATAGTTTTCTCCCTCGATAAGTTCAGATCTTACTTATGGGGAAGCAAGTCATCGTGCATACAGACCACTCCGCTCTCAAATACTTATTCACAAACAAGAAGCCAAGCCTCGCTTATTGCGCTGGATTCTT
This sequence comes from Limonium bicolor, assembly GCA_023374045.1. NCBI lineage: Eukaryota > Viridiplantae > Streptophyta > Magnoliopsida > Caryophyllales > Plumbaginaceae > Limonium > Limonium bicolor. Next base: position 62,297,684 of record CM041782.1, on the reverse strand, counting down.
CTACTTCAAGAGTTTGACATCGAAGTCAAAGATAAGAGCGGGAAACTGAATGTCGTCGCCGACCATCTCTCTAGGTTGGTGACTCCTACGGATAGTGTGCCCATCAACGAATTCTTCCCCGACGAGACTGTCTTCTCCATCACCAAAGTACAGGAGCCATGGTACGCAGACCTGGCCAATTATTTAGTCTCAGGAACAGTACCCTACGATTTTTCCTACTCCCAGAAGAAGAAATTCCTTTCTGACTCGAGGCATTATTTCTGGGAGGACCCGTACTTGTTCCGAGTTAGTGCTGATGGGTTAATTCGACGATGTCTCCCGGAAGAAGAGGTTTCGAGCGTCATTCACTTTTGTCATTCTCGGGAAGCCGGAGGTCACCATGGACCCACGAGGACCGCTGCTAAGATCCTGGCCTCAGGTTTTTATTGGCCAACCCTTCATAAAGATGTGTACCAATTCTGCAGACAATGTGATAATTGTCAGAAAATGGGTAACACATCCAGGAGACATGAGATGCCGCAACAAGGGATACTAGAAGTAGAGCTCTTTGATTGTTGGGGCATCGATTTCATGGGACCGTTCCCTTCCTCGCAGGGCCACGAATATGTTCTGGTGGCAGTTGATTATGTGTCAAAGTGGGTGGAAGCTGTACCGTGTCATCATGCCGATGCAAAGACAGTAACAAGATTCCTCAAGAAGCACATTTTTACCCGTTTCGGCGTGCCCAGAATTATTATTAGTGATGGAGGAACACACTTCTGCAACCGTTTATTCGAAGCACTTATGGTCAAATACGGGGTACGTCACAAGGTAGCTTTACCTTATCACCCCCAGACAAACGGTCAAGCAGAAGTTTCCAACCGAGAGTTAAAATGGATCCTTCAGAAGACGGTTAACTCATCGGGAAGGATTGGGCACTTAAACTGGATGATGCGCTTTGGGCTTACCGCACTGCATTCAAGACTCCCATCGGGATGTCTCCTTTTAAGCTGGTCTATGGAAAAGCATGCCACCTTCCTGTAGAATGGAGCATAAAGCTATTGGGCAATCAAAGCCCTAAACTTTGACATGACTTCTGCAGGAGAGAAGAGGAAATTCCAGTTATCCGAATTAGAAGAGCTGCGAGATCAGGCTTTCCAGAATGCTAAGATCTATAAAGAGCGCACCAAAAAGTTCCACGACAGGATGATCCTCAAGAAGGAATTCGAAATTGGTGATTGGGTTCTCTTATATAACTCGAGATTAAGGATTTTCCCTGGGAAGCTCAAGTCACATTGGGCCGGCCCTTTTCAAATTGTTAGTGTACCCCGTACGGTGCCTTTGAACTCCAGAAAACAAGGCGAAACTTTCAAGGTCAACGGGGCACGTCTTAAAAGGTATAATTCTCATTCCAATATTTCAACTAACCTATCTGCACTTATTTTGTCCAAGAACAGCGGACAATTCGCCCTCGAACTCTTCTCCAAACTAAAACTTGGTCAAATACGTCTAGCTAGAGACGTTAAACCCGGGCAGCTCGGTGGGAGGCAACCCACTATCTATCTTTTATTTCCTTTAATTTAATATGTTTTTCCTTTTTGTACTATATTTCCCTTTTATTTGCTATAATAAAATGCAGGCTTCACTTGAGTTCTTCTCGCTGTGTAGAATATTCTTTACAGGTTAATTCATGACATTCCACAGCAACACTCAAGTGTGGGGGAGCTCTACACACTCTACGAAATCTGGGGAGTACACTCTTTCCTTTACTTTGCTTGCCCTATTAATTTTATTTCATCTACGCAATGAGGGCATTGCTTAGCTAAGTGTGGGGGAAGAACCTAGGACATCTAAATGCTTAAATTGTTAAGTCTCTCTGCTTATCTTCTGCTTACCTCGCATTTGTTCTAATTGAATTATGTACCCTGCTAATGTAGGTTGTTCTCTTTAAAAACTAATACTATTATGAATTGTAGGATAAAGGGTACAAATTTTTAAAATTTTTACATTTGATTACTTTTGAGGAGCATTTTATATGCGGTGTGACCAAATAATCTGCAAATTGGTTGGATTTTATTGCTCAGGGTTTCTTTCTGTCTTCTCTCTTAGGGATTGCTAAGGGGTATTTCTCTGTTAAAAAAAAGAAGTATACAAAAAATAAGGGACTTTCGAGACACCATTGGTAACCAACAAAAGAGAGTTGAGTGTTCTTAAATACAAAGGCGTGATGCCTATATTTTCTCATCTCTTGCAAAAGTGAAGCAAATGCATAAATCTTTTCTTCCTTTTATTTTCTCCTCAATGCCCATTCTTGAGAAAGTTGGCCATGGTAAAAGTTCTCGGAGTCACCAAAACAAAAGAAACATTGAAGTACCTTAGATCATACCCCGAAATTCTAATTTTGTTTTCACCTTGAGCACACCTATGCCACCAGCAGATAATTTTTCACACTCCTCAATAAGTTTTAGAGATCATAAACTATTGACTTTTTTCCTACCCTTCATAATAATATTTGTTAGTATTGAGCATTTCCTACTTGCTTAGGTACATGGTTTTACTTGAGGACAAGCAAAAAGATAAGTGTGGGGGTGTGATAAGTGTCTAAATGAGCATGTTATTTAGGTGTATTTCATGTATAATATTAGCACTTTTCTTGCTCATTTCTCCACTTCGGTTAGTTTTCCTCTAGTTTATGTTTTATTGTTTATCTCACAAAATTATTGGTTTAACATGAGGAAAACCAAGCCGGGAGTGAAGTAGACAAAGAGACGTACGCGTAGACACAAACGGCTCAGAAAACGGAGTCCAAACGAAGAATTAGAGCCGGTCAAAGTTTGAAGGAAAATAGGCCACGGTCAATGGTTGCAACCGCCCAAGAAGTGGCGGTCCTCTCTGATGCAACCGCCAGGCGGCCCTCTCCACCACTACCCCACTTATGAGGCGGTCTCCTCACATGCAACCGCCAGGCGGTCCTCTCCACCACTACCGCCACTTATGAGGCGGTCCTCCACCACTACCCACTACACGCCACTTATGAGGCGGTCTCCTCACATGCACCCCAGGCGGACACCACTACCACTACCGCCACTTATCAGGCGGTCTTCCACAGGCGGACAAGATAAAATCGCGCCCGAACATAGTTTTCTTCCTCGCGCGACTCTGCAACTCGCCTTATCTATCTACCCCGCCGTCGCCTACCTTATTTCGCTCACGCGTATCCAGCTCCTGTCCCCTGCATTAAATGAAGCAATCAATGCTTCAATCAGTGAAGAAATCAACAGAGGCAATCAACTGCAAGTCTTCTACGTAGTCTTCCTTTCTTCTATAAATAACCATCCACTGCAACCTTGTACGAGTGCACGGAGAAAACCTGAAAATCACTCACACTCACCTCATCTCATTCTTTCCAGTAATCACTCTCGTATTCATTCATACATTCTTCACTTCTTAATTCTCTAATTCACCCACTTCACTTATAATAACTTACGTACATGTTTCACTCTTCGACCTCTCCATTTCTCCATTCACTAATCACATCTCCGTGCTGTTATTACGTCCAACCTCTGTCAGATTTATTACCAGTTAATATGTCTGGCTAAGGAGGATTTACTCCGGGCAAGGTTTTTAATTATGGTTTGTTTAATTATGTAATCAATATTTCTACCGGTTTTAATAAATACAGTTTGTTACGCTTAAAGGATTTCTCTCACCATTTTAATAAATTACATGAATTTATTAAAATGCTTTCCTAAGTCTATTTTGATCAGACCAGGTGATAAATAGACAGGTTATTTAAGCCGTAAATCTGGAGAAAACTTATTATGATTTAATAAGTTAGTATTTACAGATGCAATTATACTTCCTTGAATTTAACGTCCGTTTACATAGTTTTGCTCGAACCTTGATTAGACCGAGCATTTTCTGGTAAACGAGTTCTTAAGGGTCTATGACTTAGTCCTTAGGATAATAACAGGAATTTTGCCAAACTAATATATTAAACCGGTAGAGATAGCATAATTAATCAGATTATATAAAACCTGAACCCGGAGTTCCATTTAATTCATCTGCACTCAGTAATTTAATCTGCTCTTTTAATTCTCTAAAAACAAGTCAATTAACTTCCCCCCTTTTGTGACAAGCTTAGGAACTACTTTAGCTCGCTATAAGTCCCACGGTTTGACCCCGGCCGCTTCTGTCTTCTACACTACTACGACCGGGTTTTAATTTGCAGCCCGACGGATATTTTGAGTATTAATTTCTTTCTTTTAACATCTACACCTCTTCTAATTCACTCACTCGATAATCCATTCTGCAGGTTCGCCTCCTTGCACATGACTGAGTACTCATCCGTTGAAGTCTCTGGCTTTTTGTTTTTGTAACTACAATTACCCACACTTGAAACTTTCTCGGTTTTGATTGTAGTAGCGGGGAGAGCAATAACAATATGGGGCGAAGATTTCACCTTTGTGCCTGTTCATATTGTTCTCCTTTGCAATAGACAACATTGGCGTGTCGTCTTTGAATGCATGAGTCTCTCCCGCATGAGCCACGTCGCCAGCATCGTCATCGCCTGAATCACTGATGAGGATGACGTCCGATTCATCGTCTGAGCTACTTGAGTAGATCAGTCTGTAATCATATCTTATCTCCGTAGTGGTGATTGATCCAAATCGATATACGATTTGTAAGTATGGCGCGACATGGAGAAAACAGAAAGATGAAAGACTTTTGTATACCACCTGGAGATGGCGAAAGCAAGAGTTGGACAATGTGAGATGGTTGCTCACGGCAACTTTATAAAGAACTTCAAATCATTTTAGGAACCGTTTATTAACGGCTAGTAATAGCATTGACAGAAGACAAAATTTAAAACTATTGAATACTTAACACGTTAGGTTGTGAAGTCTAATCGCCTGTAATGCGGTAGTGAATTGCCCAGTGTCTCAGAATATGAACAGGCACGGTTGAGTGTGCCCAAAGGTTTTCTTGAACGACAGAAATCTGTTGTAAACCACGACACTAATGAAGCCTAGGAGTAGAGTCGTGAAAATTATTGCATGTTTGCTCTAGACCGGAAAGTAACATAATAACAACAGGAGAGCTAATTGAAATAATACAGCACGAGTTTCCATTGATTAATACCTTACAGACAGTACTTACACCAGTTCTTCCTCCATTCCAAAAAGTAATACATCAACGACTTTCCATGATTAATAATACCTTACAGATAGTACTAAGTACATTCTTCTTCCATTCTTCTTCCACACACTTCCCAAAAGTAAAGTCACTAACAAAAGTCAGTCTACAGGACTCAAAAAGGACAACTACTACTAATCGACAACAGCATGCACTTAGATACTGATAAGCATATTTCATGGGTAATATGCATGTTTACAGAATACCCTGAGTCATCAGAATCATCCTCAGAATGCCAAGATTCAAGCAAGAACTCGGGGGAGGGCGGCTTTGGCATCGTTATCTTCAGTTTCTTTTCTGGAGGAGTTGGATTTGCCACTTCAATCGACAATAGTTATAGAGGTTGAATCCCTGGGCCTCTTCTCCGTCTGTTTCTGACTGTTTAATGAACATGTAACAACCATGTCACCCTGCGTAGCAATATGCCTCGACGTCGCAGCATGCTGGTGATCTTTCTTTGGGCCAAGTTTAGTGAAGCAGCGGCTGACACATTTGCTGTCCACAAAGCCGTCACTTCATCAGAAGAGTGAACCTCACAAGAGGATATAACTTACCTTTGTGATACGCAAATTCCTGTTTCTTATCCATGTCTCTGTGTCGACAGTACTCAACTTCTGTTTCAGAGAGGACAAGGAGACATAGAAAGGAACAAATGAGACTGTGTTGGTGGACAAAATGCAGTATATGTAGCTATCTTAAACGGAAAGCAACGTAGTAGTTGGTTGCTGCATTCAATAGTTGGAGGATGGTAGAATTTTCCGCAAATATATCAGCCTGAAAAAATTTACTTCTTCCCAACTACCACAATTGCGTCTGAATATGGCTGATGTTTGATAGCACTGTTGACATGACAAAATGGCCCTGACGTATGAACATTCACGTATTACATCTCCTGTATGACTCATTAACACCTTTAATGCTCATAAACTTGACAGACCAACCACGCTTGCTAATAGGCAACTTTGGAAAACTAAAATGCTAACCAGATTAGGAATGGTGATTCTCTAACTTACTAAAGTTGTTTCATTTTTTGATTGTACGCACCAAGCATGGGGCGACTATAACAACTTGTGAAGATTACACAAGATACAATCTTGAACAAGATACAATCTTCAAAACAAATTAAGATATCATTGATATTAACGTTAGTGTTGGCAATTAGGCGTCTACACACTCGACTAACAACACATTGGACTACACTACAGAGTTGATTACAACACATTGGACTTCACTACAGAGTTGATTACAAACATAAACATCAGACGATGAGGAATCTCGCCACTAGATTACAATGCCCAAAAGATGATGACAACACACCCATCAGTACAAAATATATGGACGGAACTTGTCAATGTAAAACCACCATCAACACTAACACTGCTACGATTACATACATCCTTAACAAAAAGCTGTCGACTTTCTTAACCATCAAGCCATTACAGCGTTGGCATTCACTTATCATGCTTCGATTGGCAGAGACATCTGTTGCAATATTACCCAGATTGGTGACCAATTCATCAAGCTTCGCGCCATTTCGCCTCACTAACATGGACAATAAACTGGGTTGGTTTGATGCAGCCGGCGGGACGTGAGTTCTCGTAGGTTGGCCATCTGCTGGTCGCTGGTTCACTTCATCCCACCAAGCAAAAAAATCACAAGTGTTGCAGCGGTAAAAAGACGACCAAAGTTCTCAGCCGTATACGCAATCAGCAACATAGATGGCCTATTGCATCGACAGTTTATGTAAACTGTGTTCAAACGATTGGTGTTGTTGCCAGAGGAGGCAGTCGACTAGCACAAAGAAAGAAAAACATTCATCAGACAAAACGATGATCCGATATCTGCTAGAATATGAACTTACGTTTCTGGAATTGTTCGACATCCTTTGCCTGAAATGGGATGAACCAAAAATCTCGAGCTGCGCCTCTGTTGTTCGATTTGTCTTCACTCGCTCGCGGCCGCTAGTTATAGAAGAAGATGAGGGCAAAAGCGTAACTTGGGACTGTTGTAATGTCCCAACATCAAGCTTCAAAACGAACAGAAAACAGTTCTCTCCCTCACAATAGGCGTGTAAACCTCGCAAGTATAAATGTCCCAAAAAGCCCCAATAATCCCTCACAACCGTTATCGAACGGGACCTAAGATGGGTTTAGTCTGTAAGTTAGGTTTGGGCTGGATTACCGTAGAAGAATGAAATTGGCTGGGTTATTGATTTTGGGCTCCTTGTTATTGCGGGAGAATGAAGACTGGGCCGGTCCAGTCTGTTTGCTGGTCGGCCCATATATTATATATATTTTTACTATGCTTCGTTTAATATGTCGTTACTAACTCGTTTTATACTCGTTTTTCATGCCGTTTACAATATGATGTCCCGTTTAACGAGACGAACCATTTTTTATTTAAAATATATATTTTCAAACAATAATTATTATTGGTATTTATTAATTTGATTAATTAGTAACTAATTCCTAATTGGTTTGCGTTTCGCCATTTTAGGCAAAACATGACGTCTTTTATTTTGACTGTTTAACCAATTTCTTTTTCCCTCAATGCCTTTACAATCTCCCAATAACTGTAAATGGTGTCTAAGACCTCGTGTTCACTTCTACAATATTCGTGACACGTTTTTCGATGTGAAAATGATTAATCTTATTTCCATTTATATTCCTTTCTCTAAAACTCCACAATGTCGTTTTAGGGTTCGCGAATGTTTCCTGATGACTTTTAGGGTCTATTTAAATATTATAATATCCCCTTTTACTCATTTAAGGATATTTTATTCCTTAATCTCTCATTAATTATTTTTATTTAATTAATCCATTATTAATTAAAGTAATTAATATTAGGGATATTTCAGAATTGCTTGAAGTTGAAGCCCAGTAAGGTTAATAATTGTATCTGTTTCTTTATGATGCACTTGTATATCTCCATATGAAGCTTCTGTATCAGTTTTCATCGATACAGTGTTTGTATAGGTCTGAAAATTCTAGTCAGTAGTCAATCAAGTGTTGTTTGACTTCTGACGTAGTTATTTCATGAATTATGTATCTAACTTGATTTGGAATTTATGGTCAGGCACCTACGAAGACTGCTGGTATGGTTGATATGAAAGGGTTAGATGCATCTACATTTCTCTCATAGTTTGTTTCAATCTTTTATGTTCAGTTTCTTGGAATGTAATTTTCGTTTGTATGCTGAGGGACAAAAGACAAAAAAAATGACGTTTACCTTTTAATAATGTAGAAGGCCTCTATTTTGATAGTTAAAGAGTAACAAGAACAAGATGAGCAGTCTCTTGGAGTTAGAATGCCTGGAAGGATGAAAAAAAACAAGGCAGTGAGTGGAGTTTCTTGAAGAGTATGGAAGGTGTTTGCGCCTCGAGATGGTTATCTTCTGGTTAAGCTTGTCGAGAGTATTTCTGGCTAGCCGAGCCAGACTGATGGAAGTATAATCTTGTTGTCAGTATTGGTGTTACTTTATATGGAAAGATGAATGCATTACCTTTTCCTAATTACGTCTGTTACGTATCTGATTTTTGTTTCTATTTTGTGTGTTCATGTAGAGGGATTTCTGTTTCAGCCCATCTTCTAGAAGGGCTTGTGACCATAAGATACTGTATCTTTTATGCCTTATTTCACTACCTTTTATGTATTCCATTGCTCTGGTTGATCATTTGATTAAAAAGATGGTGATTTTATCTCGTTGCCGATACTTTTATCCTTATCCTAACAAACTAGGTACCAAAATGTTCAAAAAGCTTCCAAAGGAAACAAGAAAGAAGTTTGAAAAGAAAGGGTACTTCCCCCAAGATGGATACATCATCAAATACTTGCCTGTTCCACCAAACTGCTTATCCATCCAGATGTATCTGATGGAATAAGTGTCATGTCCTCGGTGAGTTATGGTGCTACTCTTTCTGCCATGCCCTTTGTTACCTTTTTTTCCAATGTTTTCATTCTTGTTTTCTAACTTATCTGCAGGATGTTCTTCAGCAATGCTGAAGAAGGTACTAAGGAAGATCGAGGAAATAAAGAGTTCACAATCAGGTGAGCCTAACTTCCAAGCTCATGAAGATGAAGTCAATTTTTTACAGGTGGTTGTAGCTCAGTATCTTCAAGTGCGAGGCATTGGACAGAGAATTAACATTTAGGAGCAATGAAGAGCAAAAGAAACGGTGCATTCTAGAAAATTTTTGGCATAGTCTCCCTGTTTTTCTTCTCTTCCCCGGTTCTAAGAACCTCCACAAAATGAACCGGAAGGTGATCACCAGTAATTTCAGCAATACGGTAACAATCATCAAGTCCACTAGAAAATAACTACATCTATACTGTATCTTAAAACAAAAAAGCATAAAATCCTAAACTATGCCCTCCATACTGCTGATAGTACGAATCCCATTAGTCAAGGTATTGAGAACCTCTTCTAACCCCTGTTCAGTTTCCTCTGTTCCTCGTGCGGCATCTGCTCACGGTAGTAACACCAGTCCCAGCTACGATTCCCAGGTAATAAAGGCCTAGCAGCCTCAGTTGCCTCATGCATGAGCTGTGCTGTAACATAATTTTAAAGTTAGTCTAGCATTTATAAAATGCTATAATCAACTGAAATTATACAAAGGAAGAGATCAACTTACTAAGGCGGGATCCGGCCGATGAACGAAGGTGTTTTCATATATGTCAGGATTCATGATCTTCGGATGGGTATGTTTGACGTACCAATCCAGATAATCTCTGTCACATGCATGTACGACCGCCCGTGTCTTAGTGAAACCCCGGAGTAGGTCCACACTCACGTGTGGTGTCCCACACACTATACATGGTGGGGTTGTAACACCCCTACCGCTAATACAGTCATTACCGTCCAATCACCTCGTACTTACATACCTTCGCAGCGGATACTTACTTACACAACGGTGGGTGATACAATGCCGTTAGCCACCCACGTGACTAACAAGGCCTACTACTACATACAACATCGGTCTGATGGACCGGAATACCTGAGTACTACACAATTACGATACATACTCCGATTACCAACCAAGTACTACAATGCTCCATTCAATACAATACTCCATAATACAATACATTACAATACACCGAGTTACTAAGATCCAAATCCAAATACAAATACCACAATTCTTTCAAGTTTATACATACTCATTCAGAGTCTAGCATCTACCCATTCCTCACAACTACATACTTCCCAAATACATAATAGTGTACCCCTTGGTACACTTCTACATTCAAGGCTACAAGCCTTATACAATTCTTTACTATCTACAATTCACTCCTAGCTATCTAAGCATAACCGCCGGTCTCTTACTATGACCATAACTGCTTCGGTACATGTACAATAAAACATTACCCCAAGGGGCTCAACTTACGCTGCATATGACTTCCGCATACCCCGCGTACTAGCGAGGGTACGCCGACTACTTAGGTCGAATACATGTGATTCATTTTACTCATACATACATACATGCTTTTATTCATAATACTACAATACTTCACAAAGCATTCATACATACATTTCAATACACCCAAGGAAAACATTACAAGTCAACCATACTTACTTACCTTTACCGAAATATGCTTACACAATACATACGCAATGCTTGTTAGCTTCATTTACCCACCCGGGTTAATCGGGTGGTTATTACTCTTTACTCAAGGTCAATGACTTACACTAGCCAAGAACATTACTCATACATGCTTTACTTACTTACTTACTCAAGTCAAGTCGTGGTGACCTCCGGGCAGGGACTACACCGTCCCACCACCGGGCTTTATTGTGGCTCACCAATCTAGGATGTTACCCATTTAAGGGGTTTGGTCCATAGAAAGGATTCAGGCCAGGAATCGGATCCAACCTCTTGTGTCTCCTCATCCTCACGTGTGGCCGAAACTATATCGGACTTCTACTCATTCCAATTTACTCAATACTTAAGTTAGAAGTTAGGTAGTTAGGAATTAGTAGAAGTCAACACATCCAAACCACGGAATAATACAATACACAAGTACACATTCAACCACACATACACTTCATCCTCATCTATTCGTTTCATGAATTATACAAACTAATGTTCAAGGCAATATAACAAGAAAAATATAGTACAAGCACAGGTAAGTGCATTAAAATTCGATTCGTGCATTTATCTTATTTAGGTGATCAATTAAGCACACAAATTGGGGTAACCAGGTTAGGATACAGAGCATGAAGAAATCATATAGTTCCCGTCGTATCGTACTCCCGGTTTTCCTTCGGGATTCTACTACTCGATTCCTATACATACATGAAGTTGTATGATCATTGATCCAACTTATTCCTTCATTAATACTTCTAATGTATACTTACTACTTCTTTACATTCATACTTGATTATTAAAATCATTCTGTACTTATTACTTCTTAAACTTGCTTTCTTACTCATATACTTACTTCCTTACCATTTTTACTCCATTAATGGTGCGCTACTATATATTATGTATACATGTACATATATACATACATATATATATACATATGATTACTATAGTCCTCTCTCTTTTTTTTCTTTTTTTTTGACTCGACCGACCTTACCCAGGGTCGGACCCAAGGTCGGTCGAAGTCGGTGAGTTACATCACTGGAAAAATTTAGACCCGATAGACCTTGCAAGTCCGGTCCCAAGGTCGGTCCAATTCAGTGTGTTCCGGTTCTGAAAGTTTAAGGCTCAACTGACCTTGCAAGGTAGGTCCCAAGGTCGGTCCAAGTCAGTAAGTTTCTGGGTTCAAAATTTATGCCTCGATCGACCTTGCTAAGTCCGGTCCCAAGGTAGGTCGAAGTCAGTAGACTTCCCCGTCTTTGAAATTTAAGGCTCGACCGACCTTGTAAGTTCGGTCCCCAAGGTCGGTCCGGCCCAGTACACTTGTTTAAAATTCTGTTTTCAATTCTTTCTTTGCCCATTGTTTCACCAATCTTCCTACATGTAATCCCACATGTTTTAACACTACTTAGGCCCTCAAAATCGCCTTTGTTCATCCACCAACTTAATTACTAAATTCATTTCCCATTCTCACATGGATTTACACAATTTTCCTCACTCTCATTCCTGTACTCATAGCAGTTTTTGTCCCTCTTATGCTACAGATTTTTAAGCCACCCTCTACCATCCAATACCTCCTCTACTAATGCCACTCCTATCATCCTAAATACATTATCTTACCATTCTAATTCTCCTCATTACCTAAATCCTTTTCAAATCTATTTTCTACATGATTCATCACTCATAACAACTACAAAACACACCTAGTTATTGTCTAGTTTACTCCCTCTCCTTGCACATCTAAGTCCTCCAATTTCCATACAAATTTGGGCAGAGGTTCCCCTATATTTTTAACATTGCCCACATACATATCAGCTCATACATTCATTTCCAAATCTCCACATCAATATAAGCACTACCAACATAATACATTTTCCTGCACATACACATTTCTTTCCCAATGTTTTACCCAAGCTTTTAAACATCTTTTAAAGCTTCAAAAGAGTTTTATTCTCCTCTTCATCATACTACTACATGGTTACTACTCAAAGCTACATACATTGCTCATTCTCAATACTCAAAAACTGTTACACTACACCATACAAATCTAGCTCAAGGTAAGGCATTTACCTTGTGATTTTAGTTTTTCTTTCTTTCTTTCCCTTCTCTTCCTTTCTTCTTTCTTTTCCTTCCTTTCCTTCTTGTTGTCTGTTTCAAATGGAGTCCACACTCCAATGCTACAGCCCATACCAATACACAAATTCTAACTTAGCATACCACCCTTAACTAACCCTAGAATTTAGTGTTTTTAGAGTTTAGAAGAGAGCATTACCTTCCAACCCATGGATAAGGTTCTTGACTAGCAAGAGAGCAAGATTTATAGCCCAACGAAGAAGCCAAAATCGGCTGGAGCACAAGGAACAAAACAAGAGTTCAATGTGAATTTTCGTTTTGCCAAATTGAGCTAGAAAAAGATGGGGTTTCAAGATTATTTTTACCTCAAAACATCAAGGAGAAGGAGGAGCTTCCATTGGTGGACTCAAACCTTCAAATGGAGAATACCCATGGAGAGATGAAAATGGGGCTTTTGAATTTTTGAAAGGAGGAAAATGTTCTCCTTTGCAAGGGGAATTCAATGGTGTAATTTTTATTACATTTGGAGAAGGACTGAGCCTTCAACAAGAGGAGAGAAGAGGAGGGCTGTGTGTAGGATGCCAAAATTGCCATGGCTGCTTGGGAGGAGGATGAAGAAAATGAGAGAGGGGCAATGCATGAGAGAGAGGGAGAGTAGAGGTGAGAGAGTGTTTTTATTTTGCTTTTTACTTTATTGTTTGTCCTTTAGCATATTAGGAAAATAAAAGAGAGTGTGAGAGAGAGGGGCTGCCGACTACACACACCCACACACTCAAATTTTTTCTTTTTATTTACAAAAGTGGACACACTAGTTTTATTTTATTACACTCTCACCCCATAACTTCCCTGTTGTTACAGTTTTTTACTAACCGGAACCCATTTTCCGGAATTTTCTCGTTTAATTAGTTTTATTGGTTCTCAACATTCATTAACGTTTATTAATGACTATTTGGTTGACCAAAATCGTTACGAGTCTATTTAACCCGCTTAAAGTTGTGTTTTTCCGTTTCCTCGAAAAACACGCTTTAAGGTTCATTTATGCTTTTAATCCATTTTAAGGATCCATTTTCTTCGGGATTTGTTCCCTCATGTTTATTTAGGCATAATTAAGCTTCTAAAATACTTATTAGCCTAATTAATCACTATTTTTAATTACGGGGTATTTCAATCTAACCCCCTTAAGAAACTTTGTCCTCAAGGTTTACTATTTACCATATCTATTCATTTGGCAAATCCATTCTCACAATGCGCTTTACTACCACCTTACAAGGTGTTCATAATTCCTACGCTGCAACATACACATCCCAATGTGATACTCAATTCACAATCCATATACCATACTCAATACCAATACCTAATACACGAGTACCATACGCACTACGCAATTACCAAACATAATACAATTCACACTACCAATTGTGTCATATACCGTACAACACAATTACATTACTCATTGTATATACATACTCAGAATACAATTAATGCTACACTGTGGCACCTCACAGTTGGTCAAAGTTGGTAATTCCTTATCTCTAACCATTCGGACCTTTCTAATGCCAAGATCATACCTTCAGTCGTCCTTACAGATTCTCAAATCCTTTTACTACATCCATACATCCTCCAGTCCGTTACACACGGCGTTCACCTACCATACATACAATACGGTGCAAGCATGGCATCATGAAAGCACAACACAATTCACCTTATAACCGACTCTTTGGTTTTGCGATTCCTCGATGTATACACTCAAGGGGTTGAAGAAAACATCTAGAACCTATTGGTTAGGAATCCTTTTGAAACACAATCAACTCCCAAATCCGATTTATACTCATTGCATCTATTCTATGCATGATTACTTGTGACCACTTAAGGGAGGTTTAAGAATCATTCGACCCTGATGTGATCAGCATCAGTGTTGAACTATCTTTCCACTCCAATTTGTGTTCGGTTTCCCTTGATCTGATCAGGATCAAGTTCAACTTCCCACATCAGTTTCAAATAATCAGATAGTTCGATTATTTCCATTTTCTATCTTTTTACTCTTCCTAGTCATAATTACCAATTCACACATCTCCAAGGATGGAATTCAGTCCATCATCATCCTCACTCTACTTCCAAATGCTTTACTTCGAGATTCAATGCCTAAGTGCTCATTTCATCGACCTCTGCTACTTTCATCCATTACTCTCAAATAATCTACTAAGAAATACAATACTTATGAAATTCAATCATCCTCAATTTACTTCCAATAATTTACCTAGGAATACACTACTCATGGGCTCCATTCATCTACTACTCTCAATAATTTCGTACTACTTCCCCAAAGGATACAATACTTATGAAGCTCCGTCCACTACTCATTCTCAATTCCTCAAAACATCTTCTAGGTTCTATATCGGTTTTATACCGACTCATGCATCATAATGCCATGTCTAACTTCAAATAGACATACACTATAGGGATTATTATTCCCCAAGAGTTTCTCTACTCTTCGTTACAAATACTCTCCCACTGGAGTTACAAGATGATTATATTCATCCTATGGTATTTGCATCTCTCGCGCCTAATTACCACAATTACAATATGAATGAATACGTATGTTTATTTAACATAAGTATCAATCATCAAATCAATTCTCATTTGTGCTATGCACATTATAGTTTACGTGTTTTATACGTGACACTTACATTAAGCGGTTTTCGCTCTACCCCCCTTAAAAGGGATTACGCCACGTAATCTACCATATGTTATTATTGAACATTGGTTCACTCAATTCGGGCACTCTGAAGCATTTTAGCTTCCCTACGGTTTATTATATAGTGTACTCTAGTCAAAGGGTCTTAGCCATACTAATGGTTTAGTCCATGTACCAAGAATTCCTATAGGAATTTATTTAACTCATAGTTAATTCTGTTCTAGCCTATTAGGCTTCAAGGCATTAATAGCCATTCTCTCATACCTACCAGGTACATTAACCTCTTAGCTAGGGTCCACTAGCTTCTGTTGCGCGACCCTGATAACCTTAGTGCTTAATTCGCTCTTTGGTTATACTATATGTGCTACTCATCGCCTTTTTATCCCACTATGTGGAAATAAGGTTATTAAACAAGTGTGGTATTCTTTTACCATGCTTGAACTCAATGAGTTTTAGATTTATAACCAACTCTCTTGCAATCTATTATATATACTATTCATACTCTCACGATTATTCACTAAGTTCCTCCGACTTATTGTCGGGAGGGGTTAAGTCACCACTTAACTGTAGTGATTCCTCTGTTGTCAATAGCTTCTAAATTATACCAGTTTCTCTGGTTCAGTACAAGTGTTCTTTACTTGTATGATCTTGCATTTTCTATGCATCGGTCCTAGTGACTTTCTAGTCTTCTTTCTCTCTTTATTCCAATGGAATTCACATCTTGTGATTGTTGGTGTGATTTACACTCTTCGTGCTTCTTTGGTCTTAGGCCGCACGGTTGTTTCTAAGCTTTTGCTTGACTGGCTTATGCCATGTTCGTTGGTGAAAAGAAGGGTTTACTACAATTTACATTTTCCATATTCCTAGCTATCCCACTAGATCATTAACTGCACAAGTGCAATACCAAAACACTCAGTCATACAGAGCGCAGAGGCGTAAACGCTTGGCAGTAAATAACTTATGCGATAGGAATGAATATTTTGCCTGTCTTCTATTACTTACAACTCCGTGCCATTGCCTAACTACTTCCTCATAGTGGTCGCTTGTTGCGCACCATATCCTTACTCATTATACAACACCGTTTTTACGGTCTCTGTTACTGTGGTAGCTTACCTTTACTCATTGCCATAGTCATGGCACCATTTCCTTATGGTGTGAATACACCGAGGGTTTCCTATGTTCGTGTGTATGACGGTTGTCGTAGCATACCACAATGTTATTATCTTCCCAATGTGGAGATGCTTTATTCCAATTTAGTTTTCATGTGCAGGTTAGCTTACCTCACATTATTTCATCATTTTTGATACAATTTACCAAGTATCTTGGTTGACAGTGGATGAAGTAATTTACCGGGTTACAAGCTCTCTTGAGCGTTGGTCATTCGTGGTACCCAATGTGCACTCACATTGATTGTTTTTGACAATTACTGTCTCCCTAGTGCTGAGCATTGGTTATAGGCTCTAGCTGTAACACCCTAGATTTTGCCTTAAAACATAGGTTATTAAAGTACAAAGCTAACGGTGAAAACGGCTTCAAAAACGGACTCCAAACGAGTCCTAGAAGTGCAAAACAAGCTTAGTCCGAACTTGTGTCCGGACATTGATGTTCGGACACAAGTCGAGAGTTGAAAAGTCTGAAACCAAAGACGTCCGAAATTGTATCCGGACTTCGAAGTTCGGACACAAGTGAGTTTCAAAAGTCCGAAAATTCTTACGCGCACGTCCGAACATTGGTCCGAGCTTACAAGTTCGGACGTAAGTCGAGACTTGTAAGTCGACCTCGTCCTCGCATGCTGTCCGAACATTGACGTTCGGACAGAATGTAACACCCCTACCGCTAATACCGTCATTACTATACAATTACTTACCTTCGCAGCGGATACTCCATACACAACGGTGGGTGTACAATGCCGTTAGTCACCCACGTGACTAACAAGGCGAGTTACAATACTACATACTATCGGTCTGATGAATTTGAACATACCGAGTACTCTACACAATACATTACTTTCCCTTGCATACTAACCATAATTCAAATACAACTCCAATACAATACTATACCGAGTCTACTACAATCCTTAAATTACCGATACATATTGGACTTCCAAATTCACAATACATTACAATACAATCCCTATTATACAACTACCCATGCTTACATAGCAGTCCCCGTCCTACTCTCTCGAACGGTGGTCAGCTTCGAATACCTGCACACTAAAAACGTTCCCCCTAGGGGGTCAGCTTACACTGCATATGAAATTCGCATATACCGCGTGCTAACCGCGGTACGCCGACTACTTTGGGTCGGATATATATGGAGTTCATTTTACATGCATACATACATACTCATGCTACAACAATATAATCAACAATACTTACATACATGTACAAGATTCGTTACCTACCAAGGAAGATAGTTTGTTAGTCAGCCGTTCGTTTAGTTATTCGTTCATCCGGTTTCATCGGATGCACTCTTTCTCCTTATTCGGGTTCACGAAGCTTACACCAGGCTTAATCTTACTTACTCGTTATTTTACTCACACTACGCTCAATACCTTACTCATTGCTTCACTCATACTTTACTCAGTACTCACTACTACCATTACTTACTCTTAGGGGCCGTTCTATAAGGACATTTAGAAGATTAATGTCACTCTCTTTTATGAAGTACAATAGGTGTCAACTTCTAAGTGGTTAAAGAAATGACATGTCAATTGGGTATTAGTTAACCATGGTCAACTTTATCTTAAAGCTTCTATTAGTAGCTTTTGAGCTGTGTGGAGAACGGGACCTTACTCAGTACTCACTACTTGCTCTCACATATTCCGTACCCATACTCTTCTCCTTACTCATACTTACTCATTGTTCGGTACTCACTACATACTCATACTTACTCCTTACTCAATACTCATTACTTACTCATACTTACGCAATACTCAATACTCATTACTTTACTCATACATACACAATACTCAATACTCATTACTTTACTCATACATACGCAATACACAATACTCATTACTTTTGGTCTCTGGGCGGAGTCATACACAAGACTCCCCACCGGGCCTACAAATACAATGGGATACACTTAGCTCCTCAAATATACAAGTGTCCATTTTTACCGGACTACTCAAATTCCCAACACTCCTCTCTTGGAGCATCTTACAATCTCATGGATTAGCCTAGAAGTATCTCTCTCGATAACCTCCACTAGCTTAGGGAATCGCCACCGTCTAGTATTCTCAGGTTTAAGGGTTTCCCAACGTATCGAATACTCTCATGCTCGGGACATTACTTATATCAGTCGGGTCCTCTCATAGTGGGTCGACTAATTTGCTAAGGGGTTTAGAGATCCCTCATCATTCTTACTACTCTCATGGTTCATGACTTGCACCAACATTAATTCCTCTAGTAGAGTTTATTTATATACTTCCACCACTTATTGTTTGTGGATTATTCATTTCGGTTATCCTTCCATTATCGGGAGGCTACTACTCCCGTGCACTCTCTCACATTCTAGTGAGTTCATTGGTTTTCGTTAACGTTTGTTGGTTCGTTAGTTTAGTGCGTTTCTACGTTCCCGTTAGTTCACAACATGACTCTTACTATGAGTCATTAAACACAAGACTCATCTAAGAGTCGGTCTACGCACTAAGTGAAGCCACACAATCAATCAAGAAGGGTTAGCTCATACAACATACAGCAAGACATACAATGAAAGGCAATAAACCGTTTTCATACTTTAGTCTTGATTAGCCGGCATACAGCACACAAATCAACGTAACTCGGTTAGCATACGGGGCATGAGAAAATCATACCTTTCACCGGAGTTAGCTTTACCATGTGTTCCCTTGTTTCTTGGTTCACACTTTTCCACTGATAATGTTTCCAACATTGTTATTAATACTAGGTTCATACAATACACAAATAGTTACTACTCCCGTACTTACTCTGTTATCCCGGTACACTTAGTTTCACTCATGTCAAACTATGTCCTTACTTCCCATTCATTTCCTACACTTGTTTACACTTCTTAGGACCTTTAAGTATCACCAAACAAGGCCTTAACAACTTCTAAAACCATTACCAATCAATCCCCTATGTTTAAAAGCCTAAAAACCACTTTCTGCACAATTTGGGGGTGGTCCGGGACTTGGTCCCTCTCTATAGTCCCGGACCAATGCTTTGTTAAACTCTCGGCTACAAATTCATGGGTGGTCCGGGACCTGTCCATCCCTCAAGTCCCGGACCAAGTGCTGCAAGAACTCTCGGCCAGTTTTAATGGGTGGTCCGGGACTTTGTCCAAGGACCAAGTCCCGGACCCTCCTAAAACCTGCTACAAGGGTGATTTTTCAGCCCCTAATCAACCTTAATCCACCTCCAATCATTCCATAATCTTTCCACATGTTTTGTACATATTTAAACACACTTAAACACTCACTAAAACTCATTAAATCCATGGTCCAATACTTACTCATCTCTTGCTCAAATTCTACAAATTTCCATTCACATTTTCACACTTTGCACACTTGTGCATTCCTACACTCCCCTTTGCATTTAGCACCTTGTTCTAATGCCATCTTACCATTCCGATGCATTCCAAATCAACTACACTACCTACACCCAAGTACAACCCTCTTCTTACCAAACCTTGCACACTGATTTTTCCTAGTTCCACCATGCATTTTGATACCTCTTCGCTACAGATTTTCACCTTCTTATTTCTCATACTACCATTACCATTCCATAGCTACTAAACATCCATACTTACTCCAATACACATCTTGGTTCTCCCATTCACCAAGTCATCCATAAATGTACCTTTCCTACCAAAATTTTGTCATAGTTCACCTACATTTCTCACTTATCCACACATACCCATTATCACCAAAATCATTCCTATTCTAGCCACACCCATACAAGGGTCCTACCAGTAATACAAAGCAATCTTAATACATCAATACTCCATTAAACAACAATACTAATACTCATACACAATTTACTTGACTTCAAGGCCTACAATTCACATACTTGCTCACAATTACTAAATCTTCCACAACTACACTACTAATACAATAGTTTAGGTTCTTTTATTTGTTTACCCATTCCCATTACTCTAATGCATTAAATTAAGCATTAAGAAGGAGCTCTTACCTTGAGCTTTTGATTCCTTCATTTCTTTTCCATTTCTCTTCTTCCTCTCTTTCTTGTCCAAATCGGTTTTGTGGGGAATGGAGTTGCCAAACTCCATTCCCATCACCCAGCACACAAGGACAAGTATAATTAATACACTAACCCTTAGATTTATACTAACTCATTGAGATGTTCAAAACAAGATTTATAGGGTTTACCTTTGGAGTGTTTTATGAGGGGTTTTAGCCCTTGGTTCAAGAAGGAGAATCCACCACCATTGCTAGGTGAAATTAATGCTCAAAAGAGAGAGAAAAATAAGGCATTACAAAGGGCCAAAATCGGCTACCAAAGGAAGGTGAGAAAACTTGAATCTTTTATGGAGATTTTTACCTTGTTGGAAAGAGGAGACTCCAAGCTCCATAATGGTGTGCTTTTCTCTTCAAATGGGGAAAACTCATGGAGATGAAGTTGCTCATTTTCGGATTTTGAAAAGATAGAAATGTAGAGCTTGAAGAGAGGAGCAAGAATATGTACTTTTTTCTCATTTGGAGCTTTAATATGGCTTGAGCATGAGGTAGAAGGTGGAGTTGCCATGGGAGCTGGTTGGAGAGCTCAAAAATCGGTAGCCACCAGAGGAGGAAGAAGAGAGGGTTCAGGAGGGGGAGTGCTCATGTAGGAAAGAAAGGAATGGGAGGAGAGAGAGAAGGAAAAGTAGTATAAGTTGCTTTTTGCTTTATTACTTTATTGCTTTTTGATTTATTTATTAGTTAACTAGTGTGTGTGTGTGTGAGGGCTGAATTAATTGTTAAAACCGGCCCCCTATTGTACTACTAGTTGGAGCATTTCTCGTCTTTTACAGAAAACGCTAGTTATTTTACCCGGTTTCGGTACTGTTCACTAACCGGGCCAGTTTTCCGGAATTTTCTCGTTTCTTTTTTTATTGGTTATTAAGCTTCCGTTAATGCTTAATAATAGTTATTTAATGATTTATAATTTTTACGGGTTCGTTTGACCACTTAAAATCACGTTTTCGGGCTTCCTCGAAAAACGTGCGCTAAAGCTCTATTAGCGTTTTAATACATTATTCGGATCCATTTTCTTCGGGAATCATTCCCATATACTAATTAGGCATTAATAAGCCTGAGGAATCCTTATAATACTCTAACCGAGGTCTCGTACCTCCTATGGTTATTAACGCTTATTTTAGCATTTTCCGCTTTCTAAGCGTTTTCTCATTTCTTTTGGATTTATTTTCTTTACCAAAATTACTTAGGCACTATTAGGCCCTTAAATACCATACTAAAATAATTTTATCACCATATTTAAGTTTGGGGTATTTCAATCTACCCCCCTTAAAGAACTTTGCCCTCAAAGTTGGTGAATCTAATATTGTTACTTGTATAAATACTCTATGCTAAGGTTATGACCTCTACATATAACTTGTCAAACTCCAAATGTCTGACATGATGTATACTACACATCCAAACAGCATGTCATTGCATGCATAGCAATCAAAAATATCCGTTACAAGCTCTTCATGGGGTCCGTCCACAGATAAATGAGGTACCATCCTCTCCCATGTCAAGCGATCCCTCAGGTACCGGTCACGTTTGAACACTTACGCTTTCTGGTTCATGGCCGTCATGACTTGAGCACTTACACTTTTTGGCTCTACGGTCCTTTGGTTCAGATCAAATTCATTTGCATATATAGAGATCCTCAGGCACTTACTCATACTTACTTACTCATACTTGCTTCGGGACTACGCTGCCCCAGTGCCTTTGGAAAAATACGAAACTCACACTGTCACCGCACGAACGGTGTAGTGGTTTCAAAACTAATCAACACTCCCACAGACTCAAAACTAGCTTTATCTCATATGGTTTCGACCGGATACCCGTTCCTAGGCATGGAAGATTCACTAGCGCCCGTGGGAGCGATTTCAAAACCGATCCTCATTCTCAAGTTTGAAGAAAACATTGTACCAAATTAGTTTTGGAAATTCATTTTGAAAACTTGCAAACATCTCCCAAATTCCATTTATGATGATTATACCTAATACTAGCGTTATTACTGTGACCACTTAGGGAGCTTCCAGAGTCCTTCAACCCCAATGTGATCAGCATTGGTGTTGAACTATCCTTCCACCCCAATTTGTGTTCGGTTTCCCTTGATCGCTAGCAAATCAAGTTCCACTTCCCACCTCAATACAAGCAGACAGATCGTCAAACACTATTTCATTTTCTATCTTTTTAATCTTGCTAGTCATAATCACACACATACATTTTCCAATTTATATAATTCACTTACTCATTTACTAATCATCACATCAATTATTACTACATCTTCTAACTACTATACTTAGGAATTTCATGGGTATTATATCCATTAATTTACTATACTCCAATTTATACTCATAAAATACATCGGTTTCATACCAATTTATACTTATTACATACATCGGTTTCATACCGATTTATACTCCTCAAGTCTCCCATACGTACTCATTCCTCATACTATTACCAATGGGGTTCTCATTCCCCTGGAGTTTCTCTACTCCTTTTTCCTATACTCATTTCCCAAATAACTACAATTACACGATGAGCGAATACAAATGTTTATGTAACATAAGTATCAACCATCAAAACGAATTCTCTTGCGCTATGCGTATTGTAGTTTACGCCCTTATCACATAAAACATACATTTCGCGGTTTTTGCTCTACCCCCCTTAAAAGGGATTACGCCCACGTAATCTACCATGTGTCAATGTTGAACATTGGTCGAAGGCATTCAGCCGTCATGGAGTGGTTCAGCTTCCATGCGGTCTATTATACAATGTTCCTTGATCAAAGGGTCTTAACCGTATTACCGGTTAGTCCCCGCATCAAGAATTTTCATCGGAGTTTATTTAACTCTTAACCGGGTTCGGTTCTAGCCTTAGAGGCTTCAAGGCATTGGTGATTAACCTTTTATTCACTAGGTGTATTTCACTTGGAATTCTGGGCCCACTAGCTTTTGCTGCGCGACCCTGATAACTTGGGTTATTCGCCCTTCTCGTTATCCTTAAAGTGCTACACATACCTTTTTATCCCTCCTTTGTGGGGTTAAGGTTTATTTCATCAAGCGTGGTATTCTTTTACCGTGCGTGAGCTCAATGAGTTTTAGATTTATAACCAGCTCTCTCGCAATCTATATGTATACTGTTGTGTTTCGTAGTGATCATTCACTTGGTCCTCCGACTTATTGTCTGGTGAGGTTAAGCCACTAATTTGTTGTAGTGCTTCCTGTGTTGTCAGTAGCTTCTGACTCACGCCTATTTATCTGAATTTGTACAAGTGTTCTTTACTTGTATGACCTTGCATTCTCTATGCATCGGTCCTTGTAACTTCTTAAGTCTCCTTTCACTTTTTATTCCAACGGAGTTCACATACTGTGACTGTTGGTGTGTTTCACACACTTCGTGCTTCTTTGGCCTTAGGCCGCACGGTTTTTTTTCTAAGCTTTTGCTTAAATGGCTTATGTCATGTTCGTTGGTGAAAGAAAGAATTTACCACTACTTACATTTCCATATTCCTAGCTATCTCACCAGATCATTAACTGCACAAGTGCAATACCAAAACACTCAGTCCTACAGAGTGTAGAGGCGTAAACTCTTGGCAGTAACTATCTTATGAGGTCGCAATAGGAATGATCGTTACTCCTTCAGGTGGTGCTTCATCGTTTGGTGCAGACTCCTGGCTTGTTGCCCGGTCTGTCTACCATCTTGCATTAACAACTCCATAGCATTGGGTGATTATTAACCTACATTGGTCGCCTGCTGCGCACCATGTTCTTACTAATTCTACAGTGTCGGTTTACATGGCCTCCGCTGTTACAAGCTTCAGCTCATGCATTTCCACTATTGATTGCATGGTTCAGCGTTTATACTTCTGAGCTCCTTGAGCGTTATTCACTTATACTTTACGTTTCCACATATCGTGTTCCTTCTGAGTCGATTACTCCTTGGTTGTCAACAATTGCTATTGAAGCTTATTTTACATTGCTTGGCAATAATTGTATGCTCAAGCTTCACTACATTAGTAGTTCTGAAAGGGGTATATTTTCAGACATTTATTGATGGTATCCTCCCTTGGGATTTGTATGTTCACCGCTCTTGCGGTACCACCATAACGAGGGGTATCTTTTCTCGTTAGTTATTTAACCATCTCGCTGGTGCCGTTCTTGGCAACTCTTCATATCGTTCACCTTGCTTTTTGCACCCCTTTAGGTTGTGTCCTGTAGTAGGTTTATGGCATACTAGCCATGTTGCCTAGAGCTCTGCTCATCTTAGGCGCTTCACAAGCTTTGCTCTTCTTATACCATCAATTGTTTTGAAGGTAAGTAATTTGATGTTGATTGTCGTCATTGTTAATTTAGGGTATCCCCTAGTGAATGGGATCCCTTCGGTGTTCAAACCGAGTGTCCAATCTAGCTCTTGTACTTTTATCACGCTTCCGACACCCTTCAAGGATTGTTCCTGGGTGTTGTTAAGTGATGCCATTACATCTGGCTGATATTTATGAGTATGTCCAGTTTGTCACCCTACCTTGCGGTTCTGGATCTAAGTTATCCGTTGAGGGTTATAACGTCTCCTGTTCTTAGGGTAGACCATTAGTGTTTTTCCTTATGTTATAACGGATTTGATATTCCCTTCGGTGATGAATGGTATTTCCGGTACCTTATAACATCACCCTGTGTGTTTGTGGTAGTTGTTCTGGGAATTCCATCCCGTTCATTGAACACTGATGTGTTAATGTTAGGCATTTGCCTTAGTGTGTTTAGACTGGGTATTCCTTCCAGTCATCATGCTTTACTTTAATATATTCAAGACATATCCAAGGTCTTTATTCAGTTGTTAGTGCTTCTCTCACTTTTAACTCTTAATCATCTCCTCCTGGAGTAGGTTCTTGACTCCTTAGCTTGTAAGCTTATCTGAGTTCCCTTTGCTCGTTTGAGGTATCCAACTGTTCTGTTTCGAATTTACTTATGGTCCGTAGAGTATAGTTGACTAATTCCCGTGTTTAGTACACTACATGTATACATACGTGGGGTACCATGTTGGTACGTTACCACTTACCCAACTATCTGTCAGGCCCGCAAGCTCCTTCGGAGTGCGGTCGTCCCACATCCCATATTTGGGTACACTCGTAGTGTTCGTCACACGCCTAGGTGAAGTATTCAATTGTCAACTCTTCTTGTATCATTCTATGATACTCACCGAAATTCCGTCGGTTTGGTTTTAAAAATCCAGGTTTAAAAGAAGGGTTTGTGGTTTTGAAAGAAAATTTGAGTTTTGAAATAACAGGTCAGTGTTAAAAGAAGTTCTTCATGGTGTCGCCATGTCTGAGGTCTTGACAAAGTCCAGCTTCTTGCTAACTGGTATGTTCTTGATACAATGGTCAGGCCGTTAGGCCTTTCCGAGGTTTCGTTATTTAATCCTTAGGTTTGGTAATCCTATATTTGCTCCATTCGTCATAGCGGTACTTTAGCAAGTATTTGCGGGTTGTTAAAAGTCTCCCAACCGTCTTGTAGTGGCTGCACTTGCCCTGGGCAAGTGCGCGGGTAGGTTTGTTTTTCGGTTAACGTATACCGGTTGCGGTATCGTT
This sequence comes from Limonium bicolor, assembly GCA_023374045.1. Lineage (NCBI taxonomy): Eukaryota > Viridiplantae > Streptophyta > Magnoliopsida > Caryophyllales > Plumbaginaceae > Limonium > Limonium bicolor. The sequence goes on along the minus strand of CM041782.1, from coordinate 62,271,385 downwards.
TCCATCCATACTTGGTGGTCTCATTACATCTTCCTTTGGTCTTTTGACCTTGGTGATCAGTCTCCTTAGTCATTTCTCAACGTTCTTGACCTGGTTGTTGTTAATTCAACTGTCTCACACCTTCACTAAGGTTAACGAGACTTGACTTATCCTTAGGAACCTGTTATACCCAAAATTTCAACCCCCCGGAGTAGTCTCTAAGGCATACGTGTTACAAAGGGCAAAAGGGGTCAAAAAGCACCAAGGCGGGATTTTCCAAGGACATTATCAGGATTTTCTATTTTTATATGACTTGTTCATTATCTCCAAACACTTCCAAATATCATAGTCATTATGAAAGGTATTTCATGATTCTCTGATAATATTTATTCTGGAAATTTAGCTTTTAATTCATATTATAAGCTAATTTCTTTAATTAACACATGAAATAACCTCAAAATAGAAATAATAAAAGGTTTCCAAAATTAAAATAAAACTGTCACATGGTTAGCATGACTACATACAGTCATAAACCTGAAATTATTTTATTTGGTACCTTAGCCCAAAATTTAAAAGAGAGAATTCAATCATTTTTGCAATTTCTCTCTCCTATGGAAAATACCGAAATTAAAACAAAACGTCATGAAATTTTAACACAAGATAGAGGATGTTTATTAGAGACTAATGCCGTTGGAATTTCGTTATTTCGACTTTCCAATAATAAGTTATGAATTATGGGAGATTCCAGATTGCAAGATTTTTATCTAATCGGTATTTATCAAAAAACCCGATTCCAACTCTCAAAATTCCTAAAAATCATCCTTTATCTTCAGTTTAAATTTCATAATTTATCTCGGCCTGAAACATATTTTACAAAATCAGATTCCCTTAGAGCACGAAATCAGCGTTTTAGATAAAGATCTTGCTCTATCAATTTGACCATGCTCTTTCTATAAAAGGACCCCCAAAAACGAACTAGGGCAGAGGAGAACACTTCCAAAGTCAGAAAACACAGCCACAAACTTTCTTCCCACGTTTTAACACTTCCAAGCCTCAAATCAATACCGAAACACTGCAGAAATCACCCAGAAATCACCAAAAACTCATCCTTTCTTCTCCTATTGAAACTCCAAGCACCAAAAACACACAAAACCACCACAAAAACAGAAGAGAAACGTCCTTAACAGCATAAAGAAGAAAGGAGTCAGAAGCACAATTCGAAGTCAATCCAAAACCGGCATCAACGAAGCACCAAAAGATCCCCGTTGTGAAGAGTCTCATTAAATCCGAAGGTAAAACAGGTTGAAGTCTTGTTTTTCTGACTTGTTCAACTTTAACTACTCTGTGTTAAAATTTGGAATCGAATTGACTTTTTATCGCTTCTGAATTAGCGTTCGTTTTCGCTTCTGCCCAGTAACTTGTTTGCTAAGTTTCGTGCTTAATTCGAATTCAAATTGAAAACTTTCAATCACTAACGTCTTGTACATCTTTCAGGCTGCACACCCATAAAATTTGAGCCAAAACACCTTCGGGAACAGCCTCAACGCCGCCGTCCGAGGGCTGTCCGCACCCACGGACGTCATGTCCGGGGTCCCGGACTCCCAGTCCGTAAGCCCGGACGCCCACGGACGGCGGCGGGATTTTTAAATTTTAAAAATTTAGGTTTTCTAATAATGTCCGGGCCCACGGACAGCCTGTCCGTGGCCCCGGACTTTACAATTTTCTGTTTTCTGTTTAATTCGACTTTTATTTTTATATAGGTTAACTGGGGTCCGTGGTTTCGGACATTAGGTCCGTGGCTACGGACGGAAACAAAATTTGACCTAATTCTGCCTCCGAAACCCTAGTTTAGGAATCTTTAATTTTACTTTAATTTTCTGTCAAAAAATGCTAAAAAACACAAAAAAACAGAAGCTCGCGCACTTAGGTTAAAACGACTCGTAATAAGCCGTAAATAAACCAAGTAGAGGAAAAACGACTAGGAAGGGTAATGAAAGTAATTGAACCCTAAATAAGTCGAATATCAAGCCCCCGAACCCGAACTCTCCTTTCCTAATTTAATCTAGGTCAAAATTAGGTGGCGACTCATAAACAGGTTCCACGTGAGCTAGCTTAGGTTTTAATAATTATTGTTTTATGACATAGTTATTAATCTTAGGTTATAAGTGGACCTAAAACCCGACTAGATCCCAATCAATTTAATTAACATAGGATAGGGTTTAAAATCGAGGCTCACAGATTGGCGACTCCGCTGGGGACAAACTTCTTAATTTTAACCTGTTTAATTTTAAGAAAGAGGGCTTAACTTGAAAATTTGTTATTTATGGCTTTATTACTTTGTTTGTTTACTTTCGTGCGCACTTTAAATTTTGCACCCCTGCATCATATGAGAGCGAGGGCCCACACAAACCAGTTTCACCCCGGGACCCATCTAGGGTCCCCTGTCAGGGACTCACACCTCTTAGGTGATGTGAATAAGCGGGGAAAAAGAGGAGGATGTCGTCTAACCATATCCCCTTAATACCTGGGCCTTACCCCCTTAGCCCCGCGTTTTCCTGGCAGTATCCTTACCAAGCCCATTGTTTGGTCAGTCAAAGACCCGGTCGTAGACGCACACCTTCAGGTGATGTGAAAAAAGTGGGGAAGCCCAAAGAGAATAGCGTGCAAGCCCTATCCTTTGTGGTGACCTGGGCCCAAGCCCCAAGCACCTCTCCGGATCGATCCATACCCGTTTGAATTTAAACATCTAGTGAGGACATGTTGAATTTGTGTGACCCCTGTTTGCTTGTATGATCGGTCCATTACCTAGCCTAGAGGTTGATAGGAACTTCTCCTACATTAACCTAGCCCAACCCGAATTGGCGGCTCTACTTGTTTGCGGCCCAGAGGTCCTGTTTGGTTTAATATGTGAGTCGTTCGGGCTTCAGCCCAAAAGCTTAGACTTAGGTGATTTCTCTTCTGGCCCAATTTGAATTATCCAATTAGTTCTAGGCCCAAAAAAGAAAATCCACATGAACTTGAAATAACTCACAAGGCCTGAAAATAAAATCTTTTTCGGTTTAGCAGCCATCTTCTCTGGCCAAAGAAAGTTAGGCTCATTTGTGATTTAGGGACCACTCCAGCCCATGTGCTTTGCTCTAGGCCCAAACACATTCCGCCCAAGGGCTCATTCTAATCTAGGCAGACTTCTTATTCGGGCCCTGGCCCAAAACCCTAGATCTAGGTGTCACCTCTCAGGCCCAATCAAAGCCATCTGTTTACATTTCAGTCCAAATTCCAGTTCATAGCCTGAGAGATACTTCAGCCCAAGCACCTCATTTTCTGGGTATCTTGGCCCACTTGCTTTCAGCCTAAGCCTGTTTCGATCTACCTTGTGAAGTGTCATTATCACCTTAGTGTCTTTCAACCCACTTCCTTGTTAGCTAATAATGGACTTCTTGGAAACAGGCAAGCCCGAATCCAGATATGGCAGAAGGAGGAAATCCGATCAACACCGAGGCCCAGTTGGCCGCTGTGCTGCAAGGGTACAAGGTCTTGGAGTCCATTGTCGAGGAACTGAGGAGTAAGGCTAATCTCCAGGAGACAAATCAGCACACTCTGGAAAAGCTTGTGGATGAAAATCTTAATCGTAGTTACATCGAGATTGACTCTGTTAGGGCCCAAGATCCTCAAACACGTATGGGGAAGGATGTTCCTGACAACCAGCTAGCTGCAGAGGTCAAAAGGGTTTTGAAAAGGATTGAGCGCATAGAGAAAAACCAACAAACCAGCTGGCTTCGATTATTTCTCCACGGCGTCGTATCCCGAAGTTGATCTTCCCCTAAAGCTGAAGCTGCCTGCACTCGCTTTGTACAAGGGTTCCTCGGATCCACAGATTCACTTGGCTATGTTCGACCGAGAAATGTCCATCTTGGGGCTCAACGATATGCAAAAAGCCAAAGTTTTCGCACGCTATCTAGACGAGACTCCTCAGCGTTGGTATCTCACTCAGAAGATGAATACCAAAACCTACGAGGAGGTTTGCGAGGCTTTCCTAAATCATTTCGAGTATGCTAAGAACCTCGAGGTCACCAGAATCGATCTGGCAGGAACTCGACAGAAAGACGGTGAGTCCATGTCTGACTTCATCAAGCGTTGGAGGAGAAAGGCTGCAGCCATGCCTACCAGAATGGACGAGCAGGAGCAAATCCGCATGATAATTGAGAACATGCGAAAACAACACAACCATGAGCTAAAATTATGTACTTTCCGAGTTTGGACATGTTGATGGGACAAGTCGGTATTCTAGAGGAAAGGATTCATAAGGAAGGTTTGGAGCTCGAGTGCTCAAGAAACTCCGGCAGTGGCTCCAAATTATCTAAGCCAGGACCAGAAAAGGCTTATCTTCAGACAGTAGCTTGCGCTCAAAGCAGTTTCCCAGAAGTGAATATGGTTCAACGACTTGATCTCCGCATCAAAACCTTAGGACAGTACCCTTACCACGCCGAGACTCATCGCAAAGGGAATTCACCAACATTGGCCGAGCACCAAGTCAGGCGTTTGAAGAGCTTCAGAAGAGAAACCTGCTACAGCCCCTGGCCCCTCGGCCAGGAACCACTCATTTGGGGAGGCATCTTAATCAATTCTGCCACTACCATCAGTTGCCTGGCCATTATGCTGACAATTGCCGAGCATTGAAGCACAAGATTCAAGACCTCCTCGAGCAAAGGAGTCCAATTTTTCTAAGTGTGCAGATCGTTTTCTTGCATCTTCAAATATTCCTAGTAGCTTATTAGTTAGTTTTCAGTCACCTCTGATTGTAATCTTTACGTTTCTTTCATGATTCATAAATAAAATCATAGTTCCATTTTCACAACTCCTGTACAAACCATTTTTCATTCATCGAAAAAAGAAGGAAAACAAAATAGTTTTTTAAGGAAAAGGATCACGAAGCAATCATTTTCTGACTATGCAATGGAACGGCTTGTCTCTTGTTTCTAAAAGTTTGAACATGCCTAACCAAACACCACAACTCACCCTATAATATCCAAACAACCCACAAAGAGGTTCAAAGTCCACATCTATCGAATTGTTGTCACAAACCCCAAATCAATACTGGGGGCAATCTAAGTTTAAGTTCGTCGTCTTTTATCTTTTGTTTAAATGTGCGAACGAGTTTCCAAGTGAAAATCTCACGAGAGTGTCTTGAGTGGGAAAACCATGAGTGAACGAGCGTGTCATTTGTACACGACTCTGGTAAGACCACATTCAAAGGTGAGATAAATGGCATAACTCTGACCGAAGGAGATAATTTGTAAATTTACTCTTAGATCTGCGAAAAGTAACAAAGAGCGGATACACAACTATCAGGAATGACGAAGCACCTAGGTACAGCACCACATAGCCAAAAAACTTGTGAACCCTGACATTAAACCCTAGGCACCCCTGCTGAGCCTTTCATATATCCCTTTTCGATAATATGAACACCACAAAATAACCCAGCCAATGATGAATGCCCGACCCGGTGACCAAAGGAAGCAAGGAGCCCGACTCTCGGATAACATTATCATCAGTCCGAAGAAGCAATGCCGCTATCAGCATGACGAAGTGATCCGTAAATGGTCCCAGAGTGACACAGGATCAAAAGAGCTCACATCAAAACAGCTCTCGAAGCCCAAAACCGGGAAACACAAGAACCCCAAAGGCAAAGTCAAGAAAGGATAAAACAAAAAGGCGAACCCGAAGTGCCTCGAAGACAAAAAAAGAGAAATGGTGTAAAGGACAACTCCAAAAGTCCAGGTCCAGAAGCTCAAAAACAACGTCAACATGAAGCAGTTAGACGACTTCAAGACAAGGAAGATGAATCTGAGAGAAGACGCAAGTTGCAGCTTTGGTCACCCATTTAAGCTCCACATACCTCAAATATCCCTCCATGATCCCGTCGTCTTTCATCACACCCTATGGCCACGTTATAAGCTTTAAAGACTTCCGACTTGATAGTTGTGTGTCCAATCACGTGAAAGTAACAGATCAAATGCGTAAATCCATCAAATATCGAATTCAATGGTTTAAGAAGTTATGACCATGAGCGAGAAATGAGTGCAAACACCAACCACATCGAGTGTAGGTTAGGGAGCACCACATCAAAGCATAAGCCTCGACCCTGTGAGGGTGAGACTTGTTCGCATGTTTAATCAAAGAAAATACTGGGGGCAATCGATCGTCCCGATCGATTGCCATGAACTCTAGCTCAGATTGTCCTAAGGAAAAAATACTGGGGGCAATTGTTGGTTCCAACAATTGCCATGTCAGCACCAATTAAAACCAAAGCTCGAGCACCACCATCCCACCACAGGCACACATAAGCCCTTACCACCACACACACACTCTCAAACTCGTCATTGGCCTTACCTCCACAAAGACATCAGGCCTGTCATAACCCTGACCTCCATCCAAAATCACAACCCAATCCCAGGTCTGTCACAAATCCTGAACACCGGCAAAAGCCTTCAGCACCACAACAAACACCACACACTTCCACCAATGGCATGTTCATTTTTCAAGAAGCAAATTGCAGATTTGAAATTTTAGTCAGGAAATGATCATTTCACTTTCCTTTTTCAGCAGGGGTTTTCTCAAGCATTGCCAAGTTCGGCACCTTTTCCAACAGTTTCCTGTTTTGAACGAGTATCTTTCATATATCTTGATTGCATACATCTTATCATCATTGCCATGTTTGGCACTCCAGTAATCAGTTCTCATCATTTGCACGAGACCATTATCTTCCTAACTCATTTTTAGTTCGAGACCCAAAACAGTGCGAGGCCCTGCAGTTTCTCATTCAGTACGAGACCTAGCATCTTCATTCAGTGCGAGACCCATCTTTTCCTTCAGTGCGAGACCTACCATCTTCATCAGTGCGAGACCCATCATTTTCAAGACTTTAGTACAAGACATCTTCATTCAGTGCGCGACCAGAATCAGTGCGGAATCCAGCTTTTCTTCATCCATTTAGTACGAGACTTCAGTGCGAGACCAAGCATCTTCATTAGTGCGAGACCATCAATTTCGTCAGTGCGAGACCCATCATCTTCATCAGTGTGAGACCTATCGTCATCATCCAGTGCGAGACCAGTACGAGACCTAGTATCATCTTCAGTGCGAGACAAGTACGAGACAGAGCGTGATCTAAGTTGGCGGGGCAGAGGCAATAAGTCCCCATCTTCATGTCAACTTCTTGGGAGAAACAACTAGTGGGCAGTGGCAATAAGTCCCCTTGGTAATCTAGAAGTTATCCCAGCACCCCAGTTGGTGGGCAGAGGCAATAAGTCCCCATAGTATACCAACCAGGAGCATTGGAACGGGTTTCGGTCCCCAGAAGCATCCGAGCATCATCAGCATCATCAGCATCATCAGCATCGTCAGCATCATCAGCATCATCAGCATCGTCAGCATCATCAGCGTCACTAGCATTTCAGCATTCTCGCATTTGCATACCACCCAATTTTCACTCGTTAGGTTGTCAACGCCTTAGAATCGCTTGACATTATCTTATTTTCACATTTTAGGTAGTCAACGCCTTGGAATGGTTTGACATCATTTCAGTCATTATAGGTAGTCAACGCCTTAGAATAACTTGACATCGTATCATCCTCATAGGTAGTCAACGCCTTAGAATCGCTTGACATCCCTTCCACTTTACTCATAGGTAGTCAGCGCCTTAGAACAGCTCGACACAACTTGTCGGACTTCAATTGCATGTGGGGTCTTTTAAGATCCAAAATTTTGGGGGTATCACTCAAGCATCAACTAGCCTTCTCATTTCCATTACAAAGTCTAGTTGACGGGGGGCAATCGTTATACCCAAAATTTCAACCCCCCCGGAAGAGAGTCTCTACTAATAGGCTAGTTTGGTCAAGTAGCGAGGGTTCCCAGTTCGATCGGAACATTTCAGAGTACCAGGGGCAGCTTAGTTAGTCATCTCCAGGGGCACTTTCGTAATTTTTCAAGGCTCCTAAGCCCCTATAGGCTTTCTCTCTCCTCCAAATAAGGGTCAAATCAGTTCAAAATTCTTTGAAATTTTAACCCATGATAGAGGATGACATTTTGGGCATAATGGCGTTGGAATTTCGATTTTTCGTGTTTTCAATAATTTTCTAGCAATTTCTGACTGAAACTGACGAGAAATTGAATTTAAAAATATTCCAATATCCAAAAAATTCGATTCCACTTTAGAAAATTCAGAAATATCATCCTTTACCCACGTGTAAAATTTCATAATCAAATTCCTTTTGGAAGCCCTTGAGCTAAAACGTCGGTAAATCTCGGTTTTTACCGGATTTTTCTATCTTTAAGGAAGCCTATATAAGGAGCCTTATCCCATGATCAAAGAAGAACCTAAAGAACCCTAGACTCTCAAAGAAGGCAGCCGTCTCTCTTTCTCCACGTTTTTGAACTCCAGAGCCACAATCAAACACCGAAATCTCACCAAAATCAACACCAAAACCTATTTTTCAACTCCCACAACATCATCAATCATCAAAACCCCACAAAAACACCACCAAAACGTGAAGAACAGCAAGAACAACCAACAACCAGAAGCTTGGTTCGAAATCCTCTCGGGTCTGCCATCAACGGAGCACTCGACGAATCCCGGTGTGAAGAATCACCGTGAATCCGAAGGTAAAACAGGTAGAAATCCCACTTTCCTAACTCTCCACGGTATTATCTGTCTTGCCTCAAAATTTGGGCTCAAACTAACCCATCTACGCTTCTGTATTGCTGTTTGTTTAAGCTTCTGTCCAATAACTTGTTTGCTAGGTTTCGTGCTTAATTCGAATTCAAATTGAAAACTTTCAATCACTAACGTCTTGTACATCCTTCAGGCTACACACCCATAAAATTTGAGCCAAAAACACTTTCGGGAACAGCCTCAACACCGCCGTCCGAGGGCGGTCCGCACCCACGGACGTCATGTCCGGGGTCCCGGACTCCCTGTCCGTAAGCTCGGACGCCCACGGACGGCGGCGGATTTTTAAATTTTAAAAATTTAGGTTTTCTAATAATGTCCGGGCCCACGGACAGCCTGTCCGTGGCCCCGGACTTTACAATTTTCTGTTTTATGTTTAATTCGACTTTTATTTTCATATAGGTTAACTGGGGTCCGTGGCCTCGGACATTAGGTCCGTGGCTACGGACGGAAACAAAATTTGACCTAATTCTGCCTCCGAAACCCTAGTTTAGGTAATTTTAATTTCCACTTTAATTTTCTGTCAAAAAACGTTAAAAAATAAAAAAAACAGAAGCGCACACCTAGGTTAAAAACAACTTTGTAGAAAGCCGTAATTGAACCAAGTAGAGGAAAAACGACCTAGGAAGGGTAATGAAAGTAATTGAACCCTAATTAAGTCGATATCAGCCCCGAACCCGAACTCTCCTTTCCTAATTTGATCTAGGTTAAAATTAGGTGGCGACTCGTAATAGGTTCCAGTGAGCTAGCTTAGGTTTTAATAATTATTGTTATATGACATAGTTATTAATCTTAGGCTATAAGTGGACCTAAAACCCGATTAGATCCCAATCAAGTTAATCCACATAGGATAGGGTTTAAAATCGAGGCTCACACTCTGATTACTAACTTATTGAAAATCTTTCAGGTTACACACCCAGAATTTTTTAGCCGAAAATACCGTCGGGAACCACTAGAAAACCCCTGTCTGTGGGTGGTCCGTGACCTCGGACATATGGTCCGGGACCACGGACGGGTTGTCCGTGGCCACGGACACCCATAGACGGCGGCGGGATTTTTTAAATTTCAAAATTTAGGTTTTTCTAAATAATGTCCGGGCCCACGAAAGTTTAGGTTTTTATTTTAATTCGGTTTTCATAGTCATGTAATTCAATTGGGGTCCGTGGTCTCGGACATTAGGTCCGTGGCTACGGACATAATTAAAATTCGACCTAATTCTGCCTCTGAAACCCTAGTTTAGGTAGTTTTGATTTTCACTTTTATTTTCTATCAAAAAATGTTAAAAAATAAAAAAATCAGAAGCGCGCACTTAGGTTAAACGACTCGTAATAAGCCGTAATTCAACTAAGTAGAGGAAAAACGACTTCAAGGGGTAATGAAAGTAATTGAACCCTAATTAAGTCGAATACCAAGCCCCCGAACCCGAACTCTCCTTCCCTAATTTAATCTAGGTCAAAATTAGGTGGTGAATCATAATAGGTTCCAGTGAGCTACCTTAGGATTTAATAATTAATGTTTTATGACATAGTTATTAAGCTTAGGTTATAAGTGGACCTAGAACCCGACCAAATCCTAATCAACTTGAATCAACATAGGATAGGGTTTAAAAATCGAGGCTCACAAGCATACCAACATATAGTTTGCTGAGCCCCTTTTGGGGCCAACACATTTCAGGTTGTGGATCGGGACGTGAAGCCGGAGTGCGGGAATATGGGTAGACGACCTTGACTTTTATTTATTACATGTCTAATATTAAATCGGTTAGCACGTTGAAATTCTGGGAACTCTTTAAATGTTCACTTGTCATAGGTATTGGTTTGTATATAGGATAATGTAATAAATATCTCGTTTATCACTGCGGTTAGTTGTTGTTGTTCATTGTTAGATTACGGTTATGCTTCCTTACTCGCATGGGCGAGCAATGGCATGTGACACCCAAGTGAGTATTAACGTAGTTTAACTTCCGCTGTGAGATGTCTCTAATTATGCTATGTGAGTGATTATACGAGAGTGATTATTATGAGATTATCGAGTGGGATGTTACAAAAGTTGCATCAGAGCGGAGTACCGCTCTGATGACGAGATATTAGGACTAAGACAGTGAGCTTAGGATTATGGGAATACGGGAAACGTTTGTGAGGTACGAGACGTCTGATCTTAAATGAACCAGTGTCTTAGTAACGCTAAATGCGTAACAGTATTAGCCTTAATGGCACATCTGTGTTATTATTTACTAAATGGTAAACTATCGAGTAATGATACGACATAGCGTATTACGGGTGTCGAGAAAAGGTAGAAACCACGTAGGGCGAGGCAGGTCAGGGGTAATGGAGGTCTTGCAACCCTGAAGAGCGTCGAGACGGCAGTCGCCGCACTAGCTTGATGGAAGAACATCCCAGGAAACAGCAGTGGTACCCCACCCGCCTGCACACACCTCGAGTATCACCCATAGAGACAACGTAAAGGATGGCGCCAAGGAGACAAAAGAATTCCTCCTATTCGGAAGACCGATTCGGTTGCTGTAGTCACTAGGACATTAAGACAGGCAATAGAGCTTGTGACACGATGAATCATTAAGGACCGGGGGTTCTGATAGTTACGTACTATCTAGAAGCGTACTTATACGTAGTGAAGAATATATATTGAACCTTACTTTGAAGAAGGATAGGAATCCATAGGACAATCGGGCCGGCTTGTAACTAAACACCGAAACCCTATCTAGTTAACCTGAGGAAAACACGTACGGGTGCGCCTAAAGATCGAAGGATAGAGAAACGAGTTTTAGAAAACAATTAAAATGCATAACATGTGGGACCAAGGACTACATGGAAGTCTCTTCCAGAAAGGAAATAACTTTAACCGAATATAACCTAGAAGGCTCAATAAACCTGACCTACAATCACAATAACCATATGAGCTTACGAGCTAAACTCCTAAAATTACTACAACACAACACTCAAGAAGAGGGATGTCATACCAAGGACAACTAGAGTACTCCATCTGCTGGACCCGAAGCACCACGAGGTAGCCACATGGAGCAGACCCCAACCGATATGAGCAATTAGAAAGTGAAAGGAGTCACCAGGGACAGAATACCCCGTGTTTTGTGGGAACCTTAGGCGCTGGTACTAGTACGCAGCACGAGCTAGGTAACCACACATCCTTAACTTAATAAATTGACTGCATGAGCATGCGTCAGAAACCTTCTCCTACCATAAAGGAGTTTAAAACAAAACTCAAAAAGAGCGTAACTTAGAGAACCTAGAAATAGAATTACCTTAGAAAATTCACCATATCTTAATGAACCAAAATAACTCTAATACTACCCTTTACAAGAAGAAAAATCTAAACCATACTCAAACGACCAAAGCGTCAACGAGACCAATAAGTGCAACACCTATGATTCAACCTGCATGGCGCGCTTTCTACAGCAAGCGCTATAACAAGCAATATACTAACGATTCTGTCTACCTCACACACTTGCTACATCAAGTGCTACAACTGCAACTGCAATTACAACTACAACCACAACTATAACTATAATGGCAAATACAACTAAATTCTACAGACCGGGCAGACCACAGGCGTATCGCCATGTCTACTGGTAATCACCAAACACTCATACAACTTATGTACGAATCCTTTAACTGTAACTTGTCACCATAGGGTCACGAAATCCTTAGAATACGAAAACTTCAATCACGGGAGGACCTGACGAGTCCGAACATTACAATAAAAGGGCATACTCCAGCCCATAACCAACTACACCCCTTAAACAAGAGTGAATCAATAACATCAACTCATGAGACAACCACCATAATGTACTTGTAATTATTCAATGGTTTAAAATTGACGTGGGAGGTGGAACATGATCCAGTACAGATCAAGGGAAGCTGAACACAAATTGGGGTGGAAGGATAGCTCAACACTGATATTGATCACATCAGGGTCGGATGATTCTTGAAACTCTCTACAAGTGGCCACAATTAATCACATTAGGAATTAACGAGGAACTAAAGTATGCCAACTACAAGCAGCTAAAACTCATACAACCTAATAAGTAAAGCATCAAATCCGAATGTTAGTGAATAACGGTTCACCCCCGAATATGTATATACAGAATGGCGATATAACATAATCATGTGACAACTAGGGCAATGCTATACCATAATGTCATACGCCAACACATACTAAATATTGGAAGAAGAAAAGAACATGCTAGTCCTCAATAGGACCAACATTCAGTATATTACATCACCACACAACTATTGCTTGAACGAACCGCAACCATAAACACGAATCGATGTTGAACACTTAAATAAATAACGCTAAGGCACTACCCTTACCAAGGAGTGCCATAATCAACAAAGGACGAACAAATGTCCAGATGTAACCATACAATGCTAATTTATTTGATCACACCAATCATTACATGGAAATTTCCAAGTAAAAAGAGTGGCTACCTCTAATGATGCTCCACCATACAATAGGAGTACGTATTAAGGACATGTCATTTACTAACATGACGATTGTCAATTGATAACGAGTATATGAGCTAAACAATGGCAAACAGTCTAAACAGTAATACAAGACAATAAGGCTAAACACTATTAAATACAAATTTAAGTAAAAGCACACAATGTAGCTTTAGGAGGACACAAGTCCAGGAGAGCGAAAGTGCCGCCTCCGACTACCTTCCAATATATAACAATTGAACAATAACATCTAAAATGACATGTCAAGTAATGAAAACTGGTTAAAACCAGACCACAATAAGAATTTCCATGAAAAGAAGATGTAACACCCCAACTACTAACAACACACTTAACAACACCATGCATCGGATTTCACAACTCACAACATAACTTAACTCCTTGGTGTTACACGTCGTTAGCCACCCACGTGGCTAACAAGGCTAACATACATACATTGTACCGGTCTGATGGACTAAACTCCCGAGCGACAACACATAAATCCCGTTCCATGTCCAACAATCATTATACACTTATATTACAACTGTACCGAGTAATTACCAACTAACGCCGATACATTTTCGGTCTTACTACACCTACCATACATACACAGTTCTCATGACTACCACATACAAACAACTACCCCGTCCTACTCTCGAACGGCTTTCGGTTCCATGTACCTGAAACAGGGAAGAAGAAAGGGTGGCCCCCCAGGGGGCTCAGCACCTTTGCTGGTATGGTAATCCCGCAGCCCGCATGCTACCGGGCCACACACAACTAATTGTCGTCTTAGCATGCGATTGATTTTATTTTAAACATACACAACTACACACATACTTCATGCTTAACAGCAAACATCCATTAGTAGGACACAAACACAAGATTAGCACACACAACATAACAACACATTCCACTTAATAACATACACAAACTTAATTCCATTCTTCTTAGGGAACATAAACTTTACTTAGGGAGTGCCGGGGTGATATAAGCCCGAGCACAACATACATACATTTTCTTTACTTAAGTGTGGCGGCCTCATATAGGACCGATCACACCTTACACAATTCCCCCTAGCTCCAATAATGATGAGGTAGGTAAGCCTTGGTTAAGCTTGTGGGTGGTTGTAATTCAAGGAAGAAAAACAACCGTAACATAATAAAGAGGGAGTCGAAGCGAACATAGGCATCAACATCCTACCAACATTTCACATAATTTCCCCCTACCCGATTGGAAGTTGGGTAGGTAAGCTTTGGCTAAGCTAGTGGGAGGTCGAAACCCAATGAAGGACAACAACCCTAACATAACAGGATGGGAGTTAATTCACATATATACATCAACTCCCAAACAATACGCGTGACCGGAACGACCGGATTCCTCTCCATACATAACATATGCTTATTGGTTAAAGGTTCCTTTACGGAACTTGTCACACTCATACATCACATAGTGCTACTAACTCTATTAGGTACACAAGGGGAGTAACACCCCTTTTAACAAACATGGATAACTGTATCCGATAACAACGACATACAAAACAAGGTCATATACTCCACACATAGTCACAACATATACTAACGCACGGATAGCCGTAGTTAGAACGTTCCCGTGGGTTGGGACGTTTATTCCGAATACCGATCTCTTATGTGAACCTAAGGTCGGTTAACTATTATTTAACACATAATTAGGGTTAAGCGGTATCGGAATTAATTTCGCCACAATAATGAATTACTATAAACTCATTTCATGCTTTGTCTTGCAAGGTGGCAAACACACAGAAAAACACATTGGCATACAAGCCGGTGTAATCCGGTAGGACACAGGTTGCAAGAAAACCATACCTGTCACCGAAGGTGCACTCTAATGTGCCATCACATGTTCCTTGAAAATATTTGAACAACTGGTAACATTATAACTACCTCCATTAACATCAGGGTAACATAATTACTTAACGACTAATGCGCCCATGGTTAACCCCGTTAAGTAGTTTTATAACTTCACATTTTTAACTTGTTTACTTTCACATTTTTATTACAACTCTTCACCACTCAATGGCCATTATTACTCACTTAACATATCCTTAACAACCTTATAATATCATCACTTATCAATCCCCATCATTGGGTATCATTTTCTACCCTTAAACAAAATTTTTGCTCAAAATTACACTATGTCCGAACTTGTGTCCGAGCTTCCGAAGTTCGGACGCAAGTCGAGACTCAGATGGGTGAAAACTGTCGAATGTCCGAACTTGTGTCCGAGCTTTGAAGTTCGGACACAAGCCGAGGCAAAAACCAAAGAAAATTTCTACCTGTCCGAACTTGTGTCCGAGCTTCCAAGTTCGGACACAAGTCGAGGCCAAATCTGAGGAAAACTTACAAGCGTCCGAACTTGTGTTCGGACATCAAAGGTCGGACATAAGTCGAAGCTAAATTACCTGGGAAAAATTTTCGAGTGTCCGAACTTCCAAGTTCGGACGGAAGTTCGGACACAACTTAAAACTCAGAAAAATTTTAACGCGGCGGGGCATGTCTGAACTTCCAAGTCCGGACGGAAGTTCGGACGTGCCCAAAATTTCAGCTAACAGAGGCAAATTTCTATCTATATTTACACTTCCAAAAATCCATACTCACTCCTTGAAAACCCAAGTCATCTAGCACCATTATGCTATAATTTTTGCACTCACTTAACTCCATTATTCATCCACCATTACAAGGCCAACACTCCTCTCTACTCAACATTAAACATCCCAATTGAACTCCTAAGTTCTCTCATCCATAAAACCATCATCAAACACTCATTTTCCCTTAAAATTTTGCCATAGCCTCCTCATAAACCTTATACATCCAAATCATCAATTTTCATTCTTCTCATTCCTAATCTAGCCACACCCTTTCAAGGGTCCTAACAGCACATAACAAATCCTCAAATCCCATCCATAACAACATAATAACCATAATCTCCATTTCATCAAAACACATCCTCAAAAACATTTGGCTCTTAAGGCCCTCAATTCAACCATTACTTCTCAAACCTCTTCTAACATCAATTAAACACATTCCATCATATATTTCAATCCATCATTTTGGGTTCATTAATTTGTTTACCCATCCCAAACACTTAAACAATTACAAACAAGGTTTAAGGTGGATTCCTTACCTTAATTCCACAAGTCTCCTTAATTCACCTCTTGCTCCTCATCTCTTCAAAATCGGTCAAGAGGGTATGGAGTTTCCGAACTCCATCCCAACATCCAAGAACACAAAACACACTCAATTAATTATCTAAACCCTTAGAAAACTCAATTAAATCAAAGGGCTTAGAACACAAGTTATGGTTTACCTTTTTGAAGCTTTTAAGAGGGATTCTCTCCCTTGAATCAAGAAGGGGATTACTCCACCATTGAAGGATTAATTTGGAGCTCAAGAACAAGGAGAAACAAGGTATCAAAAATGGTGAAAATCGATTACACCAAGAGTTGAAGGAAAAATGACTTTTTCTTGGGAATTTTTACCTTAGAAGGAAGAGGAGACTCCAAGCTTCTCATTGGTGCCATTTTCTCTTCAAATGGGGAAAACCCATGGAGGTCAACTTCATCCTTTTGGAATTTCGAAAAGAAAGGATGATAGAGGAGGATGAGAGGAAGAAGAATGTATGATTTGTTTTTGATTTGGAGCTCAAATGGAGCTTGGACATGGAGAGAAATGGAGGAAGCCATTGTTGGCTTGGTTGGAGAACTCCATCGACAGAGGAGGAGGAAGGAGCCGGCTGGGAGAGAAAAGAGAGGAAAGAGAAAAGGAAAGAGAGAAATGAGAGGAGAGAGAGAGAGAGGGTGAGGGTATAAGTGGTGTTTGTATATTTTTTTGACTCTATTAATTAGTTACTAGTCATGTGTGAGTGAGCTGTTTACATTAATAAAACCGGCCCACTACTGTAAACACATTGGAGCATTTTTCGTCTTTTAACAGAAAACGCTCGTTTATTTACCCGGTTTAGCACTATTCACTAACCGGGACCGTTTTCTGGAATTTTCTCATTCCTTTAATTTAATGGTTATTAAACTCCCATTAATGTTTAATTATTGTTACATAATCAACTATTATTTTTACGGGGTCATTTAACTGTTTAAAGTCACGTTTTCGGATTTTCTCGAAAAACGCGCTTTAAGACTCCGTTAGCGTTTTAACGCATTGTTCGGATCTGTTTTCTTCCGGAATTTTTCCCACATGTTCTTAATGTGTAATTAGGGTATAAAAATATATTTATAACTCTAATGAAGGTTATGTACCTCCTAAAATAATTAAATACGTATTTTCACATTTTGTGACTTTTACGCATTTCCATTTTCTTTTTGGTTTTCCTTTCTTCACCAACGATCTTAAGGACCTAATTAGCCTTAGAAAATTATAATTACATAATTAATTAACACATTAAGGTTTGGGGTATTTCAATCTACCCCCCTTAAAAGAACTTCGTCCTCGAAGTTCACACTTCCCTAGCGTCATTTGAATTAGAACACAGGGATTACTTGCAACATAAACTTCCATAACAAACATACTTTACATCACAACCTCGGACTTAACGGTCCGGGTAACACATCCATACATACATAACATGACATAACATACTTACATAGTATCCTCGGACTTAATGGTCCGGGTACCTTAACAACATGTGCACATACGTAACAACCCTTAGACTCTTGGTCTGGGTAACATAACAACATTTGGACCCGTAGGTCTTGATAACACAACATCCTTTAGACACATAGGTCTTGATAACATAACACTTCCGGAACTTAACCACATTAGGACTCAAGGTCAAAATAATAATTATTACACATACCACACAACATGTCCTAGCATGTATATCAACCAGAAATTCCTTTTCCATCTCTTCATGGGTTCGAGACCCATGTTGAGTACATATACACTGTGATCCCGCACAACCCGGTCGCGATGGACACTCTGGTCCCCGTTCCTTTGGGAAATCAAAACGAGTGAATACACCTTTAAAATATACTTCTCATGTTACCGGTCCGAAGACAAAGGCTCATACGTCCTCAGCTCGTGAGCAAGTAATACGAAAATACTCTATATGAGGTTAAGTATAACGAAATCCTTTATTGGAAGGATACTACTTGAAATTCCTTTACAAGGTTACATAAAGGTAGCCCTTCCTTTGAAAATACCACTTAAGAATCTTAAAAATACTAATTGAAGTCTTGAAAATACCAATTGAAAATCTGAAACCACCAATTTAAAATTCTTTTGAAAACTCAATACAACTCCAAGTCCAATTATTGATAACTTCCTCTTATTCTTGATGTGGTTATTTATGACCACTTATAGGGAGTTTCAAGAATCATCCAACCCTAATGTGATCAGCATCAGTGTTGAACTATCTTTCCACTCCAATTTGTGTTCGGCTTCCCTTGATCTCATGATAATCAAGTTTCACCTCCCACTTCAATTTCAAACAACAACTAATTCAAACATATACCATTTTCTATCTTTTAATCCATCTAGTCATAATCATTACATCTCCAAGGGATAGAACTCCGTCTATCAATTATCATCCAAATTCAACTTAATCCAAGTTACCTAGAGAATTTAATTCTTACTAGGTTCTATATTGGTGTCATACCTTTTCGTAAATCACAATACTGTATATATATATACTTTTATCAAAATACGATACACTGTTTTACATTTAGTATTATATGAACATACATAGTCGGGGTTTTAATTCCCCGGGAGTTTTTCTACTCCCTTATACTTATACTTTCACATACATCCGTTAACACAATAAGCACACCTATCACAATGGTATTCGCATCTTCTGTGTGCAATTACCACAATTACACCATGAATGAATGCGTATGTTTATGTAACACACGCACCAATCATCAAACAAATCATTTTGTGCTATGCACACCATAGTTCACGTACACTTGTACGGTAAAACACACTAAACGGTTTTGCGCTCTACCCCCCCCCTCGGGATTACGCCCACGTAATCAATCACTTAATCACTGGTTTATAACGTTCTACCGTCGTGAAGTGTTTTATCTCCACGCGGTTTATTACACAATGTGTTCTGGTTTGAGGGTCGTAGCCATATTGGCGGTTTAGTCCCTAACCAAGAATTCTCCTTAGAGCTTATTTAATTCATAACCAGTTTCGATTCTGGCCTGTGAAACTTCTAGGCGTTAACAATTAGCCTTTCACGCATATTCACAACGCACGTCCAACACTTGAGTTGCTGGCTCACTAGTTTCTGCTGCGCGACTCTTGATAATTTAGAGCTTAATTTGCCCCATACGTTATTCTTACTGTATTGTACATCCCCGATTATCACCTTTATCTTAGTACTAACGGTTTCTCAACCGACGCGTGGTATCACTTACCATGAGCGAACTCGGTGAGTTACAAACTTTCTATTCATTTCCATGATAACTTACTGTATTCCACACTGATTTATTTGATTTCTTCCGACTTACTGTCGGTTACGTTTGAGCTACTACCTATTGTGTAGTACTCTGTCGGTTATTCCCAACACTTGAGGTATATTCCATACCGATATTTAACAATCGTGTTACTGTAGTCACTTATGTCAACCAAGTACCTTTGATTGGTACGACCGTGCTTCTCTTATGCATCAGTTTTATCACACCATAATTCTTGTTCCTCCATCACAATTGACATTACCCAAACTTCCTAGCTATCACACTCGATCATTACCGCGCAAGTGCAATACCAAAACACTCAGTCATACAGAGTGCAGAGGCGTAAACTCTTGACAGTAAATCTCTTATGCGATCGCAATAGGAATTTCACATTGAGTTCCTTATCACATAGTACCGACCATTGGCTTACTGCCCAGTCTGTTTGTTATCACTTACCTTGCATGTCCATTGAATTTCACTCATAACTGGTCTTATTTGCCACATTATTATTTAACCATACTTATACAACGGTCGCTTACTGCGCACCGTGCTCTTACTCATTGTATAACATCAACTTACACTGCATCCGCTGTTATATTAGCTTCCACCATTCCACTGTGTTTCGCCATTTATTTGGCTGGTTGCTGAATACGCTATTCTTCGAGTCTTTATGCTCCTTGAGCGTTGTTTATTACACATTTAGCATCCCACACCTATGGTGGTTGCCATTAGACTTATTACTCTTGTGGTCTCCACAACTGGTTTAAACGCTTTTCGTAGTAACAACATGGTTAACTCTTAACATAATTCTTAAACTTAGTTCACATAACTGCCGCTGTTGCGGTCTCACATATCAAGAGGTATCCCCACTCTTAAAGCAGTGGTTCGTCATCCGCTTTATTTACTTATATAATATAACCTTTCGTAATCGATAACATTTTCTTAACATATTCCATTCACGGCTTATAAGCCTTATTGCCTCGAGCTCTGCTCATTGTAGGCTGTCCACTCACATTTACTTCTCCGTACAATATTACACGGTTTATAGGTTGTATTGGGCTCCATGACAAGGTCGTTGTTCCTTTCATGGTATGCTGCTTCAAGGATGTCAGGCTACGTCCTGACGACTTATGTTTAAACTGGGTGTTAGTTTCAACCCTTGTGTTTCTGTCACGTTATTCCCTTCAACCGCTGTTGATTTGAATACCCTTTTAAGGATAACTCCTGGTGTTATTAGGTTATGCCATCGTATCTGGCTTGCACTTGTTGGTATGTTCAATTTACTACTTCGCTCTGCGTTCTTTGTTGGGTTAAATATCCTCTTTAGTGAAATTGATATCTCAGAAGTCTCATCCCGATTGTTGTACATTAACATGTCCATTGTAGGCATTTGCCTCACCATATGTAGGCTGGGTACTTACTCCAGCTATTATGTTCATCCTTCAGGATTCTTAAGACATGTGTGACGTCTTTTCTTACTAACCAGTGCACTTCGCACTTGTTCACCTTTAAACATTTCCTTAAAATAAACTTACTAATTCCTTTAGTCTTCCTTAACTTAACTGGGTTCCTTTATTTCAACCATTCGATGGTACTCCATTGCTCTTGCCTGACTTTTACTTCGGACCATAGTATGGAGTCAACTACTTCCCATGCTCCAGACTCCACTCGTATACATATAAGGGGTACCCTACTGATACATTGCTACTTACCCGATTAACCTATAAGAAGGTTTGTCAGGCCCGCAAGCTCCTACCGGAGTGCGGTCGTCCCACAATTCAATTGGTACACTCGTAGTGTCCGTCACACGCCTAGGTGAAGTATTCTGTTGTTAACTCCCTTATATTATCCTGTGATAATATGCATTCCGTGCTTCCCGAACTTAATCAAGGGAAAGTCTATCCACTGTTGTATTATTATGAACTCCATCCATTCCCTCGGGTCGTTACCCTTGGGTTTACCGGTTTCCATCCGGTTATTCAAAAGTAAACTGGGTATAACTTACCTACCATGTGGCACTAAGGCCGGTGTAGGTCTTCTGGTCTGGTTTTAAAAGAAGAAGAATTAAAATAGATTGGGTTTGGAAGAAAATTTGGTTTTGAAAAAGGTTTTGAAAATACATCTAAGTTTGAAAGGAAAAAAAAATCTCGTAGTTTGACATCGTCTTCTTGCCTTAACCAAGTCTAGCTTCTTGTTGACCGGTGTATTTCCAAATACAGAGGTCAGGCTATTAAGCCCTTTCATGGTTATGATGTTCTCACTTAACTTTAAGCACTTATTAGTTGTTGAAAATCTCCCGCACAACCTTGTTATAGCAGCACTTGCCATGGCAAGTGCGCCATGCTAACTGGCTACTGGTTCACTACACAACGGTTGCGGTACTGCTTTCGCCCGCTCTAACCTCAGTGGCCTTGCTGGCCCTTACTTGATCTTACAGTCTTAGCAATAAATTCTCTGGGTACTTCTCACTGTCTTCACATGATAACCATCAACTAGGGTGTTTCCCATTCTGGGAGACCCCCCTTTTTACTTAGTATTGTATCCTCCTCGCACCACGTTGTAGTTCCTTAATCGGTTGGTATACCGTTGGTGTGTTAGTCAACATTGTAGTCCCGTAGACACTCGTCTCGGGTTCTACTACTTCACTTCTCCACTGTTGCACGGTTAGTGCTTGCAAGCAGGTTGCCCTCGACTGCTTCGCATGTCGACCCAGGGTGCCGGAAATTCCATTCTTTTATGCATAAGGTTCTTCACTTTTCGCTACCTCATGCGGCAGACATTGTTAAAATGGAGATCGTCTTCGGGATTCACGCCTTTCGGGATCTACCAAGTGACAGGTTCTCCGTACTTATAAGGATACTTAATAACAGCCAGATCGGGTATTCCCGAGTAAGAGAGGACATCCATCTCTCTGGCGTTCTTTTCGAGTTATAAAATAGGGTTTGTGGAGGGCGGGATGGATATTGTAGGTATCCAGTATACACTGGTATTTCCTAACTAGCGTACTTCTCACGCTATCACTCACCCTTAACCCAAAGTACTAAACTCTTAACACGGTACTTCCTAAGCTCGGTAATTCAGTCATCAGAGCGATACTTCACTTTGATACCACTTTTTGTAACACCCCAACTACTAACAACACACTTAACAACACCATGCAGCGAAAATCACAACTCACAACATAACTTAACTCCTTGGTGTTACACGCCGTTAGCCACCCACGTGGCTAACAAGGCTAACATACATACATTGTACCGGTCTGATGGACTAAACTCCCGAGCGACAACACATAAATCCCGTTCCATGTCCAACAATCATTATACACTTACATTACAACTGTACCGAGTAATTGTCAACTAACGCCGATACATTTTCGGTCTTACTACACCTACCATACATACACAGTTCTCATGACTACCACATACAAACAACTACCCCGTCCTACTCTCGAACGGCTTTCGGTTCCTTGTACCTGAAACAGGGAAGAAGAAAGGGTGGCCCCCCAGGGGGCTCAGCACCTTTGCTGGTATGGTAATCCCGCAGCCCGCATGCTACCGGGCCACGCACAACTAATTGTCGTCTTACCATGCGATTGATTTTATTTTAAACATACACAACTACACACATACTTCATGCTTAACAGCAAACATCCATTAGTAGAACACAAACACAAGATTAGCACACACAACATAACAACACATTCCACTTAATAACATACACAAACTTAATTCCATTCTTCTTAGGGAACATAAACTTTACTTAGGGAGTGCCGGGGTGATATAAGCCCGAGCACAACATACATACATTTTCTTTACTTAGGTGTGGCGGCCTCATATAGGACCGATCACACCTTACACAATTCCCCCTAGCTCCAATAATGATGAGGTAGGTAAGCCTTGGTTAAGCTTGTGGGTGGTTGTAATTCAAGGAGGAAAAACAACCGTAACATAATAAAGAGGGAGTCGAAGCGAACTTAGGCATCAACACCCTACCAACATTTCACATAATTTCCCCCTACCCGATTGGAAGTTGGGTAGGTAAGCTTTGGCTAAGCTAGTGGAGGTCGAAACCCAATGAAGGAAAACAACCCTAACATAACAGGATGGGAGTTAATTCACATATATACATCAACTCCCAAACAATACGCGCGACCGGAACGACCGGATTCCTCTCCATACATAACATATGCTTATTGGTTAAAGGTTCCGTTATGGAACTTGTCACACACATACATCACATAGTGCTACTAACTCTGTTAGGCACACAAGGGGAGTAACACCCCTTTTAACAAACATGGATAACTGTATCCGATAACAACGACATACAAAACAAGGTCACATACTCCACACATAGTCACAACATATACTAACGCACGGATAGCCGTAGTTAGAACGTTCCCGTGGGTTGGGACGTTTAACTATTATTTAACACATAATTAGGGTTAAGCGGTATCGGAATTAATTTCGCCACAATAATGAATTACTATAAACTCATTTCATGCTTTGTCTTGCAAGGTGGCAAACACACAGAAAAACACATTGGCATACAAGCCGGTGTAATCCGGTAGGACACAGGTTGCAAGAAAACCATACCTGTCACCGAAGGTGCACTCTAATGTGCCATCACATGTTCCTTGAAAATCTTTGAACAACTGGTAACATTATAACTATCTCCATTAACATCGGGGTAACATAATTACTTAACGACTAATGCGCCCATGGTTAACCCCGTTAAGTAGTTTTATAACTTCACATTTTTAACTTGTTTACTTTCACATTTTTATTACAACTCTTCACCACTCAATGGCCATTATTACTCACTTAACATATCCTTAACAACCTTATAATATCATCACTTATCAATCCCCATCATTGGGTATCATTTTCTACCCTTAAACAAAATTTTTGCTCAAAATTACACTATGTCCGAACTTGTGTCCGAGCTTTCGAAGTTCGGACGCAAGTCGAGACTCAGATGGGTGAAATGTCGAATGTCCGAACTTGTGTCCGAGCTTTGAAGTTCGGACACAAGCCGAGGCAAAAACCAAAGAAAATTTCTACCTGTCCGAACTTGTGTCCGAGCTTCCAAGTTCGGACACAAGTCGAGGCCAAATCTGAGGAAAACTTACAGGCGTCCGAACTTGTGTCTGGACATCAAAGGTCGGACACAAGTCGAAGCTAAATTACCTGGGAAAAATTTTCGAGTGTCCGAACTTCCAAGTTCGGACGGAAGTTCGGACACAACTTAAAACTCAGAAAAATTTTAACGCGACGGGGCATGTCCGAACTTCCAAGTCCGGACGGAAGTTCGGACGTGCCCAAAATTTCTGCTAACAGAGGCAAATTTCTATCTATATTTACACTTCCAAAAATCCATACTCACTCCTTGAAATCCCAAGTCATCTAGCACCATTATGCTATCATTTTTGCACTCACTTAACTCCATTATTCATCCACCATTACAAGGCCAACACTCCTCTCTACTCAACATTAAACATCCCAATTGAACTCCTAAGTTCTCTCATCCATAAAACCATCATCAAACACTCATTTTCCCTTAAAATTTTGCCATAGCCTCCCCATAAACCTTATACATCCAAATCATCAATTTTCATCCTTCTCATTCCTAATCTAGCCACACCCTTTCAAGGGTCCTAACAGCACATAACAAATCCTCAAATCCCATCCATAACAACATAATAACCATAATCTCCATTTCATCAAAACACATCCTCAAAAACATTTGGCTCTTAAGGCCCTCAATTCAACCATTACTTCTCAAACCTCTTCTAACATCAATTAAACACATTCCATCATATATTTCAATCCATCATTTTGGGTTCATTAATTTGTATACCCATCCTAAACACTTAAACAATTACAAACAAGGTTTAAGGTGGATTCCTTACCTTAATTCCACAAGTCTCCTTAATTCACCTCTTGCTCCTCATCTCTTCAAAATCGGTCAAGAGGGTATGGAGTTTCCAAACTCCATCCCAACATCCAAGAACACAAAACACACTCAATTAATTATCTAAACCCTTAGAAAACTCAATTAAATCAAAGGGCTTAGAACACAAGTTATGGTTTACCTTTTTGAAGCTTTTAAGAGGGATTCTCTCCCTTGAATCAAGAAGGGGATTACTCCACCATTGAAGGATTAATTTGGAGCTCAAGAACAAGGAGAAACAAGGTATCAAAAATGGTGAAAATCGATTACACCAAGAGTTGAAGGAAAAATGACTTTTTCTTGGGAATTTTTACCTTAGAAGGAGAGGAGACTCCAAGCTTCTCATTGGTGCCATTTTCTCTTCAAATGGGGAAAACCCATGGAGGTCAACTTCATCCTTTTGGAATTTCGAAAAGAGAGGATGATAGAGGAGGATGAGAGGAAGAAGAATGTATGATTTGGAGCTCAAATGGAGCTTGGACATGGAGAGAAATGGAGGAAGCCATTGTTGGAGAGAAGAAAGCCTTCTCTTACTCGGTGAAACCCGATCTGGCAGTTAGCTAACAGTGAGCAATACGAGAAACATCTTGTTGCGCAATAGTTATGGAGAACTTGGAGGTTTTTAAAGGAGCGCAACAGAGAAACAGGCGCTACCTATGGAATACTATCAGTAAGGGGACGGAAATTACCGGCAACATGGGTCGACATGCTACGCAGTCGAATAACCCGCGATACCAATGGTAAGGGAAGCACTACGCGTGCAATGGATAAGGAAATGATAAGAGACATGAGTACCGGACAGCGGTCCGAGTGAGCATAACAGTGGGATAATACAAAGCATGAGGATAGAGATTACTGGAAAGTCCAGTTAGAAACGGGAACTCCAAACCCCATACTATGAGGAAGGTTACAAGGCCTGGCCGACATAATGCGGACGACGATAGGAACTCATATAAATTGTATACCGAAATAGGGCTACGATGTAGTGCCTAAAGGAGAATCATTACTGAGTAACCACAACAAAATGTGTGGAGACAGGAGCGAGGATTAAGACATAAGAAAATATTAAGGGGTTCCCTCAGAAAGAGGAACGCCCTGGTAGATGACAGTACTATCAAACAACAAGGAAACTGCCGAATGGCCAGTTATCCAAATAAGAGATTACCGAAGGAGTCCCGAGGACTACCAATTACGTGGAAGTTAGAAGGAGGTATCATTACCAATGTACCTTGTACCAATAGCCCATCCTGCATGGCGCACTCGCCATAGCAAGTGCTACCACGATTTAGCTACACGGAAAGCCATCATGGCAAGATAGGAGAGCGCTACAGTTGTAACACATATTAATACCGGACTGTAAATCCATAAGAACAAAAACATAAGACCCTTGGAAGGCCCGACGGCCTGACCATGAAGAGATGAGGTGACACACCAGTCAGCCAGGAGCAGAACTCAGACAAAGTACTAAACCATATAAATATTTGCAACGGTATAACCTACTACAACGACAACCGACAGTACGGTAAGAACACAATCCCGAACTCCAAGGGGAAAACCTAAGGGATCGCTCGGTAATGCGAGCAAAAACACAATATAAGCAATAATATACAAGGGATGTATTATAAGATACTAATGAGACTGTTGAAGCAACGACTTACAACGAAAACGAGATAAGACTCCCAGAGTGACCATTAAACATACCAATAACAACATTCTTCAATGAAGAGATTGGAAAACCCGGAAGACAAGGATAAAAGAAATAAACATAAGCTATAACCTACTAAGGACTAAAGATGTACCACCCTGGAAAAGGAAAGCCGGAGGACTACCCCCACAGAGCGGGCATAGTCGAGCCGACCAAACTGATGAATGATAGTTAATGCTGTTTGTTTAACTCATTAACACCCAAGTATGATTGATCATCAACGGGTGGCGTAGTCAACAGAAGTTGAACGAAGCGTTGAGATGGAAGTATAAGACGACAGGATGATATCCAATTTGGACACCTTAAGGCAAACGCCTAATACGAACCTAACCTTGACTATTAAAAGACATAAGTCTAGTAAAATGACAGCATTGTCAAAGACATTAAATAACCTCAGATCACCTGAACAACTTCCATAGCAGGAAGCAGGATGCAGCAACTTACCATGAAACCCGATACTACATTTAGTATGTAACCTAACGGTGGATAGTGCTCAAGGAACCAGAATCTTAAGAGAATGACCTGTAGATGAGTAAGAGCGCAAATAATGAACTGAGACATTAAGCACTAAGAGCCTACGAGCCAAGGATGTTAACCACATCAGAGCCCGAGGCGCAGTAAGTTATAAGAGAGCTTGTTTAAGCCATGAAGGAGCTACAATTCGTAGATATGAACGGTTACCAAACCTATAACTTAGATTGGGAAGAACATTACCAAGAAAGGGTACCAAAGAGAATATTGAGATGATGCTAAGGACAGGGGCGGAGAACGAACCATGCCTTTTAGGGTGGGGATACCTCTCCTTGTTGTGAGGCCATGAGTGGGAATGAACCCCTCCAAAGGGCTTTCACATATTAGAGATAAAATACACTTTATTTAGAAAATGGAAACTATGAACCTTGAGATTACCTTAGAACATACCAGATACACTTGAGTAATAAGGAAGGTTGCACAGATAGACCCCATATCCAACACCCAGGATGTAAGAATTAGTAATGGTCAGAGATAAACATTATGACTGCACATTATGGCACGTCAAGTAATCAATGCTCAGAAGAGCTTGTGATTCAGTGGATGACTTCTTCAGTAACCAGTTAAACTACATGGTAGATAACATCACTAAGGATGAAAGAAAGCGGAAGAAATTAGCCTACTTACGAATCTGAGATTGGAGCAGAACATCTTTACATCAAGAGTCAACTATTTTACAACACCGTACGCCAACCGCTATACACCGGAATGAGAGAACTCCTAGTGTGTTTACACCAAGAAGGGATTGAGTATAAGGTAAGGCATTAGAACAAGTGAATAAAAGGTTGCACCATTAATGGGCAACATGGTAAGAGCCAACTACCACGGTAGTAGTGGTCGTGAGTACAATAGTTATATAAGGGGAATTAAGTCGTGGTGCGCGGTAAAGCGACCGTTGTGTATGAGCCGTCAAATATTGACACTAAGGCAATTAGATTTATGAGTTAAGACCAATATAAGTAAGGAAATAAGATGGTAGACGAACTGAGCATTGATGCCAGTAGTCTGGACCTAGTTAGGTAAGATTTCACAGGAAGCACACTACCCATTCCTCATGGAACTAGAAGTGCATTCCTAGTAGAACATATATGAGAAAGAAGATAAGAGGCTCTATGGAAAGAGACCTAAGCTACTAAGAAATAGAATCAGTGCGGGATACAGAAAGAGCTAGAGCATACCATACCCAAGAACACAGTAAACGGACTTCCCTTGATTAACTTCAAGAAGAACAATAAATGTTATTATAGAACGATGAAAGAGGAGATCGACAACAGAATACTTCATAATTAGCAATAGCTAAACGTGTGACGGACACTATGAGTTTACTAAAACGAGACGTGGGACGACTGCACCCCACAGGGGCTTGCAGGCCTGACACGCTCATTTATGAGTTAGTTGGGTAAGTAGTAATGTACCAGTAAGGTACCCCATGCATGTAGACGAATGGTGTAAGGAACACGGGAGGTAGTCGACTCCGTACCACGGACAACGACGCAAGATCACACAAGAGCAGCTACTACCACAGACAGTCGAAGAGAAGAATTCAGTTGAACCAGCAACACAGAGGAACCAGAGAACAAATAATTAAGGACTATGAAGTGCGAAGAGCACGGATTGTTAAGTACAGACATTGGACATGTCTTAAGATGTAAGAGATTAAGACTGTAAAGCGCGATATGCACTAAACAGTAGTTTCAGACTAAGAATCATCCTCAGACCAAAGGTCATTTGGGGAGAACAATTTAGACATTCGAGAAAATACTAAGAGTATGAGCATAAGACCTTCAAGGAGAATGGATAGACGAGCTACAACTCATTAAGGCCGTGTATATATGAAGATAACACGTGTCCATTGAGACAATTAAGCCTAAGATTACCAGAGTCGCGCAGTGGAAGCTAGCAGACCACTACCTTTGAGATTAGACCAAACTAAGTTAAGGAAACGGTATAAGTACCGTTAAGAATCCTCGATACAGAGACTAAGTCATTTCTGATCGAATTATAAGTAAGATAGATAACGTGGAAGCTAGAATGCTTGGTGAGAATTAGACATCTTGAACTTATGTTCAAAGATGATGTGACGCTGATTACTTGGGCGTAATCCATTTTAAGGGGGGTAGAGCGAAAACTGCTTAGCGTATGTTTGTGTACTGAGTACATAAACTACGGTGCGAATAGCACAAAATAATTTGAGAATATGTTCTACATAAACATTTTGAGATAAATCATGGTTATTGCACACAGAAGATGTGAATACCATACATATTAAGTACCTATCTTGTTAACTCCGGTGTGAGTACAAGTTAAGAGAATTAAGGAAGAAGAATAAGGAGATTTAAGAAATAAGGAATAAGGAATAAGGAATATATATGAGGTATGAGTCGATATGAGACTATGTGTGAGATATGAATAAGATAACACTATGAGATATTATTTGATATGAGTATGAGGAAGGAAATTGTAATTCTATGAGGTATAAGATGGCGAGAATTGGTAAGGGACAGTTATAGAACTTAGTAGGAATTTAGATCTTGAGGGGTAGTTACTAAGAGATGAGTCGGGAATGTTTGGATGGACGAGTCCACACTTTGGAGATGTATGATTATGATTAGAAGAACTAAAAAGATAGAAAATGCGACATGAGTGAATTATTTGGATGTTTGAAAATGACGTGGGAGGTGGAACTTGATTTCTAGGGCTCAAGGGAAACCGAACACAAATTGGGGTGAAGGATAGGATGTTCTACAGTGATGCTGACCACATACAGGGTGGATGATACCTGAAAACTCCCTACCAGTGCGTACACATTAAATCACACTATGGACAGAGTCATTAGGATAAAATACGAAATTGGAGTTGATTGTTATTTTTAATTAGAGGAATTCATCCTCAATGACCTCGTGAAAAGGATTACCTTTTTACATGAGTCTCGCCCATGAATGTCGAGGACGCACGAGCCTTTGTCTTCGGACCGGTGACATGGGGAGAGCAGCGGTTTTGTATATCTGGCCCATGGTGACGAGGACGAATGAGCCATTGTCTACGGACCGGTGACATGGGAGAATACGTTGGAAATTATGTGAATGTTTCAATCATCAAAAGAAAAAAAGAATTTTGAAGTGTTATACATGCTTAAGCATAGTTGTGTGAGATTTTAAGTTCAGAACATGGCGGATCTAATGATCCAATGAGCAAGTATAACATAAGTATGATCTATATGATCTAAGGAAGGTAAGACATGTATTCTAAAAAGATAAGATGCATGGGAACTTGGGGCAAAGTTCTTTTAAGGGGGGTTAGATGTGAATACCCCAAAACCTAAGTATGCTAAGTAACATCAAATTATGATGTAGTATAGGCTAGAATATGCCTTAGAAAGATGGTAGACAATTTAAACCAAGGGAAAACACAAGAAATGCTTAAGGCAATTAGGGCAAAAATGTGCTCTAAGCTTGGAGAGACTTGGGTGAGTACCCAAATATAATGATAAGACTTAGTAATATTCTAATGAGTCATTTTAAATCAATTAGCAAGAAAACCAAGCTGAAAACAAGTTAAAACACAAAATGTGCTTAAGAAGTCTTAAAGCACACATTTTGAAGAAATTGTCTTAGAATTGAGTTTTGAGGCTAAATGTCCATCATTACTCTTTAATCAACATGTGTACTAATTAGTATCACATTAGGAAGCCTAAATCAATGGGAAATCAAAATTTCAGAAATATGTGCACTGATTAGTGAATAGTGCCAAATAGTGACTAGTTTAAGTTTTAATCAATATAAGCTAATTAGTTGGTCAAAAGACATGACTAGCCTTATTAAGATAGGGGGCCGGTTTTCTAAGGATGAGTCACAATGGATCATCAAATAAGGGAAAAAGAAGAGATAAGTAAAGAAGTTACTATTTGCTTTATAAAGCAAATATCCTTATTAGCCTACCTCTCTCCTCTCTTCTTCATTCCCCTTCTTCTTCCACGGTTTTCTCTGTCTCTCTGTTCCAAACCGTGCCCAACCAGCTCCATACTTGTTCCATCTTAAAATGTCCATAAGTTACTCATTTTAGCTCCAAATCAAAAAAAGTGAGCATAGATTATTCTTAGTTAGCTCAGCTCTAGC
Organism: Limonium bicolor; assembly: GCA_023374045.1. Taxonomy (NCBI): domain Eukaryota; kingdom Viridiplantae; phylum Streptophyta; class Magnoliopsida; order Caryophyllales; family Plumbaginaceae; genus Limonium; species Limonium bicolor. Next base: position 62,239,458 of record CM041782.1, on the reverse strand, counting down.
TTTCCATCTTTACAAAATTGGAAAAAAAAACTTCATTTTGGAGCCATGGGAAATCTCCATTATGGAGGAAAATCAAGTTGAAGAGCTCTTAGCTTCTCTATTATCTTAAAGGTAAAGAAAATGAAGAAAAACCAAGTTTCCATCATCTTCCTTATATGGCCGAAAATTCCTTCTCATGGGCATTGTTTTTATGCCATTGTTCTAGATTGATTTATTCACAAGGACTAGTGGAGCGTCCTATTCATTCAATGCCAAAGTCTATCTTGAGACTTCAAAGGTAATCATCACTTTTATGCCTTGAGAACACATTTCTAACCTAGGTTTCATTCCTTGAGGTTAGTGTATTGTTTAGTGCTCATATGAGTCATTGAATATTGATTAAAACATTGGCAAGGGAAGTCTAAGTGGTGGCCGAAGATCAGCAAGAAGAAGGTCTAAGGAGGAAGTTAAGATAAGCTTGAGGGAAAACAAGGTAAAATGCTTACCTAATGGTGGTTTAAGTTTAAGGATGAGTTTAGGAGGGGCACCAATGTGCTTAGAGCTATACATTGCTGTATTCGGGTTATATAACCAGAAAAAGAACTTAAGTAAGCTTATGAACTTGTGACTAAGGAGCAATGGGAGATGAGTGCAGTAATATAAGTTTAAGATGGATTTAAGAGCATTATAACTACTATGAGATTGATGGGTTTGTAATTACAGGTTGAAAGCTTTTATATGTGGGAAATTCAGTGTTTAAGTTAAGTCATTTAAGGCCTAAGAGCCATGTCATTTAAGAGCCTTAGTGCTATGCAATTTAAGATTATTGCAAAAATATTGAGTATGATGTGATAAGTTGATTTGGGCGAGAAAATAAGATGAGAAAGAACTTGAGTGTGTGAGATGGTTAAATGAGGAAAATAATGTGTTGGGCATGCTATGATGCTAGAGGTGCTATGGTGAAATTTGAGTAGAAAATAAGTGTTTAGGTGATGGTGTGTGAATAATATGACCTAGGATTTATAGGAGTCATTATGAGGAATTTGAGTGGAGATTAGTTAACTAAGGAGTTCTTGAGGTTTAGAATGACCTAGAGATGTCTAGGAGGAAATTAGAGGATTGGTGAGTGTTTTTGAACACACCAAAATCATGAGATGAGGAATGTAAGACTTGTGCATAAGTTTAAGGAGAATGTGTAATGCTTAAGGTGATTTAGATATGTTCTAAGGGAATTTAATGACTAAGGAAGTACTAGGGGAAGTCTTAGAGGTTGTCTTGATGAAAAAGGGGTGAGATAAAGTGTTATAATGAGTTATAATGACTTAGGCATTACTTTGAAGGAGTTAGGAATCATGAGAATGTAATTGAGTATTTAGGACTTAGGCAAATGTTGGTAAACAACTAGGAAGGAAATAAGGTGTTGATGGAAGGAAGCTTAAGCTTGTGAAGGAGCTTTAAGTAAATGCATAAAAGAATTTTCGATGGTGAAAGATGCTTGGGAGAGATGTTATAGTGGTGAGGAAAACATTTGGCATAGTGGCTACATTAGGTATGAACCACCACCTAGAACCTAGAGGAAAACGTTACAAGTGTTAGCATTATTACAAGGAAAATGCATAATGACTAAAGTGGATCTTGGTGAATGATTTAATGTGTTTAGAGGAGGGCTTAAGGTGTATTTGAAGTGACCAAATGAGGTTATAACATATTAGGATATATGAGGAGAAGTTTGGAGTGAAAAGAGAATTTAGAAACAAGGTTCTGGAGCCGACCGACCTTAGGACGGACTTGCAAGGTCGGTCAAGCTCAAATTACCACGGAGAAAGTTCTGGAATGGACCGACCTTGGGACCGGACTTGCAAGGTCGGCGTGCGGCATGTATTTTGTACGGTAATAAGTCTCTGGAATCGACCGAACATGGGACCGATGACTTGGCAAGTTCGGTCAAGCTTAAATTTCCCTGGGGGAAACTCTCGGGAATGGACCGACCTCTGGGACCGGACTTGCAAGGTCGGTGGGGTAGAATTTTCAAACGATGAAGTGTTCTGGAATGGACCGACCTTAAGTAAGGTCGGTCGGAAGTTCGGTCGGGCCTAAAAATAAAAAAGGAAATTTTAAATTCTAAGAATGGTAATAGGTAATAAGGTATACCTTTGGTAGGGTGGTAATGATTAGGACCCTAGGAACTTAAGGGATTAAGTTAAGTTAAGTATAACTTAAAAGTTTAAGGTTAAGTTGTAAGATTAAGTTGTAAGACTTAAGAGGTGTTAGGTGGGAATCATTAAGGGATTAAGTAAGTTAAGCAAGTTAAGTAAGTTGGATTAAGTTAAGTGATTAACAACCTAAAACTGAATGAATGTTTTAGGACTTGGGGATTTGGACTCCGGAAGAGAGTAAGCAACGACCAACGCTACCAACGGTGAACGGTACAGTTCTTCTTGTGACCTGCTTGCTAACGAGGTGTCCCTCGGCTTGTGTGCTATCTGTTTTGTGTGCTCACTAACAACAAGATAAAGCATGCAACCGGAATATTATGTTATTGTATTGTTGTGTGATGTTTTAAAACTAACACAACATACCGTGGGAACTTACTAACCAACGTTTAGTAAGGAATTGAGTGAGACTAAGGAACGCTTCCTAATATGGGACGATATGAACCGAAAGAGGTTAACCAACAAATATGGTCTTGAGATTACTACTAACTGGAACTTGAGTGAGGAAACCCGGGACCGATCTCCGGTCATGCATGCTAAGGAAAAAGGGGGACGGTATCTGAATCAGATCCGCCCTCCGCTTAAGGACTTGTCTTCGGACTTGTAGCCTAGGGCCGGTTGCCGGCTCAGCTGCGCTGGACTCTCGTCCAGAGTAGGTGGCATTAAGATGGTGCGGTGGGATCACCTAAATCCCAGGTTCGAATTAAGCTACAACCATTCCCCTCCAGGAACGGTTTGTATACTGAGATTAAGTTAAGTTTGAGGTTAAGGTAAGGTTAAGATAAGTTGCAACCATTCCTTTTTAAAGGATGGTTTGTATTGTTAAGTTTAAGATTAAGGTAAGGTTAAGATGAGTTGCAATCATTCCTCTTTAGAGGATGGTTTGTATAATTAAGATAAAGATAAGTGACATCCACTCCTTATTAAAGGATGGTTGTTTCTAAGATTAAGATAAGACTAAGATTAAGAGGGAACATTACTTAAGGAGTTAAATAACTAACTCTCTAATTAAGGGAACGCATTTAAGTCGTTCATTGTGTTTGAACTTTGATTGTTCATATATGGATTGTTGTTTACAGCATTTACTATTATGTTGTGCATTTAATCAACCTCCATGCTATCGACAATTAGTCGTCGTAGCCACGTTAGCTTGGGGGCCATGAGGGGATCGTACCAGCATTCGTGCTGACCCCCTTTGGGGGCTGTTTTTATTACACAGGTGTACATCAGGAGGCGGCCGTCGCAAGAGTAAGAAGAGGATACAAGTGTTAAGGGTTAAGTGTGGCCTACGAGATGTGCATGTACACTCGTATGGCAATTTGAGTTAGTAAGATGTATAGGATGTGAGGGGGTTGTAAGAAGGATATGTAAATGGTCAAGATTGTTGTACTAATGTTCGGTATATTCTGAAGTCAGACCGTGGCAAGGTCCTGGATTGTAAAGAATTCCGCTGTGACATGTATATATATATATGCTGTTAAGTTGCAAGACCACAATTGGATTGAGTTGGGGTGTTACATAGGAATTAGTAGAAGTCAACATCCAACCACATACACAAATACATTATTCATATACACATCCATACCAATACAATACAATATACAAGTACACTACAAGGTACAATTACACATCATCATCATTCATATATTTCATGAATTATACAAACCATTGTTCAAGACAATTATCAAGAACAATGTAAACAAGCACAAGTAAGTGCATTATAGTCCGATTCATGCATTTATCTTATTTAGGTGATCAAATAAGAACACAAATCGGGGTAACCAGATTAGGATACAGGGCATGAAGAAATCATACCTTTCACCGTTGACTTTGGAACTCACCGACTCCCTTCGGTGTTCAACTAGTCGAATCCTATGACATGCATACAATTGGGTGGTTAATTATCCATAACCAACCTTACTCATTACTTCCCTTACTGTTTCCCAGTTTATACTTACTATTCCATTGTTACTTAATACATTTACTTATGTTACTAACTTAAAATTATTTTCTAAGCTTGTTTATGGCCTTAATGACCTTTAAACATCATTAATTATGTCTTAATCATCTTATAATATCATTACCCTTCATTACCCATCCTTACCTAGGCATTAAAACACATTCTGGAGGATTTTTGTGTTGGTCCGGGTTGGTGTCCGGGTTTACAAACCCGGACCAACTCACTGGAACAACATACGGGTTAATAATAGGCATGGTCCGGGTTTACACCCTGGTTTACAAACCCGGACCCTCTGTTTGGAAATGCTACGGGTGAGTTTTTGACATCGTCCGGGTTTGTGTGCTACTTTGCAAACCCGGACAATTTGTTTTAGAAACTTACGGGTGTATTTTTGGGGTGGTCTGGGTTAGTGTCTTGGTTTGTAAACCCGGACCATCCCTTGTAAAAACTTTCTGTCGTGTTTTCGTGCTAGTCCGGGTTTGTGATCTGGTTTGCAAACCCGGACTAGTTACAGTATTGCAATATGTGTAAGTTTTTGAGTTTGTTTAAATTCCAAACTTTTACCAATCTCTTCCCTAATATTTCTACATATAATCTAGCATGTTTTAACTTTGTTTAAGCATTTTAAACTAGCCTAAACCACTCTACCAAAATCTGTTACAAAACACACTCCACTGTTACATTTTTCCCCACTGTTACAGTTTTGTTCTTCTCCAAATGCTACAGATTTTTCCTTTCCTCCTTACCATTCAATACTCCCTCTACTAATGCTACTCCTAACATCCTCAATGCATTTCCTCAATCCTAGTTCCATCCCATCACTTAAATCCTCTTCTAAATCTGTTACAAAGTACTAAACTGCTCACTTAAACTCTCCAAACACACTTAGTTACCACATAGGTTAT